>OW052216.1:6600000-7145000 GCA_932527185.1 Ecliptopera silaceata | reverse complement strand
GGTACCATCCCTGCCCACATACTGCACACACCTGTCACGCAGATAGGCACCGACGATGCGCTGCAGGTAGGGGGGGACCCCGTGAAACACGAGGGCCTCCCTAATCGCCCTCCAAGGCAAGGAGTTGAACGCGTTGACGATGTCTAGTGACACCGCCAACATCCTCCCGCCTCGGGACACTACCTGATTCGACAGCGAACGGACTCTAAGAATCGCGTCCACCGTCGAACGCGCCCGTCGGAAACCAAACTGGTCTTCCGACAGATCGGGACCTACCTGCCACAAATGTGTGCAGAGACGACCGGCAATTATCCTTTCGAATAATTTGCCGGCCTCGTCCAGCAAGCATATGGGACGGTACGCAGAGGGAGAATCCGCGGGCCTGCCATCCTTCTTCAAGAGGACCAACTTAGCCTCCTTCCATTCCTTGGGGAACACGCCATCACGGAGGCAGCTATCAAAAAGCCGCCTCATGCGGTCCCCCAATCCGGCGGATAGAGCCAGCACCCAAACCTTTCCGGGAATCCCATCCGGGCCGGGTGCTGTGTTTCGAGCCCTGAGGCGCTGCACAGCTCGGTCCAACTCTTGTTCAGTCACCCCCAGTCCATCGTCCCAGACAATCGGGCTCGACGGAAAAACAGGGGGTGATGAGGGATCGTCCTGGACCCTCGGGAAGAGCGTGTCTACGACAACTTCCACGAACGCAGGGTCCAGGGTTTCCGTCAACGGAACCTAACCTAACCTAACCTAACCTAACCTAACCTAACCTAACCTAACCTAACCTAACCTAACCTAACCTAACCTAACCTAACCTAACCTAACCTAACCTAACCTAACCTAACCTAACCTAACCTAACCTAACCTAACCTAACCTAACCTAACCTAACCTAACCTAACCTAACCTAACCTAACCTAACCTAACCTAACCTAACCTAACCTAACCTAACCTAACCTAACCTAACCTAACCTAACCTAACCTAACCTAACCTAACCTAACCTAACCTAACCTAACCTAACCTAACCTAACCTAACCTAACCTAACCTAACCTAACCTAACCTAACCTAACCTAACCTAACCTAACCTAACCTAACCTAACCTAACCTAACCTAACCTAACCTAACCTAACCTAACCTAACCTAACCTAACCTAACCTAACCTAACCTAACCTAACCTAACCTAACCTAACCTAACCTAACCTAACCTAACCTAACCTAACCTAACCTAACCTAACCTAACCTAACCTAACCTAACCTAACCTAACCTAACCTAACCTAACCTAACCTAACCTAACCTAACCTAACCTAACCTAACCTAACCTAACCTAACCTAACCTAACCTAACCTAACCTAACCTAACCTAACCTAACCTAACCTAACCTAACCTAACCTAACCTAACCTAACCTAACCTAACCTAACCTAACCTAACCTAACCTAACCTAACCTAACCTAACCTAACCTAACCTAACCTAACCTAACCTAACCTAACCTAACCTAACCTAACCTAACCTAACCTAACCTAACCTAACCTAACCTAACCTAACCTAACCTAACCTAACCTAACCTAACCTAACCTAACCTAACCTAACCTAACCTAACCTAACCTAACCTAACCTAACCTAACCTAACCTAACCTAACCTAACCTAACCTAACCTAACCTAACCTAACCTAACCTAACCTAACCTAACCTAACCTAACCTAACCTAACCTAACCTAACCTAACCTAACCTAACCTAACCTAACCTAACCTAACCTAACCTAACCTAACCTAACCTGTCAGCTGTCAACATCGTCAACCGTGAAATTAATTGTTTAAAATTAGTTTAACTTCGTTTTAAGTGTTAATTTATATTAATTATTAATTTATAGTGTGCGTGTAATCATTGTGAGCGTTTGTGGCACCCTGGAAGCCCCCAGGGCTGTGAAAAAAGCGATTGTTTGTAAACCGTTTTCGTAACGGTTTTGACAGGAGCTGTCACTACATAATAGTCCCTATTATCCCGGATTTGTTAAGTATAGAAGCTTCCAGGTTTGTGTAATCATAGTTAGGAAAGGATTACTTACTTTGTATAAAGTTTCCTGACTTTATATTGTACAAAAATTGAATTTTGTACATTTGAAAAATTTAACGGTTATACGTTGTTATTTACTATTTATTTAATAAATGCAATGATAATAATGAAAGTAATATTATTTCAGTAGTTATAGTACCTAGATTGTACTTACTATTAAGCTTAACCAGCCCTATTTGAGATATTTATGTAAGTAGTATTAGCGTAACTACACTATCAAAGCTTTTTGAAAGTGATATATTTTAGATATATTTTAAAGGATCTATTAGTGTATTTGTTTAAATAGAGTAGCAGAAGCTAAGAATAGACTTTAAAATAGCTGTCTACACCTACATCAAGGGCTATATAATTGCTTTATATAAAATAAAAACAGTTGGACAGGATTAGGAATAAGGTGGGAAGGTCTGATTTATTATATTAAGTATATATTTTATTGAATTAATTAGGTTTATAAATTTTAGATAATGTCGAGTAGACCCAGGGCCTTGACAATGCCTAAAACAAAAGCTCCCAGGCCAGCCCGACCTGAGGGGAGAGCGCCTGCTTCAGCGGGTACGGTTGCGCCTCCGGGGTTCTTCTCGCAGGCGCTCACCCGGCCTGAGCTTTCGACACCCGCTAGCGCTGCACCCGCGATCCGGGAACTGGCCGCCGCCGCCGCCTCAACCCCCACGGACGAATGTCCCACTAGGAGCCTTGTGAGTAGTATGAGGGCTCGCCTCGAGTCCACATCGAGAGTGATTGATGAGCCCTCTTACAGCTCGATTAGGCTCGGCCAGGACATGCCGGCCACTGCTATCGAAGAGTCGCCCCGGGGGTTGGAAGCGAGCCCCTCCGGAGAGGGGAGCGCCGACTCGGGCGGCTCCCCGGAGGGCCGCGGCCAGTTCCAGGAGGTGTCTATGATGTCGCTGGGGGAGGGCGGGCCCATCCATGAGGCGCCGCGCATCGCCAACCACCTGCTGCTGACCACGATGGCGGAGGTTGAGAAATCCCGCAACCTCCACCGGGATATTAAGGAGGCGATCCATGTGGGCCTGCGCGGCCTCTATGAGATGGTGCTGCGGCTCGCCGACTCCCGCTCGCGGCACATCGCCGATAAGGAGAGGGCCCGCGCCGACGCCGACCGGTACAACGCCCTGCAACAGAAAATACATGCCGGTAAGTTAGAGTCTATAAATTCCTATGTTCAGACTAATCTGGAGGAGCTGCGGCGCGCGGGCTCTAGGGCACTCGAGGAGGCGGAGGGCACTCGTCGGCTCCTAATGGAGATGAGGGATGACCTCGCCGCTCGCCCGCCGCCCTGTGAGGCTGCACCTGCCGTTACCGCTGCCGCACAGGACAAAATCGACTGCCTGATCAGTGAGGTGCGTGCGTTGCGGGAGGAGGGCTGTCGACCAACCGACGGAGTTAGAACTCCTTGTGGCGCCGGGGATCCGGTGCCTGTGCTTCATCCGGCGGAGTTAATGGAGCCAATGCGCAGCAGAGCATCGCCAGCCTCGTATGCCGCGGCAGTAAGTAGGTTCCCTATAATGGTGGAGTCTAGTGACCCCGCTAGCACAGCCGACAGGATCATCGGCGCGATCAAGAATGGCGTCGATGTGATCGGCTTGGGCGTCGGGGTCAATGGGCTCCGCAAGTGCAGGGACGGTCGCGTCGCGATCTCGCTCGAGTCCGAGCGCGAGCGTGCGGCGATGGGCTCCGCGATCGAGGGGCTCGGCGATGGCCTCACGGTGAGTGAGCCGCGCGCCCGGGACCCGTGCCTGCGCCTCGCCGGGGTCATCGCCGACCTCGCGGACGCGAAGATCGAGGAGGCGTTAGTGCGGCAGAACGAGGCGCTACTGCGGCACATCCCTGATAAGGAAAAACTAGTTAAAGTGATTAGGCGCATCAAAGGAAGGAATGCTATGCTGAACGGAGTTGTAGTACAGGTGAGTCCGGCGGTGTGGGGTGCGCTGAGGGACCGGCGCGTCCGCGTCGGTTACCAAATGATCACGGTAGTCGACCAATCGCCGCTGGTACAGTGCTACCGCTGTCTCGGGTTCGGGCACCGCGCGGGCGTGTGCCGCGCGCCCGAGCCGACGTGCGGGCGCTGCGCCGGCGCGCACGACACGCGCGAGTGCGCGCAGCGAGAGGGCGCGCCGTGCTGCGTCAACTGCCGCGAGAGGCGGCCGCGCGCGCGCCACGACCACCCCGCGTACAGCACCGACTGCCCCGAGTGGAGGCGCTGGGACGCAATAGCGAGGCTGGCCGTAAGATACTGCTGAGGGCACCCAACCTGTGAACAACAGAACTATTATAAAGGTATTGCAGTATAATTTAGGCCGAGGACGCGCTGCTACGCACGAGTGCCTGCGAGAGGCCACACAACGAGGTATACAGATTTTGTTGCTACAGGAGCCCTATGTGGGTACATGTGCGCGAATGTCGGTTCCCGCACACTGTAGAGTTATTCAAAGCGATATCGGGAATATTAATCGACCGGTACGGTCTGCAATCGTTGTCACAGATCCCACTTTAACATATGTTATAGATTCACGATTGATCACCGAGGATATCTTAGGTGTAGTTATTAAGATTGATAATGTTAAATTAGGAATAATGAGTGTCTACTTGGATAAAGAGTTAGATTTAGGAAATGGCTTGGCCTGCGTGAGGAGGATGGTGCAGACGATGGGAGCGGACCGGATCATAGTGGGCGGCGATATGAACGCCCGGAGTCCCTGGTGGGGATGCGATGCGGAGGACGAGCGGGGCCTGGCGGTCGTGGATACGTTCGCCGAGCTCGGCCTGGAGGTGCTCAATGAGGGCGCGGAGCCCACCTACCGTGCGTATCGCTCGGGCCGAGACTGCACAGCCATTATTGACGTCACAGCGTGCTCCACTTCGTTGCTGACCGGTGCGAGCGGCTGGCGCGTGGATGACACCTTCGGTACGCTGTCCGACCACCGCCCGATCACGTTCAATCTGGAATTACAGTCAAGGCACGGATTATTCACTGAGGATGGCAACGCTACGCGTATATACGACACGAAGAAGGCGAACTGGTTGTCCTTTAGATCAGAGTTTGAGCGTGAGCTTGAAGAACTCGGTGTCGAGAGCCTACTGGCTGATATAGAGGACCGCGAGGGTGTAAATTATGCCGCCGATCAATACACTAGAAGTATTATTAATGCATGCGAAAAAACCATACCGCGGATCCGTAAAACCAGAGTGGTCCGGGCCTGCAAGTGGTGGACGCCTGAGTTGGTTCAGCTGAAGGCGGAGATGGTGCGACGCCGAAGAAGGATTGCCAAAGCCAACCCCCGGAGAAGGCAACTAGTAGTAGATAACTACTTGGAGGCTCGGAGTGATTACAGAACGGCCATCGAATCTGCAATGACAAAAGGTTGGATGGAGTTCTGCAACGGAGAAAAGGTTGAAACGGTGTGGAAGCGTTCCTATCGTATAATGAAGGCATGCGCCGCTCCAATACAGGAGAGGCTTTTACAGTTACCTAATGGTACTACTCTGGACGAGAGAGAATCTGCATCGCTCTTAGCTGAAACATTTTACCCCTGGGATGATGCTACCGATGACACGAGCGAGCAGACTATTCAGAGAGAGAGAGTGGCTCGTTTTGAGGCGTCTATCAAGGAAGACGAGCGGCCTGTGGACGTTGTGGCCTTCACAGAATCAGAACTTGAGACAGTATTACGAGCCATAGGTCCAAAGAAAGCACCAGGAGGAGACGGTCTTACACTAGACATATGCTTGACTGCTTATGCCTGCAACGGGCTCTTGTTGCTCGACCTATTTTCGCAGTGTCTTCGGTGGGGATGCTTTCCACGCATATGGAAGATGGCTACCATAAAAGTGATTCCTAAGCCAGCTAAAGATGACTATGCTAGTCCAAAATCTTACCGGCCAATTGGACTGCTGCCAATCCTGGGAAAGGTGCTTGAAAAGCTATTCGTGAACAGAATGCAGTGGCAGCTTGGCAGACACGGCCTCTTGAGTCCATTCCAGTATGGATTCACTCCACAGCGCAGTGCCGAGGATGCCCTCTATGATGCCATGGCCATGGTCAGGAAAAATCTGGAAAACAAGAACATAGTGGTCATGGTATCACTTGACATAGAAGGCGCTTTTGATAACGCTTGGTGGCCTGCAATTATTGACCAGCTTCAGGCTAATGGAGTGGACTCGAGTGTGGTGCGGCTCATTGTGAGCTACCTTTCTGAGAGATCAATTAGATTACGCTATGCGGGAGAGACTATAGTTAGAGAGACTAATAAAGGCTGCATACAGGGCTCCACCTGTGGTCCTATTTTGTGGAACCTTCAGTTGGCCCCACTACTGGAGCAGAGCCAATACGAAGGTGTTCGAGTGCAGGCATTCGCAGATGACATTGTCATGATAGCCGCGGCGCGCGACGGCAATGAGTTAGAGGACAAAATAAATAAAGCTTTAACAATAATGGTTCGCTGGGGAGTAAGACTCAAGCTAAAGTTTGCGCCGAATAAAACACAAGCTTTATTAATCACCAAGAAAATGCGATACTACACTCCAAGATTGACAATGTCGGGTGCTGAGATTCCTTTCGGGACTAGCCTTAAAGTATTGGGGTTGACTGTCGACCCACTGTTGAACTTTCGAGAACACCTAAAAGACATCAACAGGAAGGCTATTAAATTCTACAAGATGGTTGCCAAAGCGGCACGAGCGCAGTGGGGTCTGAACTCTAATATTTTAAGGCTCATCTACATCTCGGTGGTGGAGCCTACGATCCTGTATGCGGCAAGTTGCTGGGCGGATGTTTCAACTAGAGTATATGCGGAGAAGACACTCAATAGCCTGACACGATCCTTCGCTATTAAGATCTGTAAAGCTCACCGAACAGTATCTTTTGTGTCTGCTCTTCTGTTGGCAAGGTTGCTGCCACTTACGGTTCGAGTCAGAGAACATTCTAAGATCTACAACATAAAAAAGGGCAAACCTCTAACCTGCTTGCCTGGACGGAATGTAGAAGTTCAAAGGAGCCCATTTTCCCTGCCTCATCCAGCTGAGCGGAAACGTGTGCAGTTTGGGCTGATCAGGTCGCAGGAGGATGCGGAGAGCCTTGGGAATGATGAGCCCATCCTGTATACGGATGGCAGTAAGCTGGAGGGAAAGGTGGGAGCGGCTGTATCTTGCTGGACTGGAGGAGTGGAGACTCATCGCACTGGATTTCGTCTCGAGGATTATTGCAGCGTGTTCCAGGCGGAGCTGTCGGCGATACTCTGGGCACTCCATATGGCCGAAAAACTGAAACATGACAAAATTCAGGTTGCTAGCGATTCAAGATCAGGATTGGAGGTGATCTGTGATCCCAATGCGGTGCACCCACTTGCTGTTGATATAAGGAATCGAATTTGTCATTTGCAAGAGGGAGGCAGAGGGGTCTCTCTGTACTGGGTTAAAGCACACTGCGGAGTCTTGGGCAATGAGAGGGCCGATGAACTGGCGAAGAATGCTGCGCTGAATAACAGGCAACAGCCTCGTTATGATAAGTTTCCCTTGTCCTTTGCAAAACACTCCACCAGGTCTGACTCACTAATACAATGGCAGCACAACTACGAGTCGTCGTCTGCGGGTGCCACTACCAAGCTCTTCTTCAAAGATATTAGTTTAGCCTACAAAGTATTGTCTAAGTTTACTATTAATAATTTTATTACTCAAGTCTTAACAGGACATGGAGGATTCAATTATTATTTACATAGATTTAAGCTTAGGGATTCTGCACTGTGCACTTGCGGAGCAAATATCCCTCAGACCATACAACATCTGCTAATTGAATGCTCAAAATTCAACATACTTAGATATAACTGTGAGTGTGCAATGGAGACCGATATAAGATTGAATAATTTGAATGATATTATGCTTGATAACGATTGCAGACCGATATTTCTTAGTTTTGCGAGGACGGTTCTTCGTAAAATTGGTCTGGAGAATGGTTCGATTGTAGAAGTTTAGAGGTTAGATTTTATTTTATTATGTGTACGTACTTGTCAACCTGCTACCCTTAGACATGATGCTGAGATGAGGGGGCTAACTTTTGTTCGATGTTCTGTCATTGATGTCGGGTGTAGATAATTAAATTTTCTGTAGCGTGGTTGTTGGTTGGTGTTTTGATTTAGTTCACTTATTCACTACAAAGCACAATATTCACAAATCAAAACAGTAGCGAGCAGCCACTTCAGTCGAATATAATTTATATATTACAGTTGTCTCTTTCTTCTTATTGTTTTGATTTTGAACATATTATATAGCATCATAACAATACATCATAACATTACCAAAACAATAACAAATCAGAACGGTGAGAGGAAAGAGCACTTCGTCTTCTTTTATTTATTCTTTTATTTTCGTTGTTTACCTCTGGCATTATGACATTTAACATTTTTGACATTTTTGATATTTATGACATTTGACACATTTGACACTTTTACACAGATTAGGTAGGGACCAGCAAACTCATCCGCGAAGAAGGAATATATCACATAGTTTTAGTTTTATTTTTATTCCACCGTTTTATTTGTTAATTTTGTGAATTATTTATAATGTACTTTTCTGTTCGTGGCTGGCTTGGTTGGTCTCTATGTCGTATATACTTAAGCTTATATTGTAATACATGTTAGGTTGTTGTGTCTCATTCAAATATTGACATTAATTTATTGGATATTTTAATATATTGTAATTGCTATTGGGTTGATGAGTGCGTATATAACTTGAATCAATTCTCGAGTGGTGAAATGAAGTCTAATCGTATTGATGTAGTCTTGTGTTTGTGTTTATTTATAAGTTATCTTGGATGGGATGTGTTATGCTGTCGGTCGAATTGATAGACTAAATCTTAAGATTTATATCAGTGTAGATTCGATCGGCAGCATAATATATCTTATTTTATTTATTTTTATTAATGTAGATTATTGAATTGAATTTTATTTGAATTGAATTATTATTTTTACCATAATTTGACATTACATTTTAAATTTTTGTTAGTAATTGTATTTATATGTCATTGTATTTTATTGAATTAATTTATAATGATTATTATTTGGTATTATTATTATTGTGATAACTTGTTTTTAATTTTCAATTGATATTATCTTGCATTTATAGGAATTTAAATTACTATTTATTATAGATGTAAAGATTAATATATAGTTGGACATACTTATTTATTATGTAATAGTAGTTATTAATTGTAATTGTAATTTATAGGATTAATTTAAGTTATTAAATGAAATAAAATGTGTGCTCCCTCGTCTGATAAGAGTTGAAGCGGATATTGTGTCTCGATAACATAGCGGGCTCGGTATCTGCTTTGACTTTAATCAGGCTATCCCTTACCATCCATGCATGTTAGGGATAATGTAGGTACTTATAAGTTGAAAACACTTAGGTACCTATAATAAATTCAAATAATAATTGTAAATGGAATCAAATTGATAAATTTTTAAAATGGAAAACTATGATATAAAAATGTAAAAATTAATTAATAATAAGATAGCATATTTTAGAAATGTAAGTATAGCATTAAAATTCAAGACTTAATGATGTTGCAATTAATAGCAACAGTTAAACATAGGTAGGAAAAAAAAAAAAAAAAAAAAAAAAAAAAAAAAACCTAACCTAACCTAACCTAACCTAACCTAACCTAACCTAACCTAACCTAACCTAACCTAACCTAACCTAACCTAACCTAACCTAACCTAACCTAACCTAACCTAACCTAACCTAACCTAACCTAACCTAACCTAACCTAACCTAACCTAACCTAACCTAACCTAACCTAACCTAGCCTAACCTAACCTAACCTAACCTAACCTAACCTAACCTAACCTAACCTAACCTAACCTAACCTAACCTAACCTAACCTAACCTAACCTAACCTAACCTAACCTAACCTAACCTAACCTAACCTAACCTAACCTAACCTAACCTAACCTAACCTAACCTAACCTAACCTAACCTAACCTAACCTAACCTAACCTAACCTAACCTAACCTAACCTAACCTAACCTAACCTAACCTAACCTAACCTAACCTAACCTAACCTAACCTAACCTAACCTAACCTAACCTAACCTAACCTAACCTAACCTAACCTAACCTAACCTAACCTAACCTAACCTAACCTAACCTAACCTAACCTAACCTAACCTAACCTAACCTAACCTAACCTAACCTAACCTAACCTAACCTAACCTAACCTAACCTAACCTAACCTAACCTAACCTAACCTAACCTAACCTAACCTAACCTAACCTAACCTAACCTAACCTAACCTAACCTAACCTAACCTAACCTAACCTAACCTAACCTAACCTAACCTAACCTAACCTAACCTAACCTAACCTAACCTAACCTAACCTAACCTAACCTAACCTAACCTAACCTAACCTAACCTAACCTAACCTAACCTAACCTAACCTAACCTAACCTAACCTAACCTAACCTAACCTAACCTAACCTAACCTAACCTAACCTAACCTAACCTAACCTAACCTAACCTAACCTAACCTAACCTAACCTAACCTAACCTAACCTAACCTAACCTAACCTAACCTAACCTAACCTAACCTAACCTAACCTAACCTAACCTAACCTAACCTAACCTAACCTAACCTAACCTAACCTAACCTAACCTAACCTAACCTAACCTAACCTAACCTAACCTAACCTAACCTAACCTAACCTAACCTAACCTAACCTAACCTAACCTAACCTAACCTAACCTAACCTAACCTAACCTAACCTAACCTAACCTAACCTAACCTAACCTAACCTAACCTAACCTAACCTAACCTAACCTAACCTAACCTAACCTAACCTAACCTAACCTAACCTAACCTAACCTAACCTAACCTAACCTAACCTAACCTAACCTAACCTAACCTAACCTAACCTAACCTAACCTAACCTAACCTAACCTAACCTAACCTAACCTAACCTAACCTAACCTAACCTAACCTAACCTAACCTAACCTAACCTAACCTAACCTAACCTAACCTAACCTAACCTAACCTAACCTAACCTAACCTAACCTAACCTAACCTAACCTAACCTAACCTAACCTAACCTAACCTAACCTAACCTAACCTAACCTAACCTAACCTAACCTAACCTAACCTAACCTAACCTAACCTAACCTAACCTAACCTAACCTAACCTAACCTAACCTAACCTAACCTAACCTAACCTAACCTAACCTAACCTAACCTAACCTAACCTAACCTAACCTAACCTAACCTAACCTAACCTAACCTAACCTAACCTAACCTAACCTAACCTAACCTAACCTAACCTAACCTAACCTAACCTAACCTAACCTAACCTAACCTAACCTAACCTAACCTAACCTAACCTAACCTAACCTAACCTAACCTAACCTAACCTAACCTAACCTAACCTAACCTAACCTAACCTAACCTAACCTAACCTAACCTAACCTAACCTAACCTAACCTAACCTAACCTAACCTAACCTAACCTAACCTAACCTAACCTAACCTAACCTAACCTAACCTAACCTAACCTAACCTAACCTAACCTAACCTAACCTAACCTAACCTAACCTAACCTAACCTAACCTAACCTAACCTAACCTAACCTAACCTAACCTAACCTAACCTAACCTAACCTAACCTAACCTAACCTAACCTAACCTAACCTAACCTAACCTAACCTAACCTAACCTAACCTAACCTAACCTAACCTAACCTAACCTAACCTAACCTAACCTAACCTAACCTAACCTAACCTAACCTAACCTAACCTAACCTAACCTAACCTAACCTAACCTAACCTAACCTAACCTAACCTAACCTAACCTAACCTAACCTAACCTAACCTAACCTAACCTAACCTAACCTAACCTAACCTAACCTAACCTAACCTAACCTAACCTAACCTAACCTAACCTAACCTAACCTAACCTAACCTAACCTAACCTAACCTAACCTAACCTAACCTAACCTAACCTAACCTAACCTAACCTAACCTAACCTACCTAACCTAACCTAACCTAACCTAACCTAACCTAACCTAACCTAACCTAACCTAACCTAACCTAACCTAACCTAACCTAACCTAACCTAACCTAACCTAACCTAACCTAACCTAACCTAACCTAACCTAACCTAACCTAACCTAACCTAACCTAACCTAACCTAACCTAACCTAACCTAACCTAACCTAACCTAACCTAACCTAACCTAACCTAACCTAACCTAACCTAACCTAACCTAACCTAACCTAACCTAACCTAACCTAACCTAACCTAACCTAACCTAACCTAACCTAACCTAACCTAACCTAACCTAACCTAACCTAACCTAACCTAACCTAACCTAACCTAACCTAACCTAACCTAACCTAACCTAACCTAACCTAACCTAACCTAACCTAACCTAACCTAACCTAACCTAACCTAACCTAACCTAACCTAACCTAACCTAACCTAACCTAACCTAACCTAACCTAACCTAACCTAACCTAACCTAACCTAACCTAACCTAACCTAACCTAACCTAACCTAACCTAACCTAACCTAACCTAACCTAACCTAACCTAACCTAACCTAACCTAACCTAACCTAACCTAACCTAACCTAACCTAACCTAACCTAACCTAACCTAACCTAACCTAACCTAACCTACCTAACCTAACCTAACCTAACCTAACCTAACCTAACCTAACCTAACCTAACCTAACCTAACCTAACCTAACCTAACCTAACCTAACCTAACCTAACCTAACCTAACCTAACCTAACCTAACCTAACCTAACCTAACCTAACCTAACCTAACCTAACCTAACCTAACCTAACCTAACCTAACCTAACCTAACCTAACCTAACCTAACCTAACCTAACCTAACCTAACCTAACCTAACCTAACCTAACCTAACCTAACCTAACCTAACCTAACCTAACCTAACCTAACCTAACCTAACCTAACCTAACCTAACCTAACCTAACCTAACCTAACCTAACCTAACCTAACCTAACCTAACCTAACCTAACCTAACCTAACCTAACCTAACCTAACCTAACCTAACCTAACCTAACCTAACCTAACCTAACCTAACCTAACCTAACCTAACCTAACCTAACCTAACCTAACCTAACCTAACCTAACCTAACCTAACCTAACCTAACCTAACCTAACCTAACCTAACCTAACCTAACCTAACCTAACCTAACCTAACCTAACCTAACCTAACCTAACCTAACCTAACCTAACCTAACCTAACCTAACCTAACCTAACCTAACCTAACCTAACCTAACCTAACCTAACCTAACCTAACCTAACCTAACCTAACCTAACCTAACCTAACCTAACCTAACCTAACCTAACCTAACCTAACCTAACCTAACCTAACCTAACCTAACCTAACCTAACCTAACCTAACCTAACCTAACCTAACCTAACCTAACCTAACCTAACCTAACCTAACCTAACCTAACCTAACCTAACCTAACCTAACCTAACCTAACCTAACCTAACCTAACCTAACCTAACCTAACCTAACCTAACCTAACCTAACCTAACCTAACCTAACCTAACCTAACCTAACCTAACCTAACCTAACCTAACCTAACCTAACCTAACCTAACCTAACCTAACCTAACCTAACCTAACCTAACCTAACCTAACCTAACCTAACCTAACCTAACCTAACCTAACCTAACCTAACCTAACCTAACCTAACCTAACCTAACCTAACCTAACCTAACCTAACCTAACCTAACCTAACCTAACCTAACCTAACCTAACCTAACCTAACCTAACCTAACCTAACCTAACCTAACCTAACCTAACCTAACCTAACCTAACCTAACCTAACCTAACCTAACCTAACCTAACCTAACCTAACCTAACCTAACCTAACCTAACCTAACCTAACCTAACCTAACCTAACCTAACCTAACCTAACCTAACCTAACCTAACCTAACCTAACCTAACCTAACCTAACCTAACCTAACCTAACCTAACCTAACCTAACCTAACCTAACCTAACCTAACCTAACCTAACCTAACCTAACCTAACCTAACCTAACCTAACCTAACCTAACCTAACCTAACCTAACCTAACCTAACCTAACCTAACCTAACCTAACCTAACCTAACCTAACCTAACCTAACCTAACCTAACCTAACCTAACCTAACCTAACCTAACCTAACCTAACCTAACCTAACCTAACCTAACCTAACACCTAACCTAACCTAACCTAACCTAACCTAACCTAACCTAACCTAACCTAACCTAACCTAACCTAACCTAACCTAACCTAACCTAACCTAACCTAACCTAACCTAACCTAACCTAACCTAACCTAACCTAACCTAACCTAACCTAACCTAACCTAACCTAACCTAACCTAACCTAACCTAACCTAACCTAACCTAACCTAACCTAACCTAACCTAACCTAACCTAACCTAACCTAACCTAACCTAACCTAACCTAACCTAACCTAACCTAACCTAACCTAACCTAACCTAACCTAACCTAACCTAACCTAACCTAACCTAACCTAACCTAACCTAACCTAACCTAACCTAACCTAACCTAACCTAACCTAACCTAACCTAACCTAACCTAACCTAACCTAACCTAACCTAACCTAACCTAACCTAACCTACCTAACCTAACCTAACCTAACCTAACCTAACCTAACCTAACCTAACCTAACCTAACCTAACCTAACCTAACCTAACCTAACCTAACCTAACCTAACCTAACCTAACCTAACCTAACCTAACCTAACCTAACCTAACCTAACCTAACCTAACCTAACCTAACCTAACCTAACCTAACCTAACCTAACCTAACCTAACCTAACCTAACCTAACCTAACCTAACCTAACCTAACCTAACCTAACCTAACCTAACCTAACCTAACCTAACCTAACCTAACCTAACCTAACCTAACCTAACCTAACCTAACCTAACCTAACCTAACCTAACCTAACCTAACCTAACCTAACCTAACCTAACCTAACCTAACCTAACCTAACCTAACCTAACCTAACCTAACCTAACCTAACCTAACCTAACCTAACCTAACCTAACCTAACCTAACCTAACCTAACCTAACCTAACCTAACCTAACCTAACCTAACCTAACCTAACCTAACCTAACCTAACCTAACCTAACCTAACCTAACCTACCACCTAACCTAACCTAACCTAACCTAACCTAACCTAACCTAACCTAACCTAACCTAACCTAACCTAACCTAACCTAACCTAACCTAACCTAACCTAACCTAACCTAACCTAACCTAACCTAACCTACCTAACCTAACCTAACCTAACCTAACCTAACCTAACCTAACCTAACCTAACCTAACCTAACCTAACCTAACCTAACCTAACCTAACCTAACCTAACCTAACCTAACCTAACCTAACCTAACCTAACCTAACCTAACCTAACCTAACCTAACCTAACCTAACCTAACCTAACCTAACCTAACCTAACCTAACCTAACCTAACCTAACCTAACCTAACCTAACCTAACCTAACCTAACCTAACCTAACCTAACCTAACCTAACCTAACCTAACCTAACCTAACCTAACCTAACCTAACCTAACCTAACCTAACCTAACCTAACCTAACCTAACCTAACCTAACCTAACCTAACCTAACCTAACCTAACCTAACCTAACCTAACCTAACCTAACCTAACCTAACCTAACCTAACCTAACCTAACCTAACCTAACCTAACCTAACCTAACCTAACCTAACCTAACCTAACCTAACCTAACCTAACCTAACCTAACCTAACCTAACCTAACCTAACCTAACCTAACCTAACCTAACCTAACCTAACCTAACCTAACCTAACCTAACCTAACCTAACCTAACCTAACCTAACCTAACCTAACCTAACCTAACCTAACCTAACCTAACCTAACCTAACCTAACCTAACCTAACCTAACCTAACCTAACCTAACCTAACCTAACCTAACCTAACCTAACCTAACCTAACCTAACCTAACCTAACCTAACCTAACCTAACCTAACCTAACCTAACCTAACCTAACCTAACCTAACCTAACCTAACCTAACCTAACCTAACCTAACCTAACCTAACCTAACCTAACCTAACCTAACCTAACCTAACCTAACCTAACCTAACCTAACCTAACCTAACCTAACCTAACCTAACCTAACCTAACCTAACCTAACCTAACCTAACCTAACCTAACCTAACCTAACCTAACCTAACCTAACCTAACCTAACCTAACCTAACCTAACCTAACCTAACCTAACCTAACCTAACCTAACCTAACCTAACCTAACCTAACCTAACCTAACCTAACCTAACCTAACCTAACCTAACCTAACCTAACCTAACCTAACCTAACCTAACCTAACCTAACCTAACCTAACCTAACCTAACCTAACCTAACCTAACCTAACCTAACCTAACCTAACCTAACCTAACCTAACCTAACCTAACCTAACCTAACCTAACCTAACCTAACCTAACCTAACCTAACCTAACCTAACCTAACCTAACCTAACCTAACCTAACCTAACCTAACCTAACCTAACCTAACCTAACCTAACCTAACCTAACCTAACCTAACCTATCCTAACTTTTTTTACTATAACCTAACCTAACCTAACCTAACCTACCCTAAACTCACTTTTTTTTACTAAAACCTAACGTAACCTATCTTTTTTAACTATAACCTAACGTAACCTAACTTTTTTTTTACTAAAACCTGACCTAACCTAAGATATAAAAAAAAAAAAAAGGTAGCACTCCGGGAGTGTCGGCAGAAGTGAAAACTTCAATATTAACGTTGTGTTTTCACTTCTAAGTTTTCACATAAAAATATAACCACAGACGACATAATGACAATCACAATGACACAGACACATTCGCGCAAGCGCCCTGTGCCGCCTAAACAGAGTCAGCACACTCAGACACGGTAGAAAGAGTGGGAGATACTAGTTCCTCTCCCTTTCCCTCGATCTTACGCTTCGATCAACGTCACGTGACCCTGACGCGAGTTTGAAAGTTTTTACCCACCCAGCGCCGCTAAAGAAGTTTTCACTTCAAAAACTAACCTAACCTAATCAAATTTTTTTTACTAAAACCTAACCTAACCTAACCTAACCTATCTTTTTTTACTATTACCTAACGTAACCTAACTTTTTTTTTACTAAAACCTAACCTAACCTAACTTTTTTTTTACTAAAACCTAACCTAGGTAAGGTTTTAGTAAAAAAAAGTTAGGTTACGTTAAGTCAGTAAAAAGAGATAGGTAAGGTTAGGTTTTAGTAAAAAAAAGTGAGTTTAGGGTAGGTTAGGTTAGGTTATAGTAAAAAAAGTTAGGTTAGGTTAGGTTTAAGTAAAAAAAATTTGATTAGGTTAGGTTAGTTTTTTTTTTTATATCTTAGGTTAGGTCAGGTTTTAGTAAAAAAAAAGTTAGGTTACGTTAGGTTATAGTTAAAAAAGATAGGTTACGTTAGGTTTTAGTAAAAAAAAGTGAGTTTAGGGTAGGTTAGGTTAGGTTATAGTAAAAAAAGTTAGGATAGGTTAGGTTTTAGTAAAAAAAAATTGATTAGGTTAGGTTGGTTATTTTTTTTTTTATCTTAAGTTAAGTCAAGTTTTAGTAAAAAAAAAGTTAGTTTACGTTTGGTTATAGTAAAAAAAGTAAGGTTAGGTTAGGTTTTAGTTAAAAAAAGTAACTTTTTTTTTACTAAAACCTAACCTAACCTAACTTTTTTTTTACTAAAACCTAACCTAGGTAAGGTTTTAGTAAAAAAAAGTTAGGTTACGTTAAGTCAGTAAAAAGAGATAGGTAAGGTTAGGTTTTAGTAAAAAAAAGTGAGTTTAGGGTAGGTTAGGTTAGGTTATAGTAAAAAAAGTTAGGTTAGGTTAGGTTTTAGTAAAAAAAATTTGATTAGGTTAGGTTATTTTTTTTTTTTATATCTTAGGTTAGGTCAGGTTTTAGTAAAAAAAAAGTTAGGTTACGTTAGGTTATAGTTAAAAAAGATAGGTTACGTTAGGTTTTAGTAAAAAAAAGTGAGTTTAGGGTAGGTTAGGTTAGGTTAGGTTAGGTTAGGTTAGGTTAGGTTAGGTTAGGTTAGGTTAGGTTGGGGTGCAAGGTCGGGTAGAACCTCCACGTGGTGCACCCTGGTAACACCGTGAAAAACTGCCATAGAGTACTATGGAGTTTTTTCACGGTGGCCAATAACCCGACACACAGCGCGCACATCCCAATGATCCTCAAGGCTATGCCGCAGGGCCACCCATACGGACAGGCTTGAGGGGAGGGATTGGTGCAGCGCAGGGACTGGTGCTTCTCCTAGCATTCCTCTGTTCATCAGAGGAGGCAGTGGATGAAGCGGGACGTGCTCGGTGTGCACTTGCATTGCACCCGAGCTGGATAGGAAGTTCTGTCTTCCTATCCTACGTCCAAGGGTCTTTGGGCTTTGCTGTCCAGGACTCGAGGAGCCAACCTCGTTAAAAAAAAACCCTGTATTTTGGTGTGGCAGCGCAGCGCAACAAATCGCATGTTCGGCGAATCCATCTGTGGACTCCCGATCTCGGGAGTCCATGGGGGGTTCGCCGACCATGCGGGTTGGTCGGTAAACCAGCCGCTACTGCGTCTCGGGGAGCTCACCCCTCAAAGAGCAACAAACCCACCAAAATGAAAAAGGTCGATTGTGAAAATGGTCCCCAGGCTGGTACCAGCGTCTCCGACGCTGGAGAATCCAGCAGTGCTCCGGCACTCTGCCCCTCGTACTCTGGGGGGGGCAACAATCGCCTCGAGAGCTCTGGGAGCTCTCGTAAAACTGCAGGGAAGTTCTCGGCGAAGCGAGGAGGCTTCGCGAGACCCGCTACGCCAGTGGCGAGCGACATGGGAGAGGAGTCGGACTGCTCTTTGCGGTCCTACTCTTCTCTAGCTTCCTCAGCGTCGGGCATGGCCCGTGCTACACGGAAGCGGGGGCGAAAGCCCGAGGTGGTTGGAAGAAGTGGCGCCATAGACTCACCAGGGTCTAAGCGCGCCATGTTCTTGAAGGACAAGGAGGATGAAGACGAGGTCTTCGACCCCCAAGTCCCTCCCGAAGACAGGAGAGCGAAGGCAGATCTGCCTTCCTCCGAAGTCTTGGCGCAGGAGATGCAGGCGTTACCCTCTAAGGAGCTGGACGCCTGCATGTTGGTCGAACTGCAGACCATTGAGAAGATCGCCGACAAGTCTAAGAACTTGAAGGGCGACTTCATCAGGGGTCTGCGGGTGGCCGTTCGAAGGGCGGCGGCGATCTCAGCTGAGCTCTTGACCCGTGCGGCGGTGGACGCCAATGTCAAGAGGCTCGAGAGCGAGAACGCAGAGTTGCGTGCCCAAATGGCTGCCCTTTCCGCCAAGGTGGAAAAGGTGGCCAGCTCCCAAGCCAGCGCTAGTGCTAGCGCGGCTAAACCGGCAGCGGAAACTCCATCCGCTGCTGGGGGAGATTGGGAAGGCCGACTCATGGAGCGCATCGGCGCTCTAATGGACAGCAAGTTGGTGGTGGCTATGGGTGCCATGCCAACAAGTGCTGCCAGGAAGGGTGCCACTGCTGGCCAGAAGGCTGGCCCGAAGGCGGGCAAAAAGCCTAAGCCAGGACGGGTGCCAACGTCTGCAGCCATCACGTTGACGATTCCGGAGGGTTCGGACGTCGACTACGCTGCAGTCATGGCAGCTGCAAAGGCTCGGGTGAAGTTGGCTGATGTAGGGCTGGACCAGGTCCGCTGCAAAAAAGCCATCACTGGAGGCCTAATAATGGAGGTGTCGGGACCCGACTGTACCTCCAAGGCTGACCACCTCGCCGAACGCTTGCGCGTGGCCCTCGCGGATCTGGGTGTGCGTGTTGCACGTCCAGTGAAAACGGGGGAGCTGCGGTTGAACGACCTCGACGATAGCGTCACACCTCAAGAGGTGCAGACCGCTGTTGCCGAGGCCGCTGACTGCTCGGTTCTCGATGTGCGGGTGGGTGACATTCGTCGCTCTCCCACTGCCCTGGGCACGGTATGGGTCCGTTGTCCACTAGCTTCCGTGCGGAAGCTAGCCGCGGCAGGGCACATCGTCGTAGGATGGGTCAAGTCCAGGGTCGATTATTTGACCTCGAGACCACTCCAGTGCTTCCGGTGCTTGGAGTACGGGCACGTACGCAGCAAGTGTCAGAGTACAGTGGACCGCACACACTTGTGCTACGCGTGCGGCGAGCCCGACCATCGGGCGAGCCAATGCACGAATAAGCGCAAGTGTCCGCTGTGCTCCGACAAGGGCTGTAAAGCCGACCATAGGATGGGTAGCAAGAGTTGCAACCCTCCTAAGGCCGCGAGGAACTCTCCTCGCTCGGCCCCAGCACCGGAAGGCAAAGCGGCCCCAACAAAGGGGGCCGCTCAGTCGGGTTCAAACCCGCCGCCCCAGGATGGTATGGAGGATTCATAATGGATCACACCATTAGAATCCTCCAGTGCAACTTAAACCACTGCCGTGGCGCGCAGGACTTGCTTCAGCAAACTTGCGCGCAGTGGTCGATTGCACTAGCCGTAGTCGCGGAGCCCTACCGAGTCCCGGATCATCCACGGTGGTTCGGTGACGTTATGGACTCCGTTGCTATTTACTGGGGTGGCGGACAAGGTGACCCCCACTGTGCCCTTCTGGAGAAGGGACAGGGTTTCGTGGCCACGGAATGGGGTCGCCTTGCCGTTGTGGGCTGCTACATCACTCCCAACTGTACACTCGTCGAGTACGAGGTGTACCTGGACGCGCTGGGAAACTGCATACGCAGGTGCCTACCGCGTCCAGTGCTCGTTTTGGGAGACTTCAACGCTCACTCGCGTGAGTGGGGGAGTCCCCGAAACGACCCGAAGGGAGTGACAATCGTCGATTGGGCGGCGGGTATGGACCTCCGGTTGCTTAATCGGGGGTCTGTAAGCACTTGTGTGCGGTGGCAGGGGGAGTCGATCGTGGACCTGTCCTGGGCGACTCCTTCGGCCACACACATGGTTTCGGGATGGAGAGTAGCGGAGGAGGTGGTGACTCTGTCAGATCACCGCCACATCTTTTTGGATGTAATCCTCCGCCCCCCCCGGACGTGCGTCCCGCCGCAGTAGCAGTCCGCCGCGACGATGGGCCCTCAAGCGGCTCGACAGAGATCTGCTCGAAGCCGCCGCCATCGTCGCGGCTTGGCCGGAGGCCGGAGAGGATCTGCCCGATCCTGTGAGGGAGGCGGCCTGGTTCCGGGCAACGATGACGTCGATTTGCGATGTATCGATGCCCCGAACCGGGCCTTCCAAGCGCGGGTCGATGTACTGGTGGTCGGAGGAGATAGCGGGGTTACGTGTGACGTGCCTACGCTCCCGACGCCAGTACCAACGAGCCCGAAGAAGACGGCGAGCCCCTGCCGAAGAGGTGGATAGAGCATACGAGGAATACCGAGGCGCTACAGTGGCACTCCAAGTCGCGATTGCCGACGCCAAGGCTCGGTCATGGAGTCAACTCTTGGAGGGATTGGATAGGAATCCATGGGGGCGCCCGTACAAGATGGTACTGGGCAAGCTCAGACCGTGGGTCCCTCCGTTGACGGAAACCCTGGACCCTGCGTTCGTGGAAGTTGTCGTAGACACGCTCTTCCCGAGGGTCCAGGACGATCCCTCATCACCCCCTGTTTTTCCGTCGAGCCCGATTGTCTGGGACGATGGACTGGGGGTGACTGAGCAAGAGTTGGACCGAGCTGTGAAGCGCCTCAGGGCTCGAAACACAGCACCCGGCCCGGATGGGATTCCCGGAAAGGTTTGGGTGCTGGCTCTATCCGCCGGATTGGGGGACCGCATGAGGCGGCTTTTTGATAGCTGCCTCCGTGATGGCGTGTTCCCCAAGGAATGGAAGGAGGCTAAGTTGGTCCTCTTGAAGAAGGATGGCAGGCCCGCGGATTCTCCCTCTGCGTACCGTCCCATTTGCTTGCTGGACGAGGCCGGCAAATTATTCGAAAGAATAATTGCCGGTCGTCTCTGCACACATTTGTGGCAGGTAGGTCCCGATCTGTCGGAAGACCAGTTTGGTTTCCGACGGGCGCGTTCGACGGTGGACGCGATTCTTAGAGTCCGTTCGCTGTCGGATCAGGTAGTGTCCCGGGGCGGGAGGATGTTGGCGGTGTCACTAGACATCGTCAACGCGTTCAACTCCTTGCCTTGGAGGGCGATTAGGGAGGCCCTCGTGTTTCACGGGGTCCCCCCTACCTGCAGCGCATCGTCGGTGCCTATCTGCGTGACAGGTGTGTGCAGTATGAGGGCAGGGATGGTACCCGCTATCAGAGGGAGGTGTACTGCGGAGTTCCACAGGGGTCCGTTCTGGGCCCGCTACTGTGGAACCTCGCGTACGACGCGGTCCTGCGTGTCGATCTCCCCGTCGGCCTACACGTCGTCTGCTATGCGGATGACACTTTAGTGTTGGCTAGCGGGGACACCTTCGAGAGGACCAAGGGGCTCGCCGAGCTTGGGGTGACACGTGTCGTGGACAGGGTCCACGAGCTGGGTCTGAGGACAGCGCCTCAGAAAACTGAGGCGCTGTGGTTCCACAAATTCCCGAGGGGAAGGGAACCACCCAGCTTGTCGGTTCGCGTAGGTGACGTTGATGTCCAGGTGGGGCCGTACCTAAGGTACCTGGGCCTCACCTTGGACAGTCGCTGGGACTTCGGAGAGCATTTCAACCGCTCCGTCCCCCGGATCCAGAAGGTAGTGGGTGCTATGCACAGACTGCTACCAAATCTCGGGGGACCAAGGGAAGGTGTTCGCCGCCTCTATGCGGGGGTCGTGCGATCGATGGCACTCTACGGAGCGCCCGTCTGGTCTGAAAGGCTGGCGGGTATTAGGCGCTATAGGTTGTTATACAACAGCCTACAGCGTTCTATTGCCATCAGGATCGCACGAGGATATCGCACGATATCGTTTGAGGCGGCGACGATCTTGGCGCGGTTACCGCCCCTTGACATCATGGCGAGGATGGATGCCCGTGTATACGGGCGTCTCCGGACCGATGCAGGGAGCGGAACCGCGCCCGTTGAAGTGCGGGTGCAGGAGCGCCGCCGTGCGCTCGTGGAATGGCGCGAGCGGTTCGATGAACCGAGGAGCTCGCGCCAGCGCATAGTGGGCGCTATTGCACCCATCTTCGAAGCCTGGCTGGGGAGGAGACATGGTTTCGTCACCTATCGTCTTACTCAGATGCTCACCGGGCATGGTTGCTTCGGTGAGTATCTGAGTAGGATCGGACGCGAGCCGACACCACAGTGTCACCATTGTGGGTGGGACCGGGATTCCGCGCAGCATACGCTGGAGCAATGCTCAGCGTGGTGCGAGGATCGCGGAATCCTGGTCGCACGGATCGGGCAGGACCTCTCTCTGCCACGCGTAGTCGAGGCTATGCTGGCAGATGAGACGGCGTGGACGGCGGTGGCCTCTTTCTGTGAGACGGTTTTAGTCCGGAAAGAGGCCGCTGAGCGGGATCGGGAGAGGGCCGATCCCGCTCGGAGGAGGCGGCGGCGGGGCGCAGGCAACGGCCGCCCCGCACTGCCTGCCCCATGAGGGGGCCGAGTGGTATCTCCCTGCCATTCAGGGAGACTTTCGGGTCCGTGAGCAGATGGAGTGAGGGCTCCAGAAGCTCGATAGCGGACTCCGGGAGGGCGGCTGGCACATGGTGGCGTGTGCAGCCGTAGCACCGTTGGTGCTGGGATCGCGGCTGTGGGTGCCGTTATCCCGGGACGGGCTTTTTATTGGCAATATGCGATGGGGTCTCCGGCGCGGTCGTTTCCGAGGACCCGGAGTCCCCCCATCAAGCATCGAGGCCGGCCACCGGGGGGTTTTAGTGAGTCGGCGACCAGTCGGTCGCCATCCTCACACTACCTTTCCGCGTTCCCTCAAAACGCGGAAAGGTGTCTGTGTGCAGATTTCCCCTCGACAACAAAAAAAAAAAAAAAGGTTAGGTTAGGTTAGGTTAGGTTAGGTTAGGTTGGGGTGCAAGGTCGGGTAGAACCTCCACGTGGTGCACCCTGGTAACACCGTGAAAAACTGCCATAGAGTACTATGGTAGTTTTTCACGGTGGCCAATAACCCGACACACAGCGCGCACATTCCAATGATCCTCAAGGCTATGCCGCAGGGCCACCCATACGGAAAGGCTTGAGGGGAGGGATTAGTGCAGCGCAGGAGGAGGCTTCTCCGGAAGCGGGAGGTGTTTAAGAGGAGTGGGAGGTGGGCTCGGCGTGTACTCACCCTACCGTCGAGCAGGCGCTTGAGAAGTTACTTCTCGTGCCGCCATCTCCAAACTCGTAAATCTGCAACAATAGATTTTAATCTTAGTGGAAACGAGGGCCTTGGCTTGGTCGCCTGGGCCGCGAGGATGCAAACCTCTATAAAAAATGCCCGACTTAAAGCGGCGGCGCAGCGTGAGGGGTGGGGTCGTCTTTCCTTGGATTGGCGATTCCGGCCGGACGGTATTCCGGTTCCTACTGCGTTCCCCGCCAGGGTACCTGCCGACCCCCTGTGCGAGTTATTGTAGGCTTCCCCGGTGACAGAGGGCACTGGCCGGGGTGACCGTTTTTCCCTCTTACTCGTGGGATTTATTATGGAGCATCAATTAAACAAAACTGACGTGGGCTGTTTAGGCCGTGGAGAGGAGAATGGTGGCGCTTTTGCGCGAGATGGCGCTGAGACGGCGCGGGACAGGAGTCCTTTTTATGAGGAAGGTCGGATCGCGGTCGTTACAGCGAAAGCGATAGCGAAACCGTTGCGAGATGCAACTGGAAAGTTTGCGAAAGCTACTTCCCAGGGTCCAAATTGTGATGAGATCGTTCGAAGGGAAGATCGTGTTTCCACAGACGTGGTTCTCAGTTCAGACGTAGAACTACTCAGTGACGTGGAAAATGCGAGAAGACTTAGTATCCGTCGAAAACGGTCGTCTTCGTTCATTGCCGCTGAGTCTTTAGACTCGGATGATACGGAAAATGAAGGAACAGTGGCTGCTAAGGCCCGAAGAGGTAAGGCGAAGCCTTTGAGAGCGGGTTCATCTAGTAAGGACTTCTTAAAGCCTGCCATAGTACTTCTGGAGGATGTACTGGAAAACAGGCAATATAGGAGAGGGTCGGCTTCTCCTGCCGCCAGCCTTACTGAGACGGAGACTAGTCCTGGTCTGATTAAAGTGACGGAGGGTGACCTTAGCAGGCTTAATGCCCAAGAGCTGAAAATGCACGCGGGCGAAAAGCTCAACTGTATCCTAGAGGTTGCAAAGAAGTCTGGCAACCTCAAAGGGGAGTTTGTCAACCGACTCAAGAATTCGGCGTCGACGCTAAGAGAGATGGTGGAGGTCTTGGCCAGCAGGAGCGAAGCGGAGGAGACTAGGCGGCTTAGAGCTGAGAATAGTCGCCTTCGACTCGAAGTTGAGGCCATCAAGGCAGAGGTCAATGAGCTACGTCGCGGCTTCACAGAGGCCAAGACACAAGCAGCTGCTGCCACAACCGCAGCTGCTGCCGCTGCCTTTGAGATGCAGGCACCTCCCACCACTACTCTGGGAGCTGCCGATCTGGTAGAGGAGCTGAAACGCTCATTAACTATGACGCTTGGGCAAATGATGGATGCCCGACTCGCGGGTATTGAAGACAGGCTTTTGCCTGCCCCGACGGTTCGTCCGCCTCTCAGAGCGGATGCGAAGAAAGCAGCGGAAGCCGCAGCACAACCAAAGCCGACACCAGAACCGGCACGCAATGCCACTCCAAAAGCGGGCAAGCGGGTTGGCCAGGCTTCCAAGGCTGCTACTACGCCTCCCATGGCACCAGCCGCAGGTCCCTCTTCAGAGACCCATAACGAAAACGTTGACGAGGACATTCCCTCCACTGCACCTCAGGCTGATGCCTGGACTAAAGTGGTTCGAGGTAAAGGGAAGAGCAAAGGAAAGGGTAAGGGAAAGTCTTCCCCCCCTTCTGCAGCTCTTACAGCTGCTTCTGGAGCTTCTGGAGCAAAACCCAAGCCGGCAGTCTCCTCTGCTAGGACGGTGATGAGACCCCCGAAATCCGCTGCGGTTGTCATTACTCTGAAATCTGAAGCCGTAGAGAAGGGTGTCACATATTATGACGCGATCCAAGAGGCACAGGAGTTGATCAATATCCAGCAACTGGGAATTGATCAGCTTGGATTCCGCAAGACGGCGACAGGAGCCAGAATGTTTGAGATCCCTGGCTCCCAAAACGGAGAGAAGGCGGACAGATTGGCGGACAAGCTCCGCGAGGTCCTATCTGAGGTGGCCACTATCACCAGGCCTATCAAATCCATTAATCTGAGAATCATGGATTTAAACGATGCAGCCACTAAAGAGAAGGTGGCGGCAGCGATTGCTGAGACGGGCGCTTGCGAGCTGAGTCATATAAGGACTGGGGAGATCCGTCGCTATCCCGGTGGCCTTGGCTCCATCTTGGTCTCGTGTCCAGTTTTGGCAGCCAAAGCAGTGCTGGCAAAGGACAAGTTTGTAGTAGGTTGGACCTCAGTCCGAGTGGTGGCATTGGAAGTACTTCCTATGCGCTGCTTCAGATGCCTAGGGCTGGGGCACACACGCCCTCAGTGTCCTGAGTCATCGCCTGACAGAGGGGCTTTATGCTTCCGATGTGGAGGAACAGGCCATCAGGCGGCTAGTTGTGAGAAGGCTAAACCACGATGCGCAATCTGCGCGGAACTGGGGAAATCTTCTGCGCACGTAATGGGAGGGCGCAAATGCGCTCCCCCGAAGACGAAGGGAAAGGCCACAAAGACACAGGCCGACCCAAGTGAGGAGGTCGTGATGTCGGATTGATTGACCTCCTCCAGACGTCGTGGTAGGGTTATAGTGGCAGGTCGGGGGACCTTCCACTATTTAAGACCCACAAAGACTTTGTCTTGGTTCGGTTGAGGTTAATCCGGACCATCCGCTGGGGCGAGATCGTGAATGCGAACGCGACCCCGTCTCGCTCCAACTCAGCGGAGGACTGAAAACAGAGGGGTTTTTAGTGGGTTCGAGCCCCACATACCCCCTTTCGTCACCCCCATGGCGAAAGGGAAATGCGACGGCATTTTCCCCTCTTAAAAAAAAAAAAAAAAAAAAAAAAAAGGTTAGGTTAGGTTAGGTTGGGGTGCAAGGTCGGGTAGAACCTCCACGTGGTGCACCCTGGTAACACCGTGAAAAACTGCCATAGAGTACTATGGTAGTTTTTCACGGTGGCCAATAACCCGACACACAGCGCGCACATTCCAATGATCCTCAAGGCTACGCCGCAGGGCCACCCATACGGAAAGGCTTGAGGGGAGGGATAAGTGCGGCGCAGGAGGAGGCTTCTCCTAGCATTCCTCTGTTCATCAGAGGAGGCAGTGGATGAAGCGGGACGTGCTCGGTGTGCACTTGCATTGCACCCGAGCTGGATAGGAAGTTCTGTCTTCCTATCCTACGTCCAAGGGTCTTGGATTTGCTGTCCAGGACTCGAGGAGCCAACCTCGTTAAAAAACCCTGTATTTTGGTGTGGCAGCGCAGCGCAACAAATCGCATGTTCGGCGAATCCATCTGTGGACTCCCGATCTCGGGAGTCCATGGGGGGTTCGCCGACCATGCGGGTTGGTCGGTAAACCAGCCGCTACTGCGTCTCGGGGAGCTCACCCCTCAAAGAGCACAAAACCCACCATGGATAAGGCTGATTATAAAAATGGTCCCCAGGCTGGTACCGGCGTCACTGACGCCGGAGAATCCAGCAGTGCTCCGGCACTCTGCCCCTCGTACTCTGGGGGGGGCAATAATCGCCTCGAGAGCTCTGGGAGTTCTCGTAAAACCGGAAGTAAGGTCTCGGCGAAGCGAGGAGGCTTCGCGAGACCAGCTACGCCAGTGGCGAGCGACATGGGAGAAGAGTCGGACTGCTCTGTGCGGTCCTATTCTTCTCTTGCTTCCTCAGCGTCGGGCATGGCCCGCGCTACGCGGAAGCGAGGGCGAAAGCCCGAGGTGGTTGGCGGAAGTGGCGCCAAAGACTCGCCAGGGTCTAAGCGCGCCATGTTCCTTAGGGACAAAGGGGACGAAGACGAGGTCTTTGACCCCAATGTCCTGCCGGAGGACAAGCGGGCGAAGGCAGATCTGCCTTCCTCCGAAGTCTTGGCGCAGGAGATGCAGGCGTTACCCTCTAAGGAGCTGGACGCCTGCATGTTGGTCGAACTGCAGACCATTGAGAAGATCGCCGACAAGTCTAAGAACTTGAAGGGCGACTTCATCAGGGGTCTGCGGGTGGCCGTTCGAAGGGCGGCGGCGATCTCGGCTGAGCTCTTGACCCGTGCGGCGGTGGACGCCAATGTCAAGAGGCTCGAGAGCGAGAACGCAGAGTTGCGTGCCCAAATGGCTGCCCTTTCCGCCAAAGTGGAAAAGGTGGCCAGCTCCCAAGCCAGCGCTGGTGCTAGCGCGGCTAAACCGACAGCGGAAACTCCATCCGCTGCTGGGGGAGACTGGGAAGGCCGACTCATGGAGCGCATCGGCGCTCTAATAGACAGCAAGTTGGTGGTGGCTATGGGTGCCATGCCAACAAGTGCTGCCAGGAAGGGTGCCACTGCTGCTCCAGCAGTGCCGAAGGGGCCCAAGGGCAAGGGAAGGGCAATCGCCCTACCTGCGCCTGTCGCTTCTTTGCCACCCGTGCAGTCGCAGACCGCGGAGTCGCAGGCGTCGGGGACGCCAGCGATGACGTGGGCGACAGTCACGGCTAAGAAGCGGGCGCCCAAGAAGGCCGCCGCGCCCAAGCCTGCGGGACCTGGGCCAAGTGCGGGTCCCAAGGCTGGCCAGAAGGCTGGCCCGAAGGCTGGCCCGAAGGCTGGCCCGAAGGCTGGCCCGAAGGCTGGCCCGAAGGCTGGCCCGAAGGCTGGCCAGAAGGCTGGCCAGAAGGCTGGCCCGAAGGCGGGCAAAAAGCCTAAGCCAGGACGGGTGCCAACGTCTGCAGCCATCACGTTGACGATTCCGGAGGGTTCGGACGTCGACTACGCTGCAGTCATGGCAGCTGCAAAGGCTCGGGTGAAGTTGGCTGATGTAGGGCTGGACCAGGTCCGCTGCAAAAAAGCCATCACTGGAGGCCTAATAATGGAGGTGTCGGGACCCGACTGTACCTCCAAGGCTGACCACCTCGCCGAACGCTTGCGCGTGGCCCTCGCGGATCTGGGTGTGCGTGTTGCACGTCCAGTGAAAACGGGGGAGCTGCGGTTGAACGACCTCGACGATAGCGTCACACCTCAAGAGGTGCAGACCGCTGTTGCCGAGGCCGCTGACTGCTCGGTTCTCGATGTGCGGGTGGGTGACATTCGTCGCTCTCCCACTGCCCTGGGCACGGTATGGGTCCGTTGTCCACTAGCTTCCGTGCGGAAGCTAGCCGCGGCAGGGCACATCGTCGTAGGATGGGTCAAGTCCAGGGTCGATTATTTGACCTCGAGACCACTCCAGTGCTTCCGGTGCTTGGAGTACGGGCACGTACGCAGTAAGTGTCAGAGCACAGTGGACCGCACACACTTGTGCTACGCGTGCGGCGAGCCCGACCATCGGGCGAGCCAATGCACGAATAAGCGCAAGTGTCCGCTGTGCTCCGACAAGGGCTGTAAGGCCGACCATAGGATGGGTAGCAAGAGTTGCAACCCTCCTAAGGCCGCGAGGAACTCTCCTCGCTCGGCCCCAGCACCGGAAGGCAAAGCGGCCCCAACAAAGGGGGCCGCTCAGTCGGGTTCAAACCCGCCGCCCCAGGATGGTATGGAGGATTCATAATGGATCACACCATTAGAATCCTCCAGTGCAACTTAAACCACTGCCGTGGCGCGCAGGACTTGCTTCAGCAAACTTGCGCGCAGTGGTCGATTGCACTAGCCGTAGTCGCGGAGCCCTACCGAGTCCCGGATCATCCACGGTGGTTCGGTGACGTTATGGACTCCGTTGCTATTTACTGGGGTGGCGGACAAGGTGACCCCCACTGTGCCCTTCTGGAGAAGGGACAGGGTTTCGTGGCCACGGAATGGGGTCGCCTTGCCGTTGTGGGCTGCTACATCACTCCCAACTGTACACTCGTCGAGTACGAGGTGTACCTGGACGCGCTGGGAAACTGCATACGCAGGTGCCTACCGCGTCCAGTGCTCGTTTTGGGAGACTTCAACGCTCACTCGCGTGAGTGGGGGAGTCCCCGAAACGACCCGAAGGGAGTGACAATCGTCGATTGGGCGGCGGGTATGGACCTCCGGTTGCTTAATCGGGGGTCTGTAAGCACTTGTGTGCGGTGGCAGGGGGAGTCGATCGTGGACCTGTCCTGGGCGACTCCTTCGGCCACACACATGGTTTCGGGATGGAGAGTAGCGGAGGAGGTGGTGACTCTGTCAGATCACCGCCACATCTTTTTGGATGTAATCCTCCGCCCCCCCGGACGTGCGTCCCGCCGCAGTAGCAGTCCGCCGCGACGATGGGCCCTCAAGCGGCTCGACAGAGATCTGCTCGAAGCCGCCGCCATCGTCGCGGCTTGGCCGGAGGCCGGAGAGGATCTGCCCGATCCTGTGAGGGAGGCGGCCTGGTTCCGGGCAACGATGACGTCGATTTGCGATGTATCGATGCCCCGAACCGGGCCTTCCAAGCGCGGGTCGATGTACTGGTGGTCGGAGGAGATAGCGGGGTTACGTGTGACGTGCCTACGCTCCCGACGCCAGTACCAACGAGCCCGAAGAAGACGGCGAGCCCCTGCCGAAGAGGTGGATAGAGCATACGAGGAATACCGAGGCGCTACAGTGGCACTCCAAGTCGCGATTGCCGACGCCAAGGCTCGGTCATGGAGTCAACTCTTGGAGGGATTGGATAGGGATCCATGGGGGCGCCCGTACAAGATGGTACTGGGCAAGCTCAGACCGTGGGTCCCTCCGTTGACGGAAACCCTGGACCCTGCGTTCGTGGAAGTTGTCGTAGACACGCTCTTCCCGAGGGTCCAGGACGATCCCTCATCACCCCCTGTTTTTCCGTCGAGCCCGATTGTCTGGGACGATGGACTGGGGGTGACTGAGCAAGAGTTGGACCGAGCTGTGAAGCGCCTCAGGGCTCGAAACACAGCACCCGGCCCGGATGGGATTCCCGGAAAGGTTTGGGTGCTGGCTCTATCCGCCGGATTGGGGGACCGCATGAGGCGGCTTTTTGATAGCTGCCTCCGTGATGGCGTGTTCCCCAAGGAATGGAAGGAGGCTAAGTTGGTCCTCTTGAAGAAGGATGGCAGGCCCGCGGATTCTCCCTCTGCGTACCGTCCCATTTGCTTGCTGGACGAGGCCGGCAAATTATTCGAAAGAATAATTGCCGGTCGTCTCTGCACACATTTGTGGCAGGTAGGTCCCGATCTGTCGGAAGACCAGTTTGGTTTCCGACGGGCGCGTTCGACAGTGGACGCGATTCTTAGAGTCCGTTCGCTGTCGGATCAGGTAGTGTCCCGGGGCGGGAGGATGTTGGCGGTGTCACTAGACATCGTCAACGCGTTCAACTCCTTGCCTTGGAGGGCGATTAGGGAGGCCCTCGTGTTTCACGGGGTCCCCCCCTACCTGCAGCGCATCGTCGGTGCCTATCTGCGTGACAGGTGTGTGCAGTATGTGGGCAGGGATGGTACCCGCTATCAGAGGGAGGTGTACTGCGGAGTTCCACAGGGGTCCGTTCTGGGCCCGCTACTGTGGAACCTCGCGTACGACGCGGTCCTGCGTGTCGATCTCCCCGTCGGCCTACACGTCGTCTGCTATGCGGATGACACTTTAGTGTTGGCTGGCGGGGACACCTTCGAGAGGACCAAGGGGCTCGCCGAGCTTGGGGTGACACGTGTCGTGGACAGGGTCCACGAGCTGGGTCTGAGGACAGCGCCTCAGAAAACTGAGGCGCTGTGGTTCCACAAATTCCCGAGGGGAAGGGAACCACCCAGCTTGTCGGTTCGCGTAGGTGACGTGGATGTCCAGGTGGGGCCGTACCTAAGGTACCTGGGCCTCACCTTGGACAGTCGCTGGGACTTCGGAGAGCACTTCAACCGCTCCGTCCCCCGGATCCAGAAGGTAGTGGGTGCTATGCACAGACTGCTACCAAATCTCGGGGGACCAAGGGAAGGTGTTCGCCGCCTCTATGCGGGGGTCGTGCGATCGATGGCACTCTACGGAGCGCCCGTCTGGTCCGAAAGGCTGGCGGGTGTTAGGCGCTATAGGTTGTTATACAACAGCCTACAGCGTTCTATTGCCATCAGGATCGCACGAGGATATCGCACGATATCGTTTGAGGCGGCGACGATCTTGGCGCGGTTACCGCCCCTTGACATCATGGCGAGGATGGATGCCCGTGTATACGGGCGTCTCCGGACCGATGCAGGGAGCGGAACCGCGCCCGTTGAAGTGCGGGTGCAGGAGCGCCGCCGTGCGCTCGTGGAATGGCGCGAGCGGTTCGATGAACCGAGGAGCTCGCGCCAGCGCATAGTGGGCGCTATTGCACCCATCTTCGAAGCCTGGCTGGGGAGGAAGCATGGTTTCGTCACCTATCGTCTTACTCAGATGCTCACCGGGCATGGTTGCTTCGGTGAGTATCTGAGTAGGATCGGACGCGAGCCGACACCACAGTGTCACCATTGTGGGTGGGACCGGGATTCCGCGCAGCATACGCTGGAGCAATGCTCAGCGTGGTGCGAGGACCGCGGAATCCTGGTCGCACGGATCGGGCAGGACCTCTCTCTGCCACGCGTAGTCGAGGCTATGCTGGCAGATGAGACGGCGTGGACGGCGGTGGCCTCTTTCTGTGAGACGGTTTTAGTCCGGAAAGAGGCCGCCGAGCGGGATCGGGAGAGGGCCGATCCCGCTCGGAGGAGGCGGCGGCGGGGCGCAGGCAACGGCCGCCCCGCACTGCCTGCCGCATGAGGGGGCCGAGTGGTATCTCCCTGCCATTCAGGGAGACTTTCGGGTCCGTGAGCAGATGGAGTGAGGGCTCCAGAAGCTCGATAGCGGACTCCGGGAGGGCGGCTGGCACATGGTGGCGTGTGCAGCCGTAGCACCGTTGGTGCTGGGATCGCGGCTGTGGGTGCCGTTATCCCGGGACGGGCTTTTTATTGGCAATATGCGATGGGGTCTCCGGCGCGGTCGTTTCCGAGGACCCGGAGTCCCCCCATCAAGCATCGAGGCCGGCCACCGGGGGGTTTTAGTGAGTCGGCGACCAGTCGGTCGCCATCCTCACACTACCTTTCCGCGTTCCCTCAAAACGCGGGAAGGTGTCTGTGTGCAGATTTCCCCTCGACAACAAAAAAAAAAAAAAAAAAAGGTTAGGTTAGGTTACCCCCCAGCGTGGGATGAAGTAGCCAGTTTACGGCTACAGGCTCGGGCTGCTTTACTGCGGCGATGGACGGAGGATCTGGCTCCACCGATCCCTGGGCAGTGGACTGTAGAAGCCATACGGCCGGTCCTGAAAGAATGGGTCAGTCGGCCTTTTGGGTCTTTGACATTTCGATTGGTGCAGGTGCTTTCTGGACACGGATGTTTCGGAAAGTACCTCCACCAAATCGCAAGACGAGAGGCTACTGCAGCCTGTCACGAATGTGGGGCGCCAGAAGATACGGCGCTCCATACGCTTGAGGTATGTGCTGCGTGGAGTCCGCAACGGCACAACCTCACAGCGGTTATAGGCCGGGATCTCTCTCTGCCACGTGTAGTTAACGCCATGCTTGGAGACGAGAGATCGTGGCAGGCGGTTGTCTCCTTCTGCGAAGCAGTCATGGCTCAGAAGGAGGCCGCGGAGCGGGTCAGGGAAAACGACGATCAAGCTGACCTGCTTCGGAGAAGACGAACGGGAGCAAGAAGGAGGCAGTTTGCTCGCCTCCTCCCGCCTCCGTAGTAGGGTTGTGGTGGCAGGTCGGGGGACCTACCACTACTTAAGACCCCGGACGGGTAACCTAGTTACATCTTGGCCTTGGTCCGGTTGGTAAATCCGGACCTTCCGCTGGGGCGAGACAGTGAATGCGAACGCGACCCCGTCTCGCTCCACCTCAGCGGAGGACTGTAAACAGAGGGGTTTTTAGTGGGTTCGAGCCCCACATACCCCCTTTCGTCACCCCCATGGCGAAAGGGAAATGCGACGGCATTTTCCCCTCTTAAAAAAAAAAAAAAAAAAAAAAAAAAAGGTTAGGTTAGGTTAGGTTAGGTTAGGTTAGGTTAGGTTAGGTTGGGGTGGGGTGCAAGGTCGGGTAGAACCTCCACGTGGTGCACCCTGGTAACACCGTGAAAGACTGCCATAGAGTACTATGGTAGTTTTTCACGGTGGCCAATAACCCGACACACAGCGCGCACATTCCAATGATCCTCAAGGCTACGCCGCAGGGCCACCCATACGGAAAGGCTTGAGGGGAGGGATAAGTGCGGCGCAGGAGGAGGCTTCTCCTAGCACTCCTCTGTTCATCAGAGGAGGCAGTGGATGAAGCAGGACGGGCTCGGTTGTGCACTTGCTTTGCACCCGAGCTGCCCAAATCCCAAAATAGCCGTATGGCAGTTGGTCCGACGCCCGCCGAGGGGATGTATGGTCGGGGGGGAGCCCGGCCGCTAGGGCGTCAAACCAAAAGAGGGTACCTCGCCTCTCTAAAAAGGGTGCAAAACAAAATGGAACAAGCGAATTGGAAAAAACTACCCCAGGGGGGTACCGACCTAACAGTTGGAGAATCCCCCCGTGCTTCGGCACGCAGCCCCTCGTATTCTGGGGGGGGCACCAACCGCTTCTCTCTTTTGGAGAGTGATTGTGAAGGAGGACAGGTTCTGTCAGTTATTGATGGACAAGTGGCGAAAACTCGAGATAGGAGTTTAGTAAGAGGAGGAGGCTGTAAAGCAAATCAGCGTGAGGAGGACTGTAGTTCTCCTGTTTCTGGACGGGCGTCAACAGAATCTACGACTCAGAAACAAGCGCGGGACACTTCCGGGCGTTTCATTAAAGACCGTTCTAAGGGCAAATCAAAAGGCTCTTCTCAGAGCCAGCCTGATGAAGGATCAGTGGTTGTTAGCGCAACAACCGCCGTAGTTGGCCAGTTCCGCCGACCGGACGAGTATTCGGAACTCGATTCCGACAACGAGTCTATGGCGTCAGACACTGGTTCCACAGCGGGTCAGCGAAAGCGGAAGCGGGCCTTCTTAAAGGAAGGGTCTGGTTCGGACTCGGCCAAAAAGTCGCCCAAGCGAAAAGTTAAGGCTGTAAAGCATCGCGCCATTGCGATTGCTGATACCCACGATGTGGGTCTGGCTGACGCACGCAGCCAGCTGAACCTGGCTCAGCGGGCACAGCGAGCGCAAGACCTGGAGGAGACGGTCGCTGCAAAGGAGCAGCAGGCGCATGCTTCGCGGGCTAAAGCGGGGTACGGTATGTCCCGCGTCCTGTACGGGGACTACTCGCTGGCGGAGCTGGAGCGCATGGCGAAGGAGGATGCGGAAGAAATCACCTGCGTCGCCTCCAAATCTTCCAACATAAAAGGGACTTTCCAAAAGTCCCTGAAGAGCCGGGCTGCCAGCATGCGCAGCATTATCGAAGAGTTGGTGCAACGCACCGGCACGGACGAGACGCGGCATCTACAGGCAAGGATCGACAGCCTGCAGTCGGAGGTTAGCCAGCTGCACCAGAAGCTGGCTGAAGCCACGGCCCGGCCTACTCAGGCCAACACCAGGCCGGCAGCTGAAGGTCCTTCCTCCAACCTTGAGGATATCATCCGAAAGGTTGTTATGGAGGAAAGGGCATTCACGAGAGCCTGTTTCGATGGAATCGAGGACAGGCTCTTGCCAGAGAAGCGCCTCCGACCACCACTAAGGGCGGACAAGAGGCCAAACCAGCCGGGGCCATCCTCCCAAAATGAGGACGCCCATTTGCCTGGCACCACTCCGTCCAACCAACCGTGGACGAAAGTGACACGCAAGGCAAAGGGCAAGGCCAATAAAAAGGCGGAAACGGCCGCCCCTCCTGATGCGCCCCCCAACGCCGCTCCCGGCCCGTCCCAGGCGACTGGCAAGGGAAAGGGAAAAGGGAAGGGGAAGGGCAAAGGGAAATCGTCGGCTCCCAAGCCCGGTGCAGCTACCCCGAAAGCTAAACGGGCCCCTGCAGGTGGGAGGAAGCTAGTTCCCTCCAAGACCGCAGCCGTCGTGGTGACGCTCACCGCAGAGGCGGCGGAGCGCGGTGAAACTTATGAGTCCATACTCAAACGGGCTCGTACTAACGCCGATCCCACTCAACTTGGGATTGGAGCCGTCACATGTCGTCGGACCCAAGCTGGGGCCCGTATTTTCGAGTTCTCGGGGGCCCAAAGCGGCGCCAACGCAGACCTGTTCGCAGGAAAACTGCGAGAGGTCATTGCGGACGCGGCCAAAATAACAAGGCCTGTTAAGTCTGCGACCCTGGAAGTGACCGATCTCGATGATTCGGTCACGAAAGAGGAGTTGGTGGCGGCGATCGCAGCTATTGGTGGCTGCGATGTCACAGCGGTGCAAGGCCGGGACATCAGGCCTGGCCGCGGTGGCATGGGCACTATCCGCATAGAGTGCCCAGTCACTGCGGCTAAAGTTGTCCTGGCCAAGAGGCAATTTGTTATAGGCCTGGGCTCCTGTCGGGTTCGGGCACTTGAAGACCAGCCTATGCGCTGCTACAAGTGCTTCGGAACCGGACACACGCGGCCCCTCTGTCCGTCCTCAGCGGATAGGACGGACAGCTGTTATCGCTGCGGTGAAAAAGGACACAAGTCCGTGTCCTGCACGGCCGCCAAGCCACGTTGTGCAATTTGCGCAGCCAGCGGCCGTCCGGCGAGTCACATTATGATGGGGAGGAAATGCAAACCTCCCCATAGGAAGGGCAAACTGCAGGCGACGACCCCGCCTGCCGCTGCAGCCACCAGCCCTGAAGCGGGGCCTTCGGCGGCCGATGAGGAGGCTGCGATGTACGATTGATGGATAGAGTCGAACATCGCATCCTCCAGGCGAACACCAACCACTGCAAAGCAGCCCAGGATCTGCTGATGCAGACAATGGCGCAGTGGTTGGTGGATGTGGTGGTAGTCGCCGAGCCGTACTCGATCCCCAGCTGCTGGCTGAGTGATCGGGACGGTCTTGTGGCTTTACTGTCGCGGTCTTCCACAGACTGTCCTCCCCTCTCGCTCTTAGAGAGGGGATCGGGATACGTGGCCGCTGCGTGGGGAGAGATTGCCTTGGTAGGCGTATATTTCTCCCCAAACCGCCCCCTACAGGATTTCGAGGACTTCCTCGAAACCCTCACGGCAGTAGCCGGCAGGGCAGCGCCTCGCCAGGTTGCTATATTAGGCGATCTGAACGCCAAGTCGGTCGTCTGGGGCAACCCAGCAGCCTCTTGCAACGTTCGGGGACGCGCTGTCGAGTTGTGGGCGATCTCGTCCGGGGTGTCCCTCCTTAATAGAGGGGCAGTTCAGACGTGTGTGCGGCGATGGGGAGGGTCAGTGGTCGACGTCTCGTTTGCCACCCCCATACTAGCCGCCCGCGTCGTGAACTGGCGGGTTGAGATGGTGGAGACAATGTCGGACCACCGATATGTGCGCTTCGACATCTCCACCCAGAGCCCCCGGAGGTCGGCTCCCGTGAGTCGATCTCTTTTTCCACGATGGGCCGTGACCCGCCTTGACCGTGAGGCGGCGAAGGAAGCGGCGTTCGTCCAGGATTGGCTCTCGCCTTCTGTCCAAATCCTGGACGTGGACTCTGCAGCGGTCCAAATTTGGAAGTCTCTGACCGAGGTGTGCAACTCCAGCATGCCTCGGTCTCACCGCCCACCGCCTCGTCGCGCCGTTTATTGGTGGTCGGAAGAACTTGCGGGGCTCCGGGCTACTTGCGTGGCGGCCCGGAGGGAATATACGCGGAGTCGACGGCGCAGCCAGAGGGATCCCGACAACGAGGACCTTTTGTACGCCTCTTATGTAGAGGCCAAGCAGGTCCTCAAGTCGGCAATGGGCGCCGCCAAGGACGCGGCGCGAGCAGAAATGCTCGAGGGCCTCGATAGGGATCCGTACGGGAGACCTTACAAAGCGGCGCGAAACAAACTGCGCCACTTCGGTCCCCCGCTGACGGAGTCTCTCGAGCCAGCATTGCTGGATACGGTGGTTCGCTCCTTGTTCCCATCAGGGACCCACTTCTCACCACCGGTGATGAATCCTCCCTTAGGGGCGACTTCACCGGAGATGGAGATTCCTCCGGTCACGGCGGATGAGCTTGACGCAGAGACATTCCGTCTCCGCGCCAAGAAGACGGCCCCAGGGCCGGACGGCATTCCCGCAAAAGTGGTGGCCATCGGTGTTGCCCAAATGGGGGATAGGTTTCGGGACCTCTTCGACGCGTGCTTCGCGTCTGGGAGGTTCCCGAAATCTTGGAAGGAGGGGCAGTTGTGCCTCCTCCGAAAGGAAGGTCGTCCGGCCGACTCCCCTTCGGCATACCGGCCCATCGTCCTTCTTGATGAGGTCGGTAAGTTGTTCGAGGGGATTATCGCCGGCCGACTAAACGGTCTCCTGTTGGAGACGGGGCCTAATCTGTCGGACGCCCAATTTGGCTTCCGAAGAGGGCGTTCGACAATCGACGCACTGGCCCGGCTCAAAGGCCAAGTGAGGGAGGCAGTAGAGGTGGGGGATGGAGTTTTGGCTGTATCATTTGATATAGCCAACGCCTTCAACTCTGTCCCCCACCCAACAATACTAGAGGCGCTCCGCTACCATGGGGTGCCTCAATATTTGCGGAGCCTCTTGGCCAGTTACCTGGAGGACCGAGCGGTCCTCCTCGTGGACAGGGAGGGCCGACTTCGGCGTTACGGCGCGGAGTCCGGTGTTCCGCAGGGGTCTGTCCTAGGACCACTCCTGTGGAACATCGGATACGACTGGCTCCTGCGGGGTGCTCTCCTCCGTGGCACAAGTGTCATCTGCTACGCAGATGACACTCTTCTCACTGCCCGGGGGAGTGACTACAGGGAGGCGGCAAGCTTGGCCTCGGCTGGCGGATCCTTGGTCGCGGGAAGGATCCGCCGACTAGGTTTGGGGGTGGCGCTCCACAAGACCGAGGCAGTGTTCTTCCACGGGCCTCGGCAGCGCATCCCATCTGACGCCCACATCTTTGTGGATGGTGTCAGAGTTGACATTAAGGCCCAGATGAAATATCTGGGCCTGGTGCTCGATAGCAGGTGGCGCTTCGGTCCGCACTTCAGCGGGCTATCGACGCGCTTGGTCAAGGTTGCGGGTGCGCTATCGTCGCTCCTCCCGAATCTGGGAGGGCCCAAAGCGCGATGCCGGCAGTTGTATGCCGGCATCCTTAAGAGCATGGCCCTATATGGGGCTCCTATATGGGCGGACTCCATCCAAAGGAGGGAGAACGCAGCTGCATTCCGCAGGCCCCAAAGGGCCATTGCGCAGCGGGTAGCGCGTGCGTACCGCTCAGTAAGCTTTGCGGCGGCGTGCGCTTTGGCCGGCACCCCTCCTTGGGAACTCGAGGCATGGGTGCTCGCCAGAGTGTACGAGTGGACGGCGGGGCGAAGGGCGCTTGGTGAGCACCCTGCCCCGGAAGAGAGGGAGGCAGTCCGGCGGGAGGCGAAGGATGCGATCGTCCAGCACTGGACGGAAGATCTCGCCTCTGCCGTGTCTGGCCGTCGAACGCTGGAGGCTCTTGGGCCGGTCTTGCGGGACTGGATCGAGCGGCCACACGGGTTCCTCTCGTTCCGTCTGGTGCAGGTGCTATCCGGGCATGGCTGCTTTGGATCATGCCTGCACCGAATCGGAAGAGAGGAAAGCCCGTCGTGCCACGAATGTGGCGCGACAGAGGACACGGCGCAGCACACCCTCGAGGTGTGCCCGTCGTGGTCAGAGCTGCGTCGCGCTCTGACATCAGAAATTGGGCCGGACCTCTCGCTTCCTAGTGTTGTTAACTCCATGCTGGGAGGCGAGAGAGGCTGGACAGCGGTTACCTCCTTTTGTGAGGACGTGATGAAACAAAAGGAGGAAGCAGAGCGAGAGCGGGAGAACGATCCTCTCGCACCACCTTGCAGGCGGAGGAGAAGGGGCAGACGTCCCCCTCCTATGGTGAATGGCGGGAGATAGGCGGGGCAGCCTTCTCCCGCGTTGCACTAGTTCACCCCGTCGGGCGAGAACAGCCAATTTTGGTCGTTCCCGGCCCCCTCCCGTAGGGGAGGAGCGTGCAGGCCCCTCTGTATAGAGGGCGGTCGTCGGTGGGGGACTGGATGTTAAGGCTCTGCCGGTTGCCCAGTCCTCCTCCACTCAGACGACGCCGGAGCGCCGCTGGGTTGTTTAGTGGGTATACCGGTCTTTCACAGACCGGGGAGTCCCACATACCCCCCCATCACCCAGTGGGGGGGATGCGTAGTGCATTTTTCCCAGCGTAAAAAAAAAAAAAAAAAAAAAAAAAAGGTTAGGTTGGGGTGCAAGGTCGGGTAGAACCTCCACGTGGTGCACCCTGGTAACACCGTGAAAAACTGCCATAGAGTACTATGGTAGTTTTTCACGGTGGCCAATAACCCGACACACAGCGCGCACATTCCAATGATCCTCAAGGCTACGCCGCAGGGCCACCCATACGGAAAGGCTTGAGGGGAGGGATAAGTGCGGCGCAGGAGGAGGCTTCTCCTAGCACTCCTCTGTTCATCAGAGGAGGCAGTGGATGAAGCAGGACGGGCTCGGTGGTGCACTTGCTTTGCACCCGAGCTGCCCAAATCCCAAAATAGCCGCATGGCAGTTGGTCCGACGCCCGCCGAGGGGATGTATGGTCGGGGGGGAGCCCGGCCGCTAGGGCGTCAAACCAAAAGAGGGTACCTCGCCTCTCTAAAAAGGGTGCAAAACAAAATGGAACAAGCGAATTGGAAAAAACTACCCCAGGGGGGTACCGACCTAACAGTTGGAGAATCCCCCCGTGCTTCGGCACGCAGCCCCTCGTATTCTGGGGGGGGCACCAACCGCTTCTCTCTTTTGGAGAGTGATTGTGAAGGAGGACAGGTTCTGTCAGTTGTTGATGGACGGATGGCGAAGGCTCGGGAAAGGAGTTTGATAAGGGAGAGAGGAAGTACTTCTCCAGTGTCTGGACGGGCGTTAGTGGAAGCTTCGCCTCAGAAACAAGCGCGGGACGCTTCCGGGCGTTTCAAGAAAGGCCCTTCTAAGGGTAAACCAAAAGGCTCTTCTCAGAGCCAGCCTGATGAAGGCTCAGTGGTTGTTTGCGCAACAACCGCCGTAGTTGGCCAGTTCCGCCGACCGGACGAGTATTCGGAACTCGATTCCGACAGCGAGTCCATAGCGCTGGAGTCGGACACTGGTTCCACAGCGGGTCAGCGAAAGCGAAAGCGGGCGTTCTTAAAGGATGGGTCTGGTTCGGACACAGCCAAGAAGTCGCCCAAGCGGAAGATTAAGGCTGGAAAATCGCGCGCAATCGCTGATACCCACGATGTGGGTCTGGCTGACGCACGCAGCCAGCTAAACCTGGCTCAGCGGGCACAGCGAGCGCAAGACCTGGAGGAGACGGTCGCTGCAAAAGAGCAGCAGGCGCATGCTTCGCGGGCCAAAGCGGGGTACGGTATGTCCCGCGTCCTGTACGGGGACTACTCGCTGGCGGAGCTGGAGCGCATGGCGAAGGAGGATGCGGAAGAAATCACCTGCGTCGCCTCCAAATCTTCCAACATAAAAGGGACTTTTCAAAAGTCCCTGAAGAGCCGGGCTGCGAGCATGCGCAGCATTATCGAAGAGTTGGTGCAACGCACCGGCACGGACGAGACGCGGCATCTGCAGGCAAGGATCGACAGCCTGCAGTCGGAGGTTAGCCAGCTGCACCAGAAGCTGGCTGAAGCCACGGCCCGGCCTACCCAGGCTAACTCCAGGCCGGCACCTGAAGGCCCTTCCTCGAACCTTGAGGATATCATCCGAAAGGTCGTTATGGAGGAAAGGGCATTTACGAGAGCCTGTTTCGATGGAATCGAGGACAGGCTCTTGCCAGAGAAGCGCCTCCGACCGCCACTAAGGGCGGATAAGAGGCCGAACCAGCCGGGGCCATCCTCCCAAAATGAGGACGCCCATTTGCCTGGCACCACTCCGTCCAACCAACCGTGGACGAAAGTGGCACGCAAGGCAAAGGGCAAGGCCAATAAAAAGACGGAAACGGCCGCCCCTCCTGATGCGCCCCCCAACGCCGCTCCCGGCCCGTCCCAGGCGACTGGCAAGGGAAAGGGAAAGGGAAAGGGGAAGGGCAAAGGGAAATCGTCGGCTCCCAAGCCCGCTGCAGCTGCCCCGAAAGCTAAACGGGCCCCCGCCGGTGGGAGGAAGCTAGTTCCCCCCAAGACCGCAGCCGTCGTGGTGACGCTCACCGCAGAGGCGGCGGAGCGCGGTGAGACTTACGAGTCCGTGCTCAAGCGGGCTCGTACTAACGCCGATCCCACTCAGCTTGGGATCGGAGCCGTCACGTGTCGTCGGACCCAAGCTGGGGCCCGGATTTTCGAGTTCCCGGGGGCCCAAGGCGGCGCCAACGCAGACCTCTTCGCAGGAAAATTGCGAGAGGTCATTGCAGACGCGGCGAAAATAGCAAGGCCAGTTAAGTCTGCGACCTTGGAAGTGACCGATCTCGATGACTCGGTCACGAAAGAGGAGTTGGTGGCGGCGATCGCGGCTATTGGTGGCTGCGATGTCGCAGCGGTGCAAGGCCGGGACATCAGGCCCGGCCGCGGTGGCATGGGCACTATCCGCATAGAGTGCCCAGTCACTGCAGCTAAAGTTGTAGTTGCCAAGAGGCAATTTGTTATAGGCCTGGGATCCTGTCGGGTCCGGGCACTTGAAGACCAGCCTATGCGCTGCTACAAGTGCTTCGGAACCGGACACACGCGGCCCCTCTGTCCGTCCTCAGCAGATAGGACGGACAGCTGTTATCGCTGCGGTGAAAAAGGACACAAGTCCGTGTCCTGCACGGCCGCCAAGCCACGTTGTGCAATTTGCGCAGCCAGCGGCCGTCCGGCGGGTCACATTATGATGGGGAGGAAATGCAAACCTCCCCATAGGAAGGGCAAACTGCAGGCGACGACCCCGCCTGCCGCTGCAGCCGCCACCCCTGAAGCGGGGCCTTCGGCGGCCGATGAGGAGGCTGCGATGTACGATTGATGGATAGAGTCGAACATCGCATCCTCCAGGCGAACACCAACCACTGCAAAGCAGCCCAGGATCTGCTGATGCAGACAATGGCGCAGTGGTTGGTGGATGTAGTGGTAGTTGCCGAGCCGTACTCGATTCCCAGCTGTTGGCTGAGTGATCGGGACGGTCTTGTGGCTTTACTGTCGCGGTCTTCCACAGATTGTCCTCCCCTCTCGCTCTTAGAGAGGGGATCGGGATACGTGGCCGCTGCGTGGGGAGAAATTGCCTTGGTAGGCGTTTATTTCTCCCCAAACCGCCCCTTACAGGATTTCGAGGACTTCCTCGAAACCCTCACGGCGGTAGTCGGCAGGGTAGCGCCTCGCCAGGTCGCCATTTTGGGTGACTTGAACGCCAAGTCCGTGGACTGGGGCAACCCCGCCGCCTCTTGTAACGTTCGAGGGCGTGCTGTTGAGTTGTGGGCGATCTCGTCCGGGGTGTCCCTCCTTAATAGGGGGGCAGTTCAGACGTGTGTGCGGCGATGGGGAGGGTCTGTGGTGGACGTTTCGTTTGCCACCCCCATTCTAGCCGCCCGCGTCGTAAACTGGCGAGTTGAGATGGTGGAGACAATGTCGGACCACCGATATGTGCGGTTTGACATCTCCACCCAGAGCACCCGGAGGTCGGTTCCTGTGAGTCGATCTCTCTTTCCACGATGGGCCCTAACCCGCCTTGACCGTGAGGCGGCGAAGGAAGCAGCGTTCGTCCAGGATTGGCTCTCGCCTCCTGTCCAAGTCCTGGACGTAGACTCCGCAGCGGTCCGAATTCGGAAGTCTCTGACCGAGGTGTGCAACTCCAGCATGCCTCGGTCTCACCGTCCACCGCCCCGTCGCGCCGTTTATTGGTGGTCGGAAGAACTTGCGGGGCTCCGAGCTGCCTGCGTGGCGGCCCGGAGGGAATATACGCGGAGTCGACGGCGCATCCGGAGGGATCCCGAAAACGAGGACCTGTTGTACACCTCTTACGTAGAGGCCAAGCAGGTCCTCAAGTCGGCCATGGGCGCCGCCAAGGATGCAGCGCGAGCGGAAATGCTCGAGGGCCTCGATAGGGACCCGTACGGGAGACCTTACAAAGCGGCGCGAAACAAACTGCGCCACTTCGGTCCCCCGCTGACGGAGTCTCGAGCCAGCATTGCTGGATGCGGTGGTTCGCTCCTTGTTCCCATCAGGGACCAACTTTTCACCACCGGTGATGAACCCCCCCATAAGGGCGACCTCACCGGAGATGGAGATTCCTCCGGTCACGGCGGATGAGCTTGACGCAGAGACATTCCGCCTCCGCGCTAAGAAGACGGCCCCAGGGCCGGATGGCGTTCCCGCAAAAGTGGTGGCCATCTGTGTTACCCAAATGGGGGATAGGTTTCGGGACCTCTTCGACGCGTGCTTCGCGTCTGGGAGGTTCCCGAAATCTTGGAAGGAGGGGCAGTTGTGCCTCCTCCGAAAGGAGGGTCGGCCGGCTGACTCCCCCTCGGCATACCGGCCCATCGTTCTTCTTGATGAGGTCGGTAAGTTGTTCGAGGGGATTATCGCCGGCCGTCTAAACGGTCTCTTGTTGGAGACGGGGCCTAATCTGTCGGACGCCCAATTCGGCTTTCGAAGAGGGCGTTCGACAATCGACGCACTGGCCCGGCTCAAAGGCCAAGTGAGGGAGGCAGTAGAGGTGGGGGATGGAGTTTTGGCTGTATCATTTGATATAGCCAACGCCTTCAACTCTGTCCCCCACCCAACAATACTAGAGGCGCTCCGCTACCATGGGGTGCCTCAATATTTGCGGAGCCTCTTGGCCAGTTACCTGGAGGACCGAGCGGTCCTCCTAGTGGATAAGACGGGACGAATCCGTCGGTATGGTGCGGAATCCGGTGTTCCACAGGGGTCTGTCCTAGGACCACTCCTGTGGAATATCGGGTACGATTGGCTTCTGCGGGGTGCTCTCCTCCGCGGCACAAGTGTCATCTGCTACGCAGATGACACTCTTCTCACGGCCCGGGGGAGGGATTACAGGGAGGCGGCGAGCTTGGCCTCAGCTGGCGGATCCTTGGTCGCGGGAAGGATCCGCCGACTAGGTTTGGGGGTGGCGCTCCACAAGACCGAGGCCGTGTTCTTCCACGGGCCTCGGCAGCGCATCCCCTCTAACGCCCACATCTTTGTGGATGGTGTCAGAGTTGACATTAAGGCCCAGATGAAATATCTGGGCCTGGTGCTCGATAGCAGGTGGCGCTTCGGTCCGCATTTCAGCGGGCTATCGACGCGCCTGGTCAAGGTTGCGGGCGCGCTATCGTCGCTCCTCCCGAATCTGGGAGGGCCCAAAGCGCGATGCCGGCAGTTGTATGCCGGCATCCTTAAGAGTATGGCCCTATATGGGGCTCCCATATGGGCGGACTCCATCCAAAGGAGGGAGAACGCAGTTGCATTCCGCAGGCCCCAAAGGGCCATTGCGCAGCGGGTAGCGCGGGCCTACCGCTCAGTTAGCTTTGCGGCGGCGTGCGCTTTAGCTGGCACCCCTCCTTGGGAACTCGAGGCATGGGTGCTCGCCAGAGTGTACGAGTGGACGGCGGGGCGAAAGGCGCTCGGAGAGCACCCTGCCCCGGAAGAGAGGGAGGCCGTCCGGCGGGAGGCGAAGGATGCGATCGTTCAGCACTGGACCGAGGATCTCGCCTCTGCCGTGTCTGGCCGTCGAACGCTGGAGGCTCTCGGACCAGTCTTGCGGGACTGGATCGAGCGGCCACACGGATTTCTGTCCTTCCGTTTGGTGCAGGTGCTATCCGGGCATGGATGCTTTGGATCATGCCTGCACCGAATCGGACGAGAGGAGAGCCCGTCGTGCCACGAATGTGGTGCGGCGGAGGACACGGCGCAGCACACCCTCGAGGTGTGCCCGTCGTGGTCAGAGCCGCGTCGCGCTCTGACATCGATAGTTGGGCCGGACCTCTCGCTTCCTAGTGTTGTTAACTCAATGCTTGGAGGCGAGAGAGGCTGGGAAGCGGTTGCCTCCTTTTGTGAGGACGTGATGAAACAAAAGGAGGAAGCAGAGCGAGAGCGGGAGGACGATCCTCTCGCACCACCTTGCAGGCGGAGGAGAAGGGGCAGGCGTCCCCCTCCTATGGTGAATGGCGGGAGATAGGCGGGGTAGCCTTCTCCCGCGTTGCACTAATTCACCCCGCCGGGCGAGAACGATCAAGCGTAATCGTTCTCGGGTCCCCCCTCAGCAGAGGGGGAGCGTGCAGGCCCCTCTGTAAATAGAGGGCGGTCGTCGGTGGGGGGCTGGATGTTAAGGCTCTGCCGGTTGCCCAGTCCTCCTCCACACAGACGACGCCGGAGCGCCGCTGGGTTGTTTAGTGGGTATACCGGTCTCACAGACCGGGGAGTCCCACATACCCCCCCATCACCCAGTGGGGGGGATGCGTAGTGCATTTTTCCCAGCGTAAAAAAAAAAAAAAAAAAAAAAAAGGTTAGGTTAGGTTAGGTTAGGTTAGGTTAGGTTAGGTTAGGTTGGGAGCTGTTCCAATCCAAAACAGATGAGACGGCGTGGACGGCGGTGGCCTCTTTCTGTGAGACGGTTTTAGTCCGGAAAGAGGCCGCTGAGCGGGATCGGGAGAGGGCCGATCCCGCTCGGAGGAGGCGGCGGCGGGGCGCAGGCAACGGCCGCCCCGCACTGCCTGCCCCATGAGGGGGCCGAGTGGTATCTCCCTGCCATTCAGGGAGACTTTCGGGTCCGTGAGCAGATGGAGTGAGGGCTCCAGAAGCTCAATAGCGGACTCCGGGAGGGCGGCTGGCACATGTGGCGTGTGCAGCCGTAGCACCGTTGGTGCTGGGATCGCGGCTATGGGTGCCGTTATCCTGGGACGGGCTATTTTATTGGCGATATGCGATGGGGCCTCCGGCGCGGTCGTTTCCGAGGACCCGGAGTCCCCCCATCAAGCATCGAGGCCGGCCACCGGGGGGTTTTAGTGAGTCGGCGACCAGTCGGTCCTAAAAAAAAAGCTAGCACTCCGGGAGTGCCGGCAGAAGTGAAAACTTCAATATTAACGTTGTGTTTTCACTTTTAAGTTTTCACTTCAAAAATATAACCACAGTCGTGATTGTGTCATGTCATTGTGTCACATTCGCGCAAGCGCGAATGTGACACAACGACGAAGACAACGAAGACACACTGACACAGACACATTCGCGCAAGCGCGAATGTGTCTGTGTCATTGTGATTGTGTCATGTCGTTGTGTCACATTCGCGCAAGCGCGAATGTGACACAACGACGAAGCCAACGAAGACACAGGCACATTCGCGCAAGCGCGAATCTGCGTCTTCGTTGGCTTCGTCGTCATCGTCACGTCACGTCATGTCGCCACGTCATCGTCACGTGACGATGACGTGGCGACATGACGTGACGATGACGTGGCGACATGACGTGACGTGACGATGACGAAGAAGCCAACGAAGTTGTGATTGTGATTGTGTCATGTCGTTGTGTCACATTCGCGCAAGCGCGAATGTGACACAACGACGAAGCCAACGAAGACACAGACACATTCGCGCAAGCGCGAATGTGTCTGTGTCTTCGTTGGCTTCGTCGTCATCGTCACGTCACGTCATGTCGCCACGTCATGTCGCCACGTCATCGTCACGTCATCGCGCAAGCGCGAATGTGTCTGTGTCTTCGTTGGCTTCGTCGTTATCGTCACGTCACGTCATGTCGCCACGTCATCGTCACGTCATGTCGCCACAACACTATTTAATTGTTTGAGTCATACGTCGCGTGACCGCAAGTGTGTTCTTTTGTCGTCTCTTGTTTTACGAGCAATGTATAAAAATTAAATAAGATCTTACGCTTTTTCGACGTCACGTGACCCTGACGCGAGTTTGAAAGTTTTTACGCACCCAGCGCCGCTAAAGAAGTTTTCACTTCAAAAAGTGAGTTTAGGGTAGGTTAGGTTAGGTTAGGTTATAGTAAAAAAAGTTAGGATAGGTTAAGTTTTAGTAAAAAAAAATTGATTAGGTTAGGTTAGTTATTTTTTTTTTATCTTAGGTTAGGTTAGGTTTTAGTAAAAAAAAAGTTAGGTTACGTTAGGTTATAGTAAAAAAAGTAAGGGTAGGTTAGGTTTTAGTTAAAAAAAGTTAGGTTACGTCAGGTAATAGTAAAAAAAGTAAGGTTAGGTTAAGTTTTAGTAAAAAAAAGTTAGGTTACGTCAGGTAATAGTAAAAAAAGTTAGGTTAGGTTAGGTTGATTTGGTTAGGTTAGGTTGGGTTATATAGTAAAAAAAAGTTAGGGTAGGTTAGGTGTTTGTAAATAAAATAGGTTAGGTTAGGTTTTAGTAAAAAAAGATAGGTTTAAAATAGGTTAGGTTAGGTTTTAGTAAAAAAAGATAGTTTTAGTAAAAAAAAAGTCAGGTTACTTTAGGTTTTAGTAAAAAAAAGTTAGGTTACGTTGGGTAATAGTCGAAGGTAAGGTTTTTATTATTTTATGAATTTTAGGTTTGTTTAGGTTGTAGTAAACAAAATATTTATTGTCGCTAAACAATTGTCTTTCGGTGTCCATAGTGATAATAAGTAGTAGTAATAAGCGGTCACGCAACATTTTTCGTGTTTGACACGAATTTTTCCAAATTATTTCACACTATTTTTTGTCGTTATTATTCGATATTTGGCAATTTTCGGTGGATTTCTCTGCTTCTTTCTGCTGGAACACGATCCCCTGGGGCGCCCGCGTGGACCTGCAAAAGAAAAACAGCGAAATTAGCACATTTAAAATTAAAAAATCCCTCCCACCCACCCGTTCCGCATTTACTAAGTAAAATTGGGTCAAATTCTGTACTGGGCTCGAACAAAACTTGTCTAAATAAGCTAGAATAGTGCGGTTTTTGATTGTGTTTTTGGTTGTCGTGTTAGAATGAAGCACAAAATGATATTTGCGATAGCAATGTCGACCCTGGCGGCCATAGAGGCGGTTTCGAGGCCCATTTTTACTGATTCCGACTGTGAAGATTATTGTGACGCTGTCTCCAGCCCGCACAGGCTCCAGGCATCTCTGGAGTGATGGCTCGCGTACTGGCTGATGCTGCTTCGATAATTTCAGCAGTCACAGATCGTCACAGATTAACTAACTCGAACAGATTTGTATTAATTTTTGCTAAACTAAAACTATCATATCGAAATGTTTAAATACTTACATATGTAGTTATTTTAAAGGAAATCCAACACCTATTAACACTTTATATTGTTATAGTCTAAGACCTTCTCCCCCGGACCGCCGCTCTAGGCAGACGTGTTAAAACTAGACCCCATTTTGTTTAAAATTTAATCTATACAATTTTATGATACTTTAAATCGGTGTAAGAAAATAGGAGCGCATAAGTGGCCGGAAGACGAGTTTGGGTTCGAGCGACACATACGGCTGTGTGCCATCGGTGAGTGCACCTCTCGTCGCTAAACACGCACACTACCCTGGCTGCAAACGTGTTCTGCTGCGTTTTACGCACACATGCGCAGGACTCTTACGCGTGTAACGCTTGCCCTTGTGTGATTCTAACCGCCTGCTGCTTGATGTTAGCCTGGTACTAGCCGCCTCCCTTGTGCGCTCGCTTGCTGATTGGACTCTTGAGAAGTGTACCGTGTGTATCGCACTGCCTCCTGCTTGCTGTTTGCCTGGTACCAAACCGTAGACATACCCATACGTTGAACGTGATTGTGAGCTTTGCCTGCCTACCTGTGTATTTGGCACCTCTTACAGCCTGCTGGTTGCCTAGTACTTGGTGTTGTGTTACCCGTGCTTATTCCACTCCTGCAACAACATGCCGCGAATGGCTCGTTCCCCGCCGCCGCCGGCTTCAAGTAAATCTCCCGCTCCTCCCCCGCTGCTACCCCCATTAACTCATTGTAAATCTGACTCAAACCTGGTCGACTCGCCAATGGATACCATTGCCGTACCTAAGCTTACGCGCGATGCTACGAGTGATCCTAACATTCGCAAGCGTAAGCGAGATGACAGTTATAGAGAGGAATTCATAGAAATGTTTTCTATTTTTAAAAAAGAACAGGAAGATAGATTTAGTGCCCTTATGAACACAGTTCAGGATGGAATACAAACACACACTGAGCAAAATAAATCTATACAAGGTTCTATTGAGTTTCTGGGTCAAAAGTATGATGAATTAGTCTCAAGAATCGATACTTTAGAACGGGAAAAAATGACAGACCGGAAATACATCCGGACGTTGGAAGAGAGATTAGACCAGTTTGATCGTAATTTACGAAACTCAAGTATTGAAATCAGAAATCTGCCTAAGCAAACAGGAGAATCAAAAAACGACCTTTTTACTATGGTAAAAAATGTGGGCCATGCCCTAGGAGTGCAAGTACAATCTGCCGATGTTCGAGACGTTTACCGTATCAACACTAAAAATGAAACTAACCAGCCTATCGTTGCAGAGCTGACAAGCGTGATTATGAAGGACAAAATCATCGGGAACGTTAAGCGGTACAATAAGGCCAATTCAACCAATAAATTTAGCACATCCAATATAAGACTCTCAGGACCACCAAAACCGATCTTTATTTCGGAGAGCCTTGCCCCACAGACTAAAAAACTTTTCTTTATGTCCAGGGAATATGCTAAGGAAAATGGCTTTAAATACTGCTGGGCCTCAAGAGGCCGTATTTATATGAGACGTGTTGATGGTGGATCCTTAGTGAGGATAAACACCGAAGAGGACTTGAAAAACATTATGGTTAAATGACTATGCCCTCTAGCTTTTTTGCACGTTGTATTTTTAAGATTAGTAATCACTACTTATAGTTTAATCAGTTCTTTTGTTATAATAAGTTATGTAATTGTGTACCTCAATCACTCTCTCACGCTCCAATTTACCACCACCCACTACACAAAACCTACCAACCAATATATCTCACATAATGTCAAAACTCACGCTCTGTGTAATATTTTCTCTCTCACACTCACAATCTTACTCCCGAGTACTTTAATTACGTTCAATAATGGATAACGCTTCCTTCATAGTAGCAGAAGTTGATAACTTGCAAAATATAGATTGTTACTCAGTTGGTGACACTGTAAGCTGCCGTAAATATATGAACCCAAACACTTTTCATAAAAATAAACTAACAGTTGTTACGCAAAATATACGCAGCATTAACGCTAATTTTGACCTCTTTCTAGTATTTATAGAAAGTCTAAGGATTACAATAGATGTATTTGTATTAACAGAATGTAGAACTAGCCGTAACAACCCACCCCCTAATCTCGATAGTTACGACATGTTTTGGACGAAAAATAAAATAAACCAAAACGATGGAGTGGTCACGTATGTAAGGCAAGAGCTGGGAGCCACAGCCTATGAACCTCCTTGTTCTGACGGTAATTGCCTGATAGTTACTATATTACCTGACTTTACCTTAGTTTGTTCCTATCGCCCACCATGTTTTCATAATGCCAGTGCATATCTATCATCCATTGATTCCCTTTTGTCTAGCATCACAACTAAAAATTGTATATTTACTGGGGACATAAACTTAAATATCCTACCAGGTAACTTAGTAGACTCTGCTGCTAACTATTTAGATCTAATGGCCATGCACGGACTGCGGCAAGGTATTACTCTTCCAACTAGAGCTGCCACGTGTTTGGACCATTTTATGGTTAAAATAGACGGTTCTTGCAAAACTTTTGTTTTTGAACAACATTTAACAGACCATCGCCCCATATTACTGTATGTTGACCAGTCTAAGATTAACAAATCTATAGTGAATTATAGTCGTGTAATTATTGATTATGAGGGTGTCAAAGATATGCTGGCACAAGAGCGATGGAACGACATATTTTTATCTAAGGATGTTAATACCGCCACAGAACTGTTCACGGAAAAAATATTATCTATTCTCAATCAAAATACACAGATTAAGCCAGCTTCAAAAAGATATCAAGCTTTAAAGCCTTGGATTACGAGTAGTGTAGTAAGATCTTTAAGGAAGAGGGATAGATTACATAAAAAGGTCAAAAAGTCACCAGATGATGAGAAGCTTAGAGATAATTATAACAAATATAGAAATGCATGTAACAATATTATAAAAAACTTAAAACGACAATACTATAAAAATAAATTGTTAAAAAATCGAGGCAACATTAAAGAAACTTGGAAGATTGTGAAAGAGGTATGCAATTTTAGCCAAAATAGGACGACATCATGTAACTTGCTAGGTATAAATGTTGAACCTGCTCAATCACTTAATCAGGTTAACTCATATTTTACTACAGTTGGTGAAACGCTTGCTCAGGAAACCCTACTAAAAATTAATAGTACAGAAAGTGAACTTGCTGGTCTGGCCAGTGTAGTAAACCCTCCCGTGAATTCATTCTCTCTTGTTCCTACTGACCCTAATGAAGTCAGGGCTGTTATTTATGGACTAAAATCGCACAGCTCACCTGGATGCGATAAAATCACTGCGATGCTACTTAAACACTGCGTAACGCTACTAGCTGAACCCATTGCATTTATTTGCAACCTTAGCCTAGATACTGGTTCGTTCCCGACGGCTTTTAAAACGGCACTTGTTTGCCCAGTCTTCAAAGCAGGAGATAAAATGAACCCTTCAAATTATAGGCCTATTTCTCTTCTCTCTACCTTATCAAAAGTATTAGAAAAAATAGTGAAGAAAAGACTCATGCAATATCTCGAAAAAAATAACCTCCTTAGTCCTAATCAATACGGGTTTCGAGAAAAAAAGTCTACCGAGGATGCCGTACTAACATTAACCTCAAAAATTTCAACATACCTTGATGGTGGAGATAAGTGTCTAGGAGTCTTTTTAGATTTGCAGAAGGCTTTTGACACAGTCTCAATTCCTATATTACTGGCTAGACTGGAAAGTGTGGGAATCAGAGGTCAAGCTTTGGACTGGTTTACGGACTATTTAACTCTAAGAACTCAGCGTGTACGTGTTGAGAAGCATGAAAGTGAGAGTGCAGTGTGTACGTATGGTGTGCCACAGGGTAGTACTTTAGGACCTGCACTTTTTCTTATTTATATAGATTCCCTGTGCTCTACTACCCGACCTGGCTTGGATTTGCTTATGTTCGCTGATGACACTGTCCTTCTCGTGCATGCAAAGACATGGCAGAACGTGGTAGTGCTGGCTGAGGATTGTCTTTCTCTTGTGACTAGATGGTTAGAAAATAGTTTGCTTTCATTAAACATTAACAAAACTAAATACATGTGCTTCAGCATAACGGCAGCTGGCGAGACGGGATGTAACGTTGGACTTAAGATACATACTTACCCATGTAACCTGAGTATGCGACCTGTATCTTGTAGCTGCTCCACCCTAACTAAAGTAAAATCAATAAAATATCTTGGAGTAACGATAGATGATAGGTTGAATTGGAACTTGCACATAGAGTCTTTAGGTGCAAGAACAAGAAAACTAATTTATATCTTTAAAAATCTTCGAAGCGTAGCTGAAAACAAGTTAGTCATCCAAACATATAAAGCTCTATGTGAGTGCATCATAAGGTACTGCATTTGTGCATGGGGTGGAGCGGCTAAGACGTATCTTATCACCGCAGAGCGGGCGCAACGAGCAGTCTTAAAGGTTTCACACTACTTGCCATTCCGGTATCCTACCACAGATTTATATAATGATACTAATGTTCTTAGCGTTCGAAAAATATTTATTTACGAGTGTATGCGACGTTATCACAGAAAAGTAGTTCCATATTTACCTAGCACTAATAAAAGAGTAGACCGCTGCCCAGTTCCAAAAGTTAAAACACGATTTGCCCAAAAACAATTCGATGTTGTTGCCCCACATCTTTATAATGTTTTAAATAAGGTACATAAGATTAAAAATATAGGAAATCACAAGCTGAAGAGCATGATCATTGAATGGCTAAGAAACATTGATTATGATGGAATTGAATCTATGATGGCAGGTTTCTGTATAGTTTAATCAAAATTGTTTTATTTTTAATGTTAATTTTGTATAGTAAATATAAATAAATCTAAAGTGATATCAATAGGTACACACCACAAATGAGAGCTGATTCCTTTCTTTTTTTTGTGTTTATAATTTTATACTTTACATTCGCTTACCTACAGATGTATTTACATTAAAATTAATTTTATTCTAAATTCAAAATTTTACGTATGTATTTATTTCGTTTAATGAATTTGGTTTTAGATTTAAATTAAATTAGAATAGTTTTAGATGGCATTAATTACTCTGTAATATATTCTGGGAGAAGCCATTGGCTCCTGTAACACAGTTTTTTAACTAGCTCAGGAGCCTATGGATTCAACTTTTTCTGTATAAACATTTATTTGTGTCAATAAAACATATTTTTACTTTTACTTTTAAAGAATCTGACCAGGCAATTATCGGTTTTCACGAATTCTGACAAACTGAAGAACAAAACGCAAAACTGAACATGAAGCCACACAGATGTTAATGCTGCATTGTGTATTGCAAGATCATAGTCCCGGCATCTGATAGAATAGAATCCTACATTACCTGTAACTTTTACTTTATGATTGTGTCCTAAATGAATCATCATTCCCCTGCCCTTATCCCACGCTGCGTGGAGTCGGCACAACATGTTCTCTTTCTCCACTCACTCCTATCATTCGTCAGTTCTGAATCTACTTCTCTCACATTCATATCCTCTTTCACACAATCAAACCATTTCTTTTTCGGCCTACCTCTACTAAATAAATGTCCTAATTTAAATGTTATCTAAATATTTAGATATAGGTAGTGGGCATAAGAAATTTTTACTTAGTAAGTTTTTTAATTGTAGCTCAATTAAAAAAAAACTACTAACTAATAAGGTAAATTTACGATTAACATACCATTAATTAATTTTTAAAGAGAAAACAACAGCGGTACCGTCTAGTCTAGATGTGTACCAAAGTGTTAAACATAATACATTTCTAATTATTCTATTAGGTAATCCTTTGGTATTCTATTGGGTCATTCAGAAAGTCTGTTTCGGACGTGTTGTTGACCCTGGAGGCGACAATACTCGCGTCATTAACATTAGAATGCCTGATGGAACTGAACAGTTGATTCATTCGGATCTTCGGCATCATTAGGATGCTCCCAGGGCTTCGTCAGTTGGGGCACCACAAGCGCCAAGTTCAAGCTCGGAGTGCTGTTCGTTAACAGTTCCGAGGGCTCCACGGGTACTCCATTCGGAAACTTTTACATACTTCATGATCGCCACTTAATATCGCGTACTCTTTTAGGACAGATTTGTTAGCATACGCGGCGGGAACGTCGTCGGTTGAGGTTACACGAAAACTGGAACAAAGATGTGAGTGTTAGGTTAGGAGCTGGTGGTTCGAGAGCCCGTCCGCGCTCTCAGCGGTGGTCGCGAGCGAGGCACTCACGGGACTCGGTGAGGTTGGCGCCGAGCGCGAGCAGCTCCGCGAACTGCTGCAGCGAGTCCACCTTGTGCTGCAAGTGCGCCGCCAGCGCCAGCGCCAGCGGGCTCGTGCCGTTGCTGCAACAGACGGACCGCGGAGCTCAGTTAGCGACCACTGGGCCAGCCCTCCCTGCCATAGGTGCCTAGGTGTGCCATAGGTGCCTAAGTGTGCTATAGGTGCCTAGGTGTGCCATAGGTGCCATAGGTGCCTAGGTGTGCCATAGGCGAGACACTCACGAGTCGGCCGCGGAGCCGAGCAGCGACAGCAGGCCGGCGCCGAACAGCGGCGCGGGCGCACCCCGGCCCTCGCGCACGTTGCTCTGAAACATAGCGTTGTACGAACTTCAATATTATCACCTGTCGCTTTTTGCGTTGACAGTTTGCTAGGGATCAATAATAATCTAACAAAATTATTTTCGAACTACAATAAATAAGCCATACAATACATAATATCTATAGGATACTTAGGTAAGTAGGTATCTATATATGTATGTATATTAGGCTTACAGGTGTAAAACTTCAATTCCCTAGACGATATGTTAACATTAATATGAATAAGTAGCTAGTAGTAGTGAAGTAGGCAGGCTCGGTTGTTTCCTCACACGGGCGCGGGTCGGGCGGCGCTCGGCCCCGCTTCACGCGGCCGTGATTTCAGCTTTAGCCTGCTATTTTACAATTCATGAGACATTTTATTATGTGCTTTATGTATTTTTTTGTTTCAGCAGAATATAATGAATATAATGACCTACCAACTTATTTATTTACCGTAGGTACGTAGGTGCACTTCCATTCTGCAATGTTAAAGAACGGAGAACCTCTTCAAATAAATCAGTTGAAGCGCAAAAGCAATCGAGTAATGCAGCGAACTGGATAATGTATACAGCGAAGTGAAGTGAAGTGAAGGGGAGCCCGGGGCTCCGCCGCCCGGCGGTCACGGGGACTCATTATCGCGGACACGCCGGAACTAACGCCATGCAGCTCTGTGCTCACTCCACATTCATAAGGAATGGAGAGCCGATCACTGATCGTAATCGATCGCGACTCCTAAACATACTGTAGAACCTACATTAGTATCTAGATAGAGATAATTACTTACTTATTTATATTGCAGGTCGTTTAAACTAAATTGTATTTACCTTATGTTCACGAGGTCAGGTGGGTAATACGAATAAACAAAAGTATAAACAAAAATAGAGAGCCTCCTTTGTTTAAACTTTATTCGTAATGCATTACCTACCACCACCACCACCACCAGTGGTTAGTTCTGCCTCTGAAACTGAGTAAGTATGTCCATTGAAGACGTGTCGTGCAAATGATCGCACTGCGTCCGTCAGCGCGGTCTGCGCGACACTCGTGACATCACCGACCGACACCATTAGGTACCATGTCTACCAACTAACCAGGAGCAGGAGCAGAGTCAGGGTCACGGCGATGAGTGGGAGTCTCCAGGAAGACATTATGTGCCGGTGGTGGAGTGCTGGTAACATCTAATGCAGCGCTGGTGGAGTCTGATGGACCGCTGGTGGAGTCTGATGGGCCGCTGGTGGAGTCTGATGGACCGCTGGTGGAGTCTGTTGGACCGCTGGTGAACTGCTGGACGACACTGCCCTGGTCGGTGAGGCGCACGTCCATATATACTGACTCAATAATGAAGATCCTTTGACAATGTCGCATATAATGTTCACGCTTTGTTACATCAATCAGAGTTCGTCAGTTTGTCTGTGAGTAGGAACCTTTATATTACTTTCAATATGTATGCCTCATGTAAATTACAATTATACTGAAAACTCGCATCGAAGACCTATTAGAGCTAATATCATGTCCAAAGCAATAGTTAAAGCCGCGAGTAAAGTCTGTAGTGATGTGCAGAGTACTGCAGAGGCACAATGGCACGGCCTCGCCGGGGACGTGACCAATCTCCGACAAGACAACACACGCAGCGTGACGTGACGCGTCGCCTTGCGCCATTACAACACGTCTTTGATACAACTGGAGCGTGCTAATGTGCATTCATTACTACTATTCAGCGTGTAGTTAACTTGGCAGTGCATTGTTTGTGCGGTGACATTGTGCACGCAGGCCGAGCGACTCCGACACGACGCCGACGGGTCAGCGGTCAGATCATCATCATCATTCAGCACTCAATGTAAGGTATTAGCTTTGTGCGGCTCTCTGCCGATATCGTGTCGGTTTCGCATCAGAAGTTGTGTTAAGAGTCGCCGGTACCGACACGGCGAGGCGGTCACACGCATCACATCGTCACATCACATACTACTTCGGAGCGCGCAGTACCGCAGTAACGCAGAGCCGCAAGTGCTATGGATTTATCACTTTGTACGAACAAATATGCAAACTGAAAAGAACTTCATTTTATAAGAACTAATCTAAATTGAAGACATTAAGGCATGGTGTAACAGGCCAGGTACATGTTCGCGATTGTTTCAGTTGGCCAGCAGTGAGCTCGCAGTAAGCTCGCAGTGAGCCTGCCGGTGCCGCCGCCGCTGCCGACATGGCACAGAGCAGGCTGATGGACGCACTGCCTCACTTCTTAAACTTATTAAAGTAATGATTCGTTGGAGTCGGAGATCAGCGCTTGTGGAACCAACTGACGTACAAGCCAATGACCCACCATTTTATGTACTCACTTACAATTTAAATAAGTAAGTATAATATAAATAAAGACTCGTAAAGTTCACGGAATCAGTATCCACTTGTTTGTACAGAAACGACGGCAATGTGCGTAGAACTTCGCGTAATTACTGGAAAGGGTTGTATCTCGCGATAGTATTTTCAATGTACGTTGTTGATTGTATGCTTCGAGCTCTGGCGATTCTTGTCGGTCCGCCCTCCCGCATTAGAACCATATTGAGGCGAAGTGCAACATACTCGTACAACCAGCCATGGCGGTGCGGTGGCGGTGCGTGCGGTGGCGGTGGCATGCCGCCAGATTCACAAATCGAATTCAGCAAGAGTTTGTGAATGTTCCCCGTAGTATCATCCCCCGGGGAGGCGCGGGGCGGCGGGGCGGCGTGGCGGGTAGGGGGGGGAGCGGAGCGGCCGGCGCCGGCAGTGTGCTGGCGACAGGCGCCGCGCGCGGACGTGTCGTGAGTGAGTGTGAGTGCAGCACAGTGACGCGCGACATTCGGTGAGTGTCGTTTGTTTGTTTATTACTACAGTTGTTTGTGGGTTTGATTCAGAGTTCCGCATCATGTTTAGTAAATAGAGGCTTCGACCTCCGATCGATGTTGTTTTTGATTATTAAAAACGTGCACAGAATTAACGATTCGGTGAAACTACATTTTAGTTCTTATATTTTTACTTGAGGAAAATATTTTATTTTCTGGAATTCAGATTGCAGGCTCCACATTAAATTGAGTTAAAAAAATAATAATAACACAGCTTCTTTTTAACAAGGCGATTGCACTGAAACAGAAGAAAAATAATAAAGAGTGTTAATTTCGATAGGTAGCAATGATACGTCGACTTGGCGCCATAGTGCCGTCGTCGGTAGCGTAGGTATAGGTAGGTATCGCGGGCGCGAGAGCGGACGCGGACGAGCTCCATCAATCTGATCCGTCAATCTGTTCCATCAATAAGGCGCCGACACAAAAGTTTCAATTGAATGATGTTGAATAATGAATCGGAGACCAGAACGCGGCGGGATCTCTGGGAGCCGGCCCTCGCCCTCGCTCGCCCACTGCTCACTGCACACTGCTCACTGCACACTGCTCACTGCACACTGCTCACTGCACACTGCACACTAGCACTTTATTTGTCTCTATCAAATTGATACTCTCATAGTTTATGTTGTTTGTTTTGTAAGTAGGTAAGTATACTTTTTAGCTGCTTACCTATCGTCCTAAAAGGATGTTCTCAATTCGACTAGGTACCTATGTTTTTTTTTTAATTTCAAAGTCAATTTATTTATATATTTATTTATTCAATAAAATCAAGGATCATTTAGTATCATCTTACATACTAGGATATTCTAGGTGCCAGTTCCACGCGACCAGAGCCTAGAAGAACGGGCAAGAAACATGATGTAGATTAGATATTACCTATATTGTATTATAATGTTGCACGATTACCTACTTCGTCAAATAAGAATCTGGTAGATTTTACTTGGAGGTGGTCTATGTGGATATCAATTTTATTAAGATCTGTCAAGTACTTAATTATGAGACATCACATCATTAAAAATGAGTGTTTGATATGACTTGCCGATGTGGCAAGTGAAGTAGGTTTTGTTGATTTTTGAAAAATATAAAAGTCATGCAAACAAATTGTGTTAGTTTGTACATGAGTGAGTTGAGTACCTACAGTTCCAAATACTGTGTTTCTAAAAATATGATCAAACATCTCGCTCGGTGCAAAACATCAAAAGATAGCAAAACCTTTGTTTTATAATCCCTTGGGATGGCGGGATGGAGCGGCTGGCGGTAACTTGGACGTTTCGATATAAGTGATGGCCGGTTCGGAAGCGAGCGCAGAGCCACCATGCCAGAGACGCTCTACGAGTGGGTTCCATGTCCGGGGTCTGCGTCACTATCTGTACTACTATCTATACTGTGGCATGACAAAAATAATCAAACCTCCTTAAATAGGATCTCGCCCAGTCCTTAAAGCGTTTTTACTTTGATAAATAAATATTCACGGACTTTTCAAACATCACATTCTAGCCCCAAACTAAGCAAAGCTTGTACTATGGGAACTATATTGCTGATAGAATACTTATTACCATAGATATTTAAATCTATGCTTATTACATTATATGTTTTCAATTCGTTTCATTTAAATTTTTTTTTGTACTTAAATAAATGCATAGACTGTTATGTTATGTAATGTTACATGTATATAGTAACACCCAGACACAGATTACATATTTTTGTTCATCAAAACCCACGACCCACTGCATGGAAGGCAGAGCTACTACCAACTGAGCTGTGACGCCTGTCATTTATTTTTTAGTTGATGTTAACATATACCGTGAATTAAGTAAGAGTTATTATTAATTGTATAAGTACCTACAGACATCATGCACAATGTACGACACGAAGTAGTCGGAGACGGACTTATAGTAATGTTTGTGTGGAAGATGGCTGCATGCAACCGTAGCTCGCAGCGCGGGCGCGGGCGGAGCCTACTAGTGCTACGAGTCTACTCTACGAAGGCAACTGCTAAGGCATGCAGTTGACATTCGTAGAGTAGTAGCTCTGCCTTACACAATTTTACATAATTATTTTAAACAGTATTTATCGACGATACTTTTACCAGATGATATGAAATCTAATATTATGAATTCCTATAATTATCATTATAAGATCAACTGAGGTAAGTACATACGTTATTTTATTGTGATGCACTTGTGAAATTCCATAAAACTATAATAATTGGAATGCCGAAACCGTGCGAATGTCTAAAGTTTGAGATTCCAAGCACGATTCGATTTATGTTGATACGAGCTCATTATACCGAATGTGTCTCTCGAGTTGTTACTAGAAACACGTCCCGCGTACCGCGTGTCTTGTGTTCCTTCCTGTGCTCGTCTGGAGTCTGGAGATACACTGTACACATAAACATATCGAAGAACTCACATCGCAAAATTAGAGTAAAAACAAAAGCGGTGTCGCCGCTACAACGTTGTCGACGGTACAAAGCTCCGTCGCGTCGGGCTTTCTTGATAAGTGAGTGCGTCGACACGACGCGCGACGGTCGACGTTGATGGATGGCGGAGAAGCACATTTGCGTTCAGCTAATGAATGCGCGCGCCATTCGCACCGCTTCGGCTGGAGATTGGGAATTCATTAACATTCTGTGTAACCACTATAATCCATCTCCAGAGCCGCATTCATGCGAGCGCGTCGCCACTTTCATTTACTAAACAATGACTGAGGTATTTACTGAGGTAAAATACAATTATAAATATTTAGAAGAATGCTTACATTTATTAGTACCTACTTACCAATTTATTGGAATTGTTAAAACTCGTTCGCAATGCTTAGAACGCTGCATTATGTTTTGTGCTGAGACGCTGTGCAGACGCTCTGCCAGTATATGGCGTCGCCTTCACCTGCGCCATGCAACCGGCGTCCGGGCGAGGGGAAGTGTCCAATGGGATGTATCACAGACTTGCAGTAGTGCTGGCAGTGCGCTGTGAGTGGAGTACCTACCGCCGGTCGCCGACACTCAGCATAAACTCGCAGTCAGCTTTCGCAAGATAAATTATTCCGCGCACGCTGTAATCTTCCCAAAATCAAATCAGTGGTCAGAACGTGCTCCCTCACCCCTCGTCCCACCGCTCCCTCTCCTTGCACGTAGCTTTGATATAAGCAGACTCGTATTAACATTATTTAGTCAAAGTGTCCTTACGAGACAGCTCGGATTATTGAGTAATCCCAAAAGTGTACAAAACGTTGCCGAATCATCATTACTATTTACTTATGATATGAATCAGTTTGTCCAGCCTTCTTAGTTGCTAGAGAACAGAAAACTCAATTATTAAAGCAACTGCTTTTACGTTTAAAACAGTATGATAATAGAGCTGCTTCAACCGAGCTCGTAACCAACGTAGTGCGTGCCACGATCGGTCAATCACGATATTCAATCTCTTGTTTTTGCTTTGCTTGAAGAAAATGGCACAGTTTTTTTTCTGGCGATGTGTACTTACTAGTTTAGACTCAAACAAAAAAAACAATGATACCTCATAATCCTCTATCATGCAGATACGTCATCGTCTAGCAGGTATGTGCTAATGCTAATCTATTGAGGTATTTTATAACGCGTCTTTTGAAGCTCTTGAAAATTCATCGTGAACTTCAGTTCTTTATGTAGATATACTTTATTAAAAATATATTAATAGCGAAGGGCGTCGGGAGCTGTCGTCCCGGATTACTAACGCACTATAGCGGCGGCGGCGGCGGCGAGGCCTCCGATATCAAAAATATTGATTCTCTACAGATACCCGATAGTTGTAATTCCCTTGAAGCTCACGACGCGCTCCAGATACGCGCTCTGTGAGCCCTCGCCCTGCGGTCACACCCCCGTGCGCTGTGTGCTGTGCGCTGTGTGCTGTGCGCTGTGCGCTGTGTGCCGGCAGACGAGTGTTGAAGCGCGGCTCGGATTCAACAAGGGAAATTAGTGCCACTTACCTATACATCAAATGAATCACGAACAGTATACTCACTCGCAATACCTTTATGATGAAAATGAAAACTAATATCATCTTTCTAAAAATGTAAGTATTGGGCCTGACTGCCTGACATCTGGCAGAGCATTTCCACAACGTTCAATGAGGGTAATTATAAAGAAGTGTACACGTACGATTCAACTACGTCGATAATGGAATGAATTCAGATATATTTTATGTCCAAATTATCATCATCATCATCATCACCGTTTGAGAAGATTCAGGCTAAAGTCTCAGTGTGCTAATTCAGTTGGGTAAATAAGATAAACCCATACAAAATTGTTGATAACGTTTAGAACTAGGTACCTAGTACTTATGAAATGTATGGAGCGTAAGAAAACGACCGTTCACTTTGGATACTGGTTTATTACTGGTTCATACACATCATTCCTCCACACTTAGATTTTGATACCTGGTGACAAAAAAAACAAAACTATAAACTAAAGAATTTAAATAAGAGAACATATATAAATTTTAAAAGTATTTCCTATAATCTACTTTTTTACCTAAACGCTTATGGCGCGAGAGTGTGGGTGACGACGCTGGTGTCCCCTCGCCTACGCGAAGGTCTGGGCGAGCAGGCTGCTCGCGGTCGGCCGCGGGAACCTCCGCTTGCGCCGGTGCAATAGCAGACGACTCAGCTATTCCTCTCTCACTCTCTCCCGCCTCACAATCACCCCATTCTTCCTCATTAGTATCTACGTTTGCGTCATCAGTTCCAACCAGCGGCAGATCTACAGCTTGTTGATTGCTTGTATCAACAGATTGTTCTATTAAGGTAGCCGAATTATCAGACGTAGTCGCAGGTGGCTGAAATAGATGAGGCTTTGAATTTGCTACGATATCTGAATCTAGGGTTTGTTCAATATCTTTTCCTGTATATCTAATAATTTGGTCAACGTGTCGAATACAACACGCGTTGAAATTTTTAATAAATATGTTATACATTTTATTACCTACTTTTTCTTTTATTATACCTAACTGCCAGACTTCCTTCCGCGCGCTGTACCAACGGGCCCAAACTATATCGTTTATCGCAAATTGTCTTTTGCCGGGCACTATAGCCGAAACATCGCGAGATTCTTTAGTAGGTACAATTAAATCGAGTCGCGATCGCAAAGTCCTGCCAAACATTAATTTGGCGGGCGTTTCTCCAGTGGTACAGTGCACGGTATTCCTGTAATTAAATAAATAGCCTAATAGTTTTTCATTTATTTGGTGCAACGGTAAATTAGCCTGTAATATAAATTTTAACATTTTTTTACATGTTCTAACCGAGTTTTCGGCTTGGCCGTTACTGGGCGGGTGATAGATAGGCGAAGTCATAAATTTAATACCATTAGAGGAACAAAACAACTTAAACTCACTCGAATTTATTTTAACATCGTTATCTGAAACCAACACGTTCGGTATACCAAAAGTAGAAAATAATAATTTTAACTTAGCGATTAGTGCTTTCGTTGCAGTTCCATTCTGCATAAACAGGCATTCAATCCATTTACTATAGGAATCTACAATCACTAAGTATACCCTTTGAGCTATCGTCATGTAGTCGATATGTACGCGCTGCCAGGCGCCGGCGGCGGCGGGCCAGGGCGCGGGGGGGTCGCGCGGCGGCGCGCTGCGCACGCTCACGCACGTGCTGCACGAGCCGATCCACCGCTCGATGTCGCCGTCTATGCCCGGCCACCACATTCTACTCCGCGCGTTACTTTTAGTTTTTATTATACCTAAGTGGCTATCGTGTAATTCACTTAGCATCTTTTCCTTTAGAGCCGACGGAATAACAACCCTATGTCCTCTGAAAAGGCACCCGCTTTCGAACTGTAAATCAGATTTGCATTGAAAAAATGGTAAAATCGACTTGCAAATAATTTTTCTAGGCCACCCGGCTTTCATGTACCTAATCACCGATTTGAGGACGGTATCACGTTCGGTCGCTTCGATCAGCTCTTGCACAGTAATGGCTGGTGATGCCTCGTCTAAAAACTTGAGTGCATAATAAGCATCTACTTCACTATCGCTCCCCTCTAACTTGTTTGTGTCTGCAATAGGCGCGCGAGAAAAATAATCCGCTACAAAGTTTTTATCGCCCGGTACATACTGCACTACATAGTTATACGCCGCTAGTATAATAGCGTATCTTTGTAACCTTAATGCCGTTGTTACAGGAATTCCTGTCTTATTATTAAATATCGAAATTAAGGGCCTATGGTCGGTTCTTAATATGAACGGTTCGCTTCGACCATACAAATATTGATGGAATCGCTTTACACCAAAAATAATAGCCGTCGCTTCCTTCTGTATCTGACTGTAGTTCCGTTCGCTAGCGGTAAGCGAACGAGAGGCATACGCTAGCGGGCGCGCATGCTCCTCGCCCTCAGCGCGCTGCGCCAGCACGGCGCCGAGCCCGGCCGGGCCCGCGTCCACCGTCAGCACGAGCTGCGCCGTAGGTTCGAAATGCGCCAGCACTCGCTCTGACGCCAGCGCGCGACGCACACGATCCATAGCACTACGCTGCCTCTCCCCCCACTCCCAGGGTGCATCGCTACGTAGTAGCTCGTGGAGAGGGCTCAGTATGGATGATGCGTTCGGTATGAAATTCCTATAATAGTTAACGACGCCCAAGAATCTCTTAACTTCGGTGACGTTTGTCGGTTCCGGTGAACTGAGTATGGCCTGAACCTTATCCGGGCTGGTTGTCAGTCCGTTTTTGCTAATGACGTATCCTAAATATTTCACGCTTTTCTTAAAAAACTCACACTTCTCCTTTTGCAAGCGTAGACCGGCGCTACACAATCTACCTAATACTTCTGAAAGTCTCTTAACGTGGGACTCCCTATCGGGTCCAGTGATACATATATCATCGAGCCAAACGCTGACACCATCTATACCAGATAGGAGCATTTCCATCGCTTTTTGAAATATTGCAGGCGCATTCGCTAAACCATAAACTAGCCTTGTATATTTAAACAACCCTTTATGGGTATTTATAGTTGTAAGTTCCTGTGAAGACTTATCTAAAACAAATTGATTATATGCATTTTTTAAGTCAATTTTACTATACAATTCACCTCCTCCAATCTTAGCAAATACCTCTTCTATCCTAGGTAAAGGATATTTTTCAATAACAAGATCTTTATTTAATGAAACTGAAAAATCTCCTGCTATTCGAACCTTGCCATTTTCCTTTAAAACAGGCACTATTGGAGTGGCATATGCTGAGTGGTCAATGGAAACCAAAATACCTAAGTCTACCAAACGTGTTAGTTCCTGTTCAACCTTATCTCTTAGCGCAAAAGGTACTGTTCGTGGCTTAAAAAACTTTGGAAACGCATTATCCTTTAGCTGTAACCTTACTTTAAATTTATTGAATTCACCTAATTCATCTCGCCACAGATCAGGAAAGGTTTTTAATAATTTTAATACCTCCGTATCGCTACAAACTAATGATTTAATATCAGTTGTGATTATCAAATTAAATGCTGTCATAAAATCTCTGCCCAACAAGGGAGGACCTCCATTTTTAACAACAAAAACCTTTATATATTTTTTTATTTTATTAAAATTAGCTTCAATTGTAAATATGCCCAATGGAGAGATTTTATGACCGTTATACAAACACATTTTTACATTGCAGCGTTCTAATTTATATTGTGAAAAAGTATTGTTATATAAATTATCTGAAATAACATTACTTCCTGACCCTGAATCAAGTTCCATTAACATTTTTTTATTACCTAAAAACAATTCTATTTGAATAGGCTTGTCGGTCACATACCTTATATTAAAGTTTTGACATTCTTCACAGTCCTCACAGTCCTCATCCGTCTGGTCACCAACACAGTCCTGGTTGGTGTTTACATGGAACACGCATGAACCTTTTGAACCGCACACTTTTTTTAAATGACCTTTTACTCCGCACTTTTGACACTTATAACCTTTATAACGACACTTATCACTGCTATGATTCTTCATCCCACAAACCGAGCAACGACCAGCATCACGGCGCGCCGACGAGTCTCCTCCGCCAGCGCTGCTGCCGCCCGCGCCACGTCCACGACCAGCTTGGCCCTGGAATCTCGGCCGATAAATCGGTTCCTCCTTAATGGAAACGACTTCAGTGCCCGTGGCCAGCATGCCCTTTGCCTCCTTGGCACACGCCGCTTGCTCCGCCAATTCAATAGCCCGCGCCAACGTCAATGTCGACGGACTCTGCTCAAACAGCTTATCGCGTTCTGGACCAGCACCCAGGCCAAGAACGAAACGATCCCTCAAGTTCGTTTCCAGAGCGGTACCAAAATCACAATAGGTTGCCAACCCTCGCAATCTCGCCGCCCATTCTACTAAAGTTTCGCCTGATTTTCTGTTTGCACCAAAAAATTTTGCCTTGTCCACAAAAGAGCACTTCTTCGGCTTGAAATGGCCATCGAGTAATTCTACCAGCTCCGTGTACGTCAGAACATCCAATTCTTTTGGAAAAGCTAGGTTAAGTACTAAGCGGTACGTTTCTTCCGTGAGATGAGTCAGTAAAATTCCACTCTTCTTTTCTTCCGATACACTATTAATTTTTAAGAATTGCGATAATTTCCCTTTGAAAATTAACCATTCACTGGTTTTGTGGTCAAAATTGGGTAAATTTCCCAAGTAAGCGTTCATTTTTGATTTTTTTATTTCCGCACGGGTAGACTCACTTCGTCGCCAGTGAAATGTATGGAGCGTAAGAAAACGACCGTTCACTTTGGATACTGGTTTATTACTGGTTCATACACATCAACTTACCAATGTACATATATAACTGACAATTTGTTTGAACGTGTTGGATGTGAATATGTCAGGTATCAAAGGTACATCCCGCAGTTAGAGGGCCATAAACGCACATAAACCGTACCTCTCCACGGGCCATTACTTGCGAGGTATTCATTTGTCGGTGCCCAAGGTCGGGTTATTATACAGCGGGCCGGTAAGCCTTGCCTACTGCCTACTGCCTACTGCCTATTGCCTCGTGCCAACTGCCAACTGCCTACCCCCGCCCGGCCGGGTCGGTAATCCACGCGGCGTCGCGTCGGGGGCGGCTACTAGTTAACCTCGCACTTTATTAGTAGTGACTTGTGCGAGTGGCATTGGCACTTTGTATCCGTGGCCAGTAGCCACACTCGAGATTGCGCGTACACTGCAGTTGTGATGCTATTAGAGTCAGGTACGTGTCTTATTCCGACACTATCTAGGCACTAAATGCAACTTTAATTAAATTATTTAATTAAATTATTTGTCTTTTTCATTTATGTATCTACTGTACTTTGAACAGTAGTTTTTTTGTACTGCCCTCTTAAGTTATTTCGAGATTCAAAGTATAATAAAACATACAATTTTGAGATCAAACCAAAACGTGCCACATTTCAGTAAAAAGCACATAAGTACCTACCAACCTAACCAAGCTTACATCGACTCTACATGGGTCCGTACATGTACCTACTGTATTAATAACTTGACTAGTGATACCTAAAGTTAAATTATTCGTTAGTTTTAGTTATATATTGATCTTTATTAGCGTAGTGTTGTATGTGAGTGTGACAGACTGTGCAGTATTATATGCCTTTGCTCTATTTTTTTTGTAAGTAATTGGTTTTTTTACTCATGTTTATTTCATCTAAGTAAGTACCTATAACAATCAGATATGAAAATTGTCGATGTCTTGAAAGTAATTTTATTCTTTTAACTCAAAACTCAATTCTAGATTACTCAGATAGCTCAATATCATCATCATATTTAAGTAATGTATTTTGTTTAAACTTAGTTTAGGCACTTGCATAAATTACACATGAATACAAATTATGAAATTAAGTCTGTGGCAATGGCAAGTCACCCCCATACGAGTCTACAGCAGCTTCTAAACGCGTTAAGTACAGATAAAGCTTTAAACGTAAGGTCCCTCCCTGACGGCCCGACGGCCTGACGACCTGACGGCGTGACGGCGTGACGGCGAGGCGCGCGTGAAGGGGTAGCCGTTTGTATGACGGTAATAGCACATCTTAAGGTTCCCGGAGAAGCCGTTACTGCTCACTTAGGACATCTTTAGACGCTCGGCTCTCTTAATCGCACTCGCTACATTAAACGCGCTTCTTGTCTTTCTCATACCACTTCTGGATACTGTCGAGTTAAAACAAATAGGAAACAATATCTACAGACATTACTTAACTCTATAAAATGTGCAATATGTATTTAATATACACAATACATAATTAATATCCAGATAATAAAGCCACTCTAAATAGATTGTTCTTGTCTCTCAGCCAAGACGACACCACGACACACTCTGATAATGTTCAAACGTACGCAAATGTCATTACCTACTAGGTAAATGATAAATCACGTCGTCGGAGACCTATCAAATTGGTAATTTCATACGATCTTGACGTCGGGTGCCGTCAGACGAACATCTATTAGTATTAGAGAGTTTCAGTTCTATGTAGTATTTATTATCATTACACTAGTTTTCAGAACATGCTAGAACTTAGACCTATATTCCTTAAGTCCTGGCAAAACGGTTTTAATGAACCTACAACCAACCGTTGGTAACAAAACACGAAACCGAAGGAAGGAAAGGAAGCGTTGATTAATCTCAGGCCTCAGCCGATGGACTACTGACATTTTCAAATGACCGAACAGTACAGCTCTTCGATTTTTTTCTAATTTAACAGTAGAAAAAATTATATGAATAATTCAGCAGAAGAATTGTAAAAGCTAATAATGATATGCCATGCCTACTTCAGCCTATTCCATGTTGTCAGTGTTGCTGGTGAGTGGCATGTTCACATTACTGTCATTTTGCGAGCTAGAGGGAGGGAGGGAAGGGAGGCTAGGGAGGGGTGGGGGTTAATTACGTTATAATTTGTGGTATAATGAAATGCACTGAACTTCCACAACACTACTCAGTCGTTAATTCATAATGCAGCTTTGATTTGAATTCGGTTAGTTCAGGTCAGTTATCTGACGCTGGCGCGGCCACGGCGGTAGTGTGAGTGAGATTGTATTAGTGTGAGTGAGATTGTATTAGTGTGAGTGAGTGAGTAGTACGTGCCAGCTTTAGATAACTACTGACCTATATTGTGAGCAAGCTTAACACATATCGAGATTTTATTACCAAAAAGTGGTTTTTATAAATCGTTGTAAAAATGTGGTGTTTTGTATGTCAAAATAGTTTTAAAATGGCGCAGGAGAATCGTCGAGAGTTCGATCATGTAAAGTACGTATTGAAATGTGCAGTAAGTATTTTGTAAAAAAGATCTGAGAGTGACAAAGCGGAGTCGAGTTGGAGCATGCTGCGGGCGCATCCCGCAGGCCGGGCTCGGACTGAGCTTTGAACTGAGCATTTGCATTACAAGAGCCGGCTCTGTGTGTGCTCCCGGAACCTTCTGGAAGCATTCCAGGCTTTCTGTTAAGACCTGGAATACTCCTCCATGACAATGCGGGCTTTACTCACTTTCAAAGAAATTTATACGTAGCTATAGCTACAGCCAAAAAATTTATGATGATAATACATCAGAAAATCTATTTACATGACATCGTTGACGTCTACAACAAGGAGGTGTAATACTCCTACTGTGGGCCCCCTGACGTTGTGCTGTTTAGTAATGTTGTTTGTTTCCTCTTTCAAAGCAGTTTTTTCTTGAATAAAACATTCAGAGATGAGGTGTACTGTACGTATACGTGAGGTGTACGTATACGTACTGTACGTATATGTTTATTTGTTTATTTGTTTATTTGTTTATTGTCATCATTATGTATATGTAAGTATATAAAACATTTTGTCTGGTCTTAGGACTAAGTATTTAGATCTAATACATAATGTACCCTAATAAGGGTGTTGCAAAAGGGTGTTACAGGGGCGGACCGATTAACAATGCATGCAAAAATTAATAATAATAATGAAAATGTCTTATAATAGGTTATGTCAAATTCTTATCGTCAAAATACTCGTCCAGTGAATAATATACCTTTAAAATTAGCATGTTTCTTAATTGAGATGTAAATATATTGTCGTTGTGTAGGGCTTTAAGTTTTTCAGGGAGCTTATTGTAGATTTTGACGGCCATAACATTCGTGCCCGAGCTGTGAATATTTAGTTTTGATGAAGGTAGCACTAAGTTGTGCTCATATCTAGTTTGAAACCGCCGTGGTTGGTTTATTTGTTTTTTGAAAAATTGGGGATATTTACGGACGAACTTACATATTTCTAAAATATATATCGATGTCAGGGTCAATATTTTTAATCTACCGAAATGTGGCTTGCAGCTTTCTGGAATTTTAATGTTTGCCAAGATGCGAATGCACCCCTTTTGTGATATGAACAGGTCGTCCGCGTCGACACTGTTCCCCCACAAAATAATTCCGTATTGGATCCAGGCAAAGGCGTACGCATAATAAGTATTCATTGCTGTGTTTATATCTGTAGCTTTTCTCAATTCTCTAAGCGCGTAAGTGAAGCTTGAAAGTTTTGTCTTCAACTTTTGAATATGGCTTTTCCAATTTATATTTATGTCTATATTTAAACCTAGCAGTGTAAAAGTATTGGCGCATTCAATTTTTGTGTTATTATATGTAAAATTTATGTCAAGGGGGGTTTTTTGGTACGGTCTAAATTGCATTATTTTCGTCTTAGAATAGTTTATGTCAAGGTTATGATCGGCCATCCAATTAGCAATAGTATTAAATATGTCAGTTAGGTTTTTATTTAAATTAATGTCAGATTTACAAGATGTCAAAAGAGAAATGTCGTCAGCAAATAGAACGCATGTCTGATTAAAAGATTTAGGTAGGTCATTAATATAAATTAAAAATAAAATACATCCAAGGACGCTTCCTTGGGGAATAGAATTATTAATTGTTATTGGATTTGATTTAGTCCTACATATTGTTCCACTTTTTTCGTCAAGATGTTCTATTTCTACTATTTGTTCACGGTTATTTAAGTAAGACTTAAACCATTCGTGTGAAATCCCTCGAATGCCTACTCCGTATAACTTGTCCAATAATATTTTGTATTGTACTTTGTCATATGCTTTTGTCATGTCTAAAAGAATTCCTATTGCGTAATATTTATCGTTTATAAGATTAAGTATTTGTTGAACATATTTATAAACCGCTAATATTGTTGAATGTTTTTTTCGGAAGCCATTCTGAGAATTATCAAATATATTATATTTTTCACAAAAGGAGTTTAGTCGTACTTGCATAGACTTCTCAAAAATTTTCGACGATGTCGGTAGAAGTGCAATTGGCCTATAGTTGTTTGGGTCGCATTTAGAGTCTTTTTTGTAGATAGGTTTGATAATCGATATTTTTAGTAAGTCCGGAAAAGTTCCTTCATTAAACGATTGATTTACTAACATACAGTAGGGCAGAGTAAGCTCATTTGCACAGTAGCGTATTAGTACTGGAGGTGTGAGGTGTACGTGTACGGTAGTGATCTGACCTTTCACTCGGTTGGAATTTACGTTCGCAATAACGGATTAACGTGTCGAAAGAAATGTGCCGTAAACGCGTCTGCGGGACGTGAACCGCCCCGTATCACGTGTTGTATACTTGTATACATATTGTACGAGAAGGTATGTTTCGGCAAGTTTTTCGATCTCGCACACACCTGCGGCTCCGACACGAAACAATACGACGGAGTTGACATAATAACAATGTGAGATACCCGATCTTACATATCCTACTAAATTTATGAATACCGATCTTAATCAACTGCAAAACAGTCTGATAGAAGACAGACTTCTGTTAAAGCACACATTTCGAGTAGGTAGGTAATTGAATTAAATTAAATTAAAATTTACGAAAAATTGATGCTTAATGCTAGACTCAATATAATTCGGTTTTCTATACATATACCTAAAGCATCTAATTCGGCAATGTGCTTTGCCTAGTACCTGCTCACAAGAATCATTATTAATTTATACTTCACTAGTAGTACGCCCCGGCTTCGCACGGGTAGCCTATATAAAAAATATCATTATAATATAGCCTATGTTCAGCGCAGATAATGTAGCTTCACAACAGTGAAAGAATTTTTGAAATCGGTCCAGTAGTTTCGGAGCCTATTCGATGCAAACAAACAAACAATCAAATCTTTCCTCTTTATAATATTAGTTTAGATAAAAATAACTTTGTTAATGTGCAAAAATAAATAAATCGTAAGAATTCAATCAGTTTCTTTCGTGAAAATAGTGTCAATTATTTGAATATCGTGTTGTAATAGCTGCACTTAGCTATAGCTTTTGCACATCCATCGTGGTATAACTTATCACAAAAGAATCAGGAAGGAAAGAGGAACAACATTCTTCCTGCTTTTGCACTCAATGAGAAAAACATGTTTATACCCTTCCCCCCTCCCCCCTCTTCCGCTCATCCCCCCCCGAACCCCCCGCAGCCACCGAACCCGATAAACTGAGTTCAGTTCGCAGAGTAGGTACCTTTTCAGCGAACCGGCTTTATGAAAATCCTGAATCTTTTCAAATTATAAGTTTAAATATTTACTGCGACTATGCCAAAATGAAAGGTACATTCTATATAACATTATAAAGATTACTTTAATATGTCTTTTGAGAACTAGGTGAATCTAGGCCTCATTTTCTTTCAACTAAATCCCCGCTCCCTTACGGACCGCTTACTCGGCTTCCAGCTGATCTCACCTAAATCTTCTGTGTCACATTTAAGCTTATTATATTTTCTCTCCAAGTATCGTACCTAGATTTAATGCAAGCGAGCTGTGTAAGTAAGTACATATAGTATAATAATATGGAGCATGTCAACTTGATGACGGACTCCGCAGCGATCATGAGATTGATAGTTGACGTCCCACACTTTGTGAAGTTTTGTAGAATGTTTTGTAAACTCCTTGCGATTTGAATTAAATTTCGTTAAGTAATATGAGATGAAAAGTATGTCTGTGCGTAAGGCACAGACATACTTTTATCCCGGCGCTCCATCCGTCAGGCGGCGGCCGACAGCTGAGATATTAGTAGCTCACGTCGACGCACACGACTACAATTAATAGCTCACTCACTCCGCGTACATTGCACACATAACACAACACGACGCGGCACATTATTTCATTTTATTAAGTACATTTCTTAAAGTCTAAAAGTAAGCGAGCAAGCGGGTATCCCACTCGTAACACACATCCATACCTCTCCAACATTGCGAGCTTTACTGTGCACACGTTCAAATATGTATTTACAAATATGAAGTATTTAAGATAAGTTACACTAAGTTTCACGACCAATAAGTTCCCTATTCATATTTGGAACGGCAAGATAATGGATCTAGATACGTTTCAAAATTAAACCTTTACTAGCCAATAAAGTCCATTGTCAATAACCAGTCGGGTATCCGTCCGGGTACTAAGCCGGCAGTAGTCGCGGGCCGGGCCGGGCGCCGGGCGGGATCGAGCCGCGCCGGGCTGCCATACCGGCGTGTTTACGGCGTCGTAAACAAGTCGCCGAGACCTATTAGCCATAAACCCACCGCTTCGGAGCACGAGCCCCGCGGGACCGCGCAGGGCGCACACCGAGACAGACACATGTCTACAAGCACTACGCGGTGCACATCACAGGACATCCTCAACGGACGTGCACAATGAGACAATTTTTATAGCCAGAAGTGATCGTGTTTCATTTGATAGGTCATCTGTGTAATGATTTATCGTGTTTTGAAAATAAACTGTAAAGTTTATTATCTGTATTCGTTCATATTCATACACTTAGGTAGAATTTTTCATTATAGTATCTGGTAACACTGATTGAAAGTTACTTTTATTGTGTAAAATATTATTTATGTGATTGTTATTTAATTATTGTCTTTATTTTAATATTGTATAAAAAGTGCGTAATTTATTGAATAATTGTATTACTCTTTTTTTAGTAATGTAAGTTAAAATATAATTAAGTACTGTAATAAAGTACGGAAAAGAGTGCCAGTGGCGCCAATCACGATGTTCGGCGGTTGGGAGAACAGAGGGGTGTTTGGCGACGGTGGGCATTCTTTTCCGAGACGAGATTGTGAGCGGACGAAAGGAAATTGTTAATAAATATTATATTGGTTAGATTGAAGTAAAGTATTATTATTCGTAAAAATTCAGAAGTTGTATCTTATCTACGCCTGCGAAATTTGACTGCCGACATTGTGAACGTGAGTACCTTAACATTAATTTGTTATTAATCATGAAATAATCGTTGTTCTCTATTTGAAAACGATACTTATGTACCTACGCTTTTATTAGCATACTTGAAATTGTTCTTTTCATTAATTCTAGCAGAATAGATTACTATTAATTGTTTTGGAATAACTATGAGAGTAAAATTATAAAAAAATATAGCTGAGGGTAGTTATTAAAAATTATCAAAAACTTGTTAATGTATTTTGTCAGTATCGGTACATGCTACTGATTGTTCCAGATGTTTGAGTTAATTATATTATCATATGAAAATCTTAAGAAATATGTATTGCATTGACAAAGACTAAACTGATTACAATTGAAACTGGATTAAAACTGGATTGGAATTGAAATTGAGAATGCATTGAAACTGGATTGGAATTGAAATAGAGAATGCATTAATATAAAATTAATTAAATTAAATAAATTAAATTGAATTGAAATGAATTGAATTGAATTAAGTTAAATTAAATAAAATTGAAATAAATTGAATTAAATTGGATTGAATTGAATTGAATTGAATTAAATTGAATTAAATTGAATTAAATTGAATTAAATTGAATTAAATTGAATTAAATTGAATTAAATTGAATTAAATAGAATTAAATAGAATTAAATAGAATTAAATAGAATTAAATTGAATTAAATTGAATTGAATTGAATTAAATTGAATTAAATTGAATTAAATTGGATTAAATTGAATTAAATTGAATTAAATTGAATTAAATTGAATTAAATTGAATTAAATTGAATTAAATTGAATTAAATTGAATTAAATTGAATTAAATTGAATTAAATTGAATTGAATTGAATTGAATTGAATTGAATTAAATTGAATTGAATTGAATTAAATTGAATTAAATTGAATTAAATTGAATTAAATTGAATTAAATTGAATTAAATTGAATTAAATTGAATTAAATTGAATTAAATTGAATTAAATTGAATTAAATTGAATTAAATTGAATTAAATTGAATTAAATTGAACATGTAGGTGTTTCCAAATGAATGAATTTAACTAATGGAACATGTAGGTGTTTCCAAATGAATGAAATTAACTAATGGAACATGTAGGTGTTTCCAAATGAATGAATTTTACTAATGGAACATGTAGGTGTTTCCAAATGAATGAATTTTACTAATGGAACATGTAGGTGTTTCCAAATGAATGAATTTTACTAATGGAACATGTAGGTGTTTCCAAATGAATGAATTTTACTAATGGAACATGTAGGTGTTTCCAAATGAATGAATTTAACTAATGGAACATGTAGGTGTTTCCAAATGAATGAATTTTACTAATGGAACATGTAGGTGTTTCCAAATGAATGAATTTAACTAATGGAACATGTAGGTGTTTCCAAATGAATGAATTTTACTAATGGAACATGTAGGTGTTTCCAGATGAATGAATTTTACTAATGGAACGTGTAGGTGTTTCCAAATGAATGAATTCAAGAAATGGAACATGTAGGTGTTGCTAAATTAATTAATTTAATTAATGGAACATGTAGGTGTTTCCAAATGAATGAATTCAAGAAATGGAACATGTAGGTGTTTCTAAATTAATTAATTTAATTAATGGAACATGTAGGTGTTTCTAAATGAATGAAATTTAACTAATGGAACATGTAGGTGTTTCTACATGAATGAATTTAACTAATAGAACATGTACGTGTTTCCATATGAAGTAGCACATATGAGCATGAATGTGTTGTAAGATGTTTAATGAGTTTAACTAATAAAACATGTAGGTGTTTTCATATGAACATGTATGTGTTGTAAGATGTTTAATGAGTTTCACTAATAAAACATGTAGGTGTTTCCATATGAACATGTATGTGTTGTAAGATGTTTAATGAGTTTAACTAATAAAACATGTAGGTGTTTCCATATGAACATGTATGTGTTGTAAGATATTTAATGAGTTTAACCAATGAAACATGTAGGTGTTTCCGTATGAACATGTGTGTGTTGTAAGATGTTTAATGAGTTTAACTAATGGAACATGTAGATGTTTCCGTATGAAATAAAACATGTATGTGTTCAAGTTATGAGACATGTAGGTGTCGATTTTCATAATGTTAGAAAGAAAAATCATGGAGGGGATTTTCATTCTATATTTTCTTGCAATTTTATCATATTTATTGCGGGTTGTTAAAATTATGAATAGTTACTTTTACAGTAATAATAACTAGTAGTAGTTATTTTAAATGTTCCAAATGGATTCTAGATTCGATTTGGACGAAGATGTATCTAGGCGTAAGCGTCGCCGAATTCGGTTACCTTCAAACATCAATTTCTTTTATTCAATAAAATCACGCGGATCACTTTGAAGCGTCTTACATACTGGATGATTCTGGGCGCCAGTTCGTCGCGACCAGAGTCTAGAAGAACTGGCAAGAAACTAGACCTGGATTCTAGTGTTTTTTTTTCATATGATCCTTACACTCTTACAATAATATATATATCTCTATCATATAAATCACTTACAATTGTTTAATAAAGTTGGAGCTAGTTCGTCCCAAGCTTGCTTGTCTTCTAAATAATCAGATATTTTATAATATGCCTTTGATAAGAGTTTTCGTTTTATTACATTTTTGAACTTGCTAATCGGCTATTGACAAACATCGCTTGGAACTATGATATACATAGAAGCGTACACATTGCCCTTTTAAAGATTTATTTACTTTGGTGAGCCTAGTAATGGGAACAGCGAGTTTATCCTTATTTCTTGTGATAACATTATGATTGTCGTTTTTTTTTTTAGCAAAATGATTAATATTTTTTCGAACATACATTAAGTTTTCGTAAATGTACTGACAAGGCACTGTCGTTATGTTTATTTCCTTAAATTTATTTCGTAGCGATTCTCTAGGACCCATGTTATAGATTGCACGAATAGCTCGCTTCTGCAACACAAATATGGTATTTACATCTGCAGCATTCCCCACAACAAAATGCCGTATGACATAATGCTATAAAAGTAGCTGAAATAAACTAGTCTAGCTGTATCCACGACAAAAGTAAGGAAGCGGATCTTATTGATTGTATATGCTGCAGAACTAAGATTTTTCGATAATTTGTCTATGTGTGGGCAGCATTGAAGTTTATTATCTATGGTTATTCCTAAAAACACAGTGGTGTCCACGAGATCTATATTTTCATCTTTAATTTTGACATTAACTAGCGATTGTGTGACATTTGGTAAAACAATTCGTATACATTTAGTTTTTTTTTTCGTTTAATAATAAGTTGTTTACATTGAACCATTTTACAACTTTTGAGATTGTATTATTCACGTCGTCATAATTTGTTTGTCGTCGTTTCAATTTGAACAAAAGTGGAGTGTCATCTGCAAACAGTACAATCTCGTGATCATCTTTAACTACTCGTGGTAGATCATTGATGTAAACTAGAAACAAAAACGGTCCTAGTATTGATCCTTGTGGTACACCCATTTTCACCACAGATCCCGGAGAACGTTTTCCATTTACGTCAACTCTTTGAATTCTGTTGCTTAAATAAGAAGACAGAAGTTCCAGAGCAACACCCCTAACACCATAGTGGTTTAGTTTTCTGACCAACGTTTCATGATGCACACAATCAAACGCCTTGGATAAGTCACAAAATATACCCAAGGCGTCATTTGACTGCTCCCAGTTTTCATAAATATGTTTTATCAACTCAACGCCTGCGTCAGTCGTTGAGCGTCCCTTCGTAAACCCGAATTGTTTTGTGTCAAGTAAATTGTTATTTTCAAAATGTCTTTGTAACTGTAGGAGCATAAGTTTTTCGAAGATTTTACTAAATGTTGGTAGTACTGAAAGTAAATTGGGTCTGAACGGTTACCTGATTTGAATAGCGGTGTTATTTTAAGTCAGAAACTCACCACAATCGATGCTTTGGTAAAATATAAAGGCCAAATCTTGAGCGATAAGGTCAATCACGGGTTTTACGACGGCAACGGAGATGCCCCAGAGGTCCGTGGTTATTTTTTACATTGATCATTTTAAAAGCTTTGACAATATCCTTTGCATCCACATAATCGAAGTTGAACAGTTTTTGAATTTTAGGTATATTTTCTATCAGTAATGACTCCGCAATTATGTGGGAAGAGTTTAAGGATTTTGTAGTTGAGACAGGAATGTCAGTGAAAAATATCTCGAATGCTTTCACCACATCAGCAACCTGGTCAATGATGATGTCGTCAACCTTCAGCTTGAATATGTTTTTATGTACTTTGACCCTTCCTGTCTCACTATTGATTATTTTCCACGTAGCTTTTATTTTATAATCACTAGTTTTAATTTTTGAACTTACATATTGAGACTTAGCAGTACGGCAAACACGTTTAAAAATCTTTGAGTAGTTTCTAATTTTTTCTATAAACTCTCCACTAAAATGGTATTGCTTTTCACTATAAAGATTGTACAAGGTTTGTCTACTTTTGTGAATTCCCGCTGTTGCCCATTCACTGAACTTAATTCGATCAGAGACCATCATAGACTTGGATGTGAAAATACTGTTGAATAAGTTGTCCTAGATGGTCTGAAGGAATCTGACTAATTAGATTTTTCTTAATTATTTTTACATTTGTAAATATATTATCTAGGCATGTAGCCGAAGTGGCTGTAATTCTAGTTGGTTCTAAAAATACATTATCCAGGTCAAATGATTTAAAAAAAGTTAAAAGTCTTGTATTGAATGAGCCTGGTACAAGTAAATTAACATTAAAATCACCGCAAATTATTATCTCTTTATTTGTGCTAGTTATTTTATACAAAATCTCTTCCATTACTTTTCAAAAATATGAAATGAGTCGGACGGTGGGCTGTAAGTGCTTAAAATAATGAACTGCTCCAACTCCACGCAAGCTACTTCAATGTATCTTTCTACAGAGCGGTGGACAATGTCTTTGCGTTCTTTAAATGTTATTTGTTTATTTAATATTATTAGTGAACCACCTCGCTTAGACCGTTCTCTGCAAAAAGCACTACCAACCTGGTGATCACTGAAATTAAACATAAGCTCATGACATTTCAGCCAATGTTCTGTGACACAAATAATGTCAATGCTGTTCGAGGTTATGTACAGTTCCAGCTCTAATTCTTTACCGCGCAAACCTTCGATGTTCTGATGCACCAAGCTAGTATATTTAAATTTATTAAGTTTGTTATATTTATTTAATTTGATACATTTAATTTTTGATTCGGATGGTTTATTACTATTATTCAAATTATTTTCAAAATGATTATTTAAGGGAACTATGCTAGAGGTTTTCTCTGTTGTCTTATGTTCTAATTTAAATGACTTGGGATAACTTCCATAGCCATGTTTTGCATGTCAGGACACTGTTCAATAGAAGCAGTATGTTTAGCCAAGTTCTTGGCTGTGATATTAAAATAATACGATAGCGAAAAAGCTACTTGTCGTTTTAAATAATTGAAAAGGTAATATCTTCCTTTAGTCAAATAAAAAGGTTTACTAAGTATATTGTTAGAGTCAATTAAATGTATTAAATTGTTATTGCATATTGTATGCAAGGTAATATTTAACTTATATCTAAGATTATTTTCTGCTTGTGGCAAGCTGTTGCTGTAGGGGAATGTAAACATCACAATTTTGTTTACCTCTAATGAGTTTAAGCTTTCTATCAATCTATCAATTGAGCTTTATTTACATTACCCCTGTTTCCAAGCCAAATTACTAAATTAGAATTTTGGTTAAAAGTATATTTTGAAATTAAATCCATGATTTCATGCATGCTAGAATCAGGTATGCAGTTATTTATAAAAGAATGACCCATTCCTGAATTTAATATGTGACCCATATTTTTCCAATTTCATCGCTGAACATTACAGTATTGGCACAATTATTTGACTTAACATACAGCTGAGAAGTGGACGAGGAAGTTGATGGGACAGGACTCACCGGTTCTGGACTTGAAGCGCACTGACAGTCACACATGTGGTTAACCACAAGCGAGTCATACCGGTCCTTGTTGTTCTTTGATAATTTAAGCAATTCGTCCATAGCCAGAGAATACTCCCGCATCGCCTCCTGTGACCTCTCATAGCGACCAGTAACAGATCTCAAGGAATCCTCAACGCTAGCAAGTTCACATTGAAGCTGCTGTATGTCAGACTCATAATGCAACTTTGCATTTTCTAATTGCATAGTACTTAATTCAAGTTCCTCTAATAAATCTTTTTTATTCTATTTTGTTTTTAAGTTTATCAACTATGTATTTGTTATTTTTCAACTTATTTTTAGTCTTATTTATATATTTGTTAATTTTAACATATTTTTTGGATTTTCTCCTACTCAGTGTATTTTTGTGCATGCTGAGTTTACTCCCACCGAGTCATCATTTGTTAAGTCAATCATAATAGTGGGAGTATTAAAGCTTGCAGCAGAAATTTGGCCGTTGTCCCTATCTGATGATAGTAACTCATCATATAAACTAAAGGTTTTCAGTGTGGTAGAGCATTGAGCCGCTTCTTCCAGTAGTGTGATTTGTAAGTGGGCATCACATAATTCTTTCCCAAGAAGGGATGTTCTCTTCAGGGCCTGTTCATACTCAATACCACACTGGTCGAACCCACAAATTATTATTTGTAATTTATCTCGTTCTTCTATAGCCTCAGTGTGCTGTGTGTGCAGCAAAGCCATTTCATTTTTTACCGTCAACATCATCAGAATCTGAAGTGGAAAATTTAATTAATTTTGAGATTGAGATTTATATTGAGACACTCGAACTGAATGAAGACTCTAGCGCAATGATATCTAGTGAGTCTGATACGGATGCTGAAGTATAAAATATGGATAACTTATAACATTCTTACATAGGTATATCATAATAAACAAATAATATTAATGTTAATTACCAATGCCTAATGCCGGAGTTTAATTTGCCGATTATTATTTACCGTTATTGATTTAACAACATAACACCAGAATGTAATGATTAAATATGTAGAACTTATTCTATTTTTTATTAAATTAGAATTGCATTTATAATTTTGTTGAATTAATTATTTTTGTACTTTAATTTTGAGATAATATAGATTTTGTTTTATTTAAGTGATAGTGTTTTTAAGTAAGTAACTGTATATATTCACTATTCAGTTTGTGCACCGGGAGGTTGCACCGTATCAGATGGCCGAATGTAATGATTTATCGTGTTTTGAAAATAAACTGTAAAGTTTATTATCTGTATTCGTTCATATTCATACACTTAGGTAGAATTTTTCATTATAGTATCTGGTAACACTGATTGAAAGTTACTTTTATTGTGTAAAATATTATTTATGTGATTGTTATTTAATTATTGTCTTTATTTTAATATTGTATAAAAAGTGCGTAATTTATTGAATAATTGTATTACTCTTTTTTTAGTAATGTAAGTTAAAATATAATTAAGTACTGTAATAAAGTACGGAAAAGAGTGCCAGTGGCGCCAATCACGATGTTCGGCGGTTGGGAGAACAGAGGGGTGTTTGGCGACGGTGGGCATTCTTTTCCGAGACGAGATTGTGAGCGGACGAAAGGAAATTGTTAATAAATATTATATTGGTTAGATTGAAGTAAAGTATTATTATTCGTAAAATCTGACCGAGTAGGAGTGGTCGTTCTGCGAGCGCGGTGCTGTGTCCGCGCTTCTCTCTGATGCTTCGGTTCATATCTGGCCTGACTACTTATGTTTGGCATCGCGTTGTACAATATTACTCGAGCTTGATGCTATTCTTAGTAAACTACAAAAACAGCATGTTTTTGTATGTATGTATCATAAATGCATGTTGTATCGATAACCCTCGTTTGAATGAACTTGAACAGCCCGATTGTCGGCGAGAGAACATTTTTATTTAGATTGAACAGTTTAAAATAGCAATATTATTTATATGGGTCTCAAATGTAGCGTTCACTTTAACGATAAGCAAAGACATCACATTCAAACTTTGAATGACACTGCTCGACAACACGGCGAATATTATCGGTTCAAGTGGTTAATTAATATAGCACGTAGTGTAAATCTAAATGTAAATACGATCGCTTTGGGGAGAGGACCCTAGTTTCGATCGTCATTGATGGAGTCGCACGTGATTATGCACCCCGACGTATTCCCACGCGACGCGCGACGGTTGTCGCGACCACGGCGCGGCGCGGCGGGACACACGGCCGAGATAACTTGAATCCTACTGTCAGTTATCCCAAATCAAATACACATCTCAATTCTCCTTTAATTGGGTTTGTGAATCTTATTTAATATCTTTCGCATCTGTTCTACTTTTCCGTTAAGATATCTCGTATTTCCTTGCACATAGATCGTTAACTAAACATTAAGGTTGACTAAATATTTTATTTTTTATTTCATTAGATGTCACCTGCAGACTAGTGCCGACCCTTCTGACGCTACTGCTAAACGAGACAGTCACCTCGCGATCCGTGTTCCCCATTGCACTCTCCCTGCAGTCTTCCCCCTGACTACCCCTTGCAGAGTGTTCCCGCAGACTCGGCCGCACAGACACAATGGAGCCACATGTTGCAGCGACGCGTCGAACTCATTCCATTATATTTTATCGCGAGTTGTTCGGCCGGAGTTTTGATAAGCGCCCGTATAACTTTATTGGCAATATCCTGATGTTTCTAATAGATAGGGTATCTACTTCAACGTAGTATGTATACGTCTTTAAAAGTAAACGTAAATAAATCATCTATTTATTCATGATTTTTATATATATTAAAATATGAAAAACTGAAAATTTCTGATCTGACCAAAGTTTAAGATTTGTTTCGCAATTCAATAGATTTCTTCATACTCCTCTACTCCCCGCTGCCGAGCGCGAGCCCGAGCGCGAGTCTCGACAGGGACAGCTCGGGGGCCGGTAATCGCGAGTGACAGCCGCTGCGTTACCACTCATAATGACACGGTACACAACTTACAGTAACTCATCTGTACATAGAGTAGGGTAGCTCACGTGGAAAGATCTAATACATATTTATGGGTGGTATGTTACGTTCGGCCGGCCGCTGGCCCCCGTCAAAGCAAAACTCAATTTTTTAACAATCTTTTAGCAATTTTACGTGTGATCCATAAAAAAATGCATAAAAAGTTTTGTAAATGGCTGCGAAGAGTGGCACGTTGCACGAACTAAAGGTCTGAAAAACCCTGGATTCTGTCTGCTGTTGGTCGAGGGTTCAATCTTCACCAGAAACAAACACTTTGTGAGTTGTCTGAGTATTACAAGATTTGCGTTCTGCGCTTTGCGTTGCGTTGTGTGACGATATTAAAAGAAGTTGCGCTACTGCTGAGCCAGCCCTCGGGCCGCGCTCCCTCGGGACACTTTCGCGGAGATTTCCTCTCGACGTCTAGTCTTATTGTCCAACTCGTTGCTTTGCTACACTCGGGCGGTAACTCTTCGCACTCAAACACTCAAGCACTGACACTCGGCGCGTTAGCCTTTTACTTATTAATGGAAGAGACAGAAACAGATAAATCGGACAATCCTATTGTAACCGTCTCCTAACTCTAGTTTATTTAAGTTTTATTGCTCGGTGACGTTGACGCGCTGTGTAACTTGTAGATAAATGCAGAACGTGACGATTACGAGATTTATTATAAACTCCTTAGAGTTTGCGGAATGCCGTGGACAAAGGATCCTCTCAAAAACTCTACACTTGAAAGATATAAGCGACTTTGAAAGTTTGTCGGTTAACTAATTATAAACCTACTTCCGCTAATTAAAATATTCATTATTCCGAATTAGAAGGAATGTATTAACTTCTAAGAAATTCCTAAAATAAAAGTTTTCTGCCGGTTCTAACTGAATTAGGAAGGGTTTTCATTATGCTTCAAAATACTTTTAAGAGCAGTAAATTCCAGTTGAATCTCGACTAAACTTTATTCTTATTTCATCGTCATAATTACTTTTCGTTGTACCTCCTCTCGTGACCCTCCATCGTCACAAATGGCTGCACTAAAATAAAACTGTCTGTATTTATCTTGATAAAGCATAAATATCCCGAGACGCAGTAGAGAGGGTCCACTATCAAGATCTGTGTAAATACGTTGGGAGTGTGTGTACTGTACGTGTATTACCGTGCCGTGCCGTGCGTACACAACACAACACAGCGACAACGATGCGGCGCGGGTGCACGGCACGGCACGGCACGTGTAGTGTCGCTCGCAACTTACTGTCAACAACGTGTTATTTTGGTGGATTATTTTTTTGTACACTTCTCCCAATGATTCTATTCATTAATAGCAAGTGGATGAAATGTCGCCGTGACACATCTTTTTATCAGTTTTGGTATTTTACGTCCAAGTCAGTTACAATGTTATATCCCTGAATTTGATTATTCTTATTATTTATTTATTTTTGTATTAACTTATTTTAATAATATTATCTGATAGTAGGTACTCTGTTTTGTGCGCCTTATTAAATAAATAAATCGCAAACGAATACAAAGCATCGAGCGATTCTTCAAATAGAACACAATGTATCAAAGACAGTAGTTCCTTCCGTCAAACACAGTGCACCAGACACGCTGCAGTTGATGGACTGCTCCTTTCAGTAGCGCAGCTCACAAACGCACGATAATGAAGAGCTCTGGATTAGCTCCCCGTACCATCACCCCCTGTCGTACTGTGTGTACTGCCTGTGTACTGCCCCCCCCCTCTGCCCTGGGGGCGGGGGGGGGGCAGTGGTAGGAGGAGGGGGGGGCTGGTTACACGCGTCGATACAACGCATTTGACATCGGTAATGAGAAAACTTTTACGATGACGGAAGCTGATTTGGTTTTATTAGTGTAGTGTAGTAGCGTGGGAAAAAATATAATACCGATTAATGTCAGTTCTGCAGTTGTGTGGGTCCCGGTTTTAGGGACCTACGGTGCCGTGCTCGATACAAAATCTACTCAAATCTACAAAATTAAGTACCAGCACAATAAGTAAATATATAGGTAAGTATATACTTATAATCTCTTCGGAATTTAGCTATTGCCACTTAATAAAAGTTGCACTAGTACACAATACCGCTGTATCTACCGTACTTTGTACTTTATAGAGCGATGCGTGGGACGTAACGTACCGAGTGAACCTAACCACTCTCCGGAGGATACTTGTCGATGTGATGTAGGTTGCTGGTTCACTAACACAATAAATACTTAGACATTTCTCTCGGTGGTCGGCGCTGCAAGCACTCTTGTGATCGTTTTAATCCACAGAGTCTCTACTAGCGGTAGACGATTTATACGTTTTGTGTTACATTGCGGCGCAACTCGTCGAAACTCCGCGTAGACACGCACTAGCACATAGTCAAAGCGCAGTGCAACTCAAATACGTAACGAACTTTAGGATTATTGCTTTGCAGAAAGTTCTACTTACGATGTGTTTTGAAGTATGTGTATGGGTATGCATGTGTGTGTGTCGGACGGGTGAGTGGTGTGAGTAGAGCGTAGCCGGCGTAGTTCACAAATATCATGCGATCTTAGATAGTGAGTGCGTCAGTAGAACAAGTCATCAAGACTAAAATCAATGATTTTTTCATAAAAAATTTACCAAAACATGTTTGAATGGGTCATTCCTCGGGCAGTGGTGTCCTCATTAAAGATGATCGGTCAGTCTGCTTACCGCGAGTACAACTTGGTTGTAGGTACACTGCTTGTAATATACGCTGCGTCTTTTAGTTGTTATGAAAGTTACTTTGTAGAGCAACCGATCCAGCTATTTACTGATTCCGTGACAAACTCGTGCTTGTGGTGCTTACAGGGCGGTAACTTAGGACCCTACTCCAGCAGTGGGCACGTGTGTTAGTGCCCTTATCAAGCTTACAATACAAGTGTAACAACTGAGATTGCATTTCGTAACGCGCGACTGTTTTCTCTCGCTGCGCGAAATTCTTGAAATTTCGCTAACATATTGTAAAAAGTGATTGTAAGCATTTTCTGGAAAGTAATTTTATTTTAGAAAATACGTTTAACGTCGCCGTTTGAAGTTATAATTGAAATTAAAATTAAACAGCTGTGGGTTCGTTTGAATGTTTTTTTTTATCTTCAAACTAAAGTTGAATCAAACAACTTAAACTTACTAACGTTTGATTTCCACTAAATAAATAAGTACTCTGAACATTAAACATTCTAAAGTGGTTTACTGTTTCTAGGTTTAGTCAAGTTTAATCAATTTTATTATTTTAAATACTACAAGTGTAATGCGCTCGTCACGCGTGTGTGGAGGGAGGATAGTTTAGATAGATAGATTGTGCTTTCGTAGACTTTAGTCTGCGAAGTTTTCAGTTGATCCTAAGCCGCTTTTATCCCATTAAGTTTATCAATTTAGCCGAAACTGTGGAAGTGTGTCTTCTTGAGGCCAGATACGATTACTGTGAGATGGATATGTTTGAGACGCAGTACGGGTTCCGAACCCGCGGCTCGGTCGCGGCTCGGTTGCTGCTCCGCGGCGCCGGGTTATGGTTCCCGCGGAAGCTCGCTAAACGCTTCCTTCCACTCGATACGTGCGGAATACGATCACTCCTTCACTTCCTCTCTCCTCCCTCCTACCCCCGCCCCCGCCCCCTGCCCTCACCTCTTACAAAACGTAAGTTACAGAGTGTTCAATATGATGCATCCCCCGAGATGTGATCTTCCGGGTGATAAATAAAATTACTTATCAGAATGACGTCATTTTGTAGCTCGCTTCCGAAGATCACTGATAACTTTTATTAGAACAGTTTTTCCTTCGTAGCTTTATTAGCAGGACAGAGAAACTATTTTAAATTATCAACTTGCGTGTCGGATGACGGATGCTGTAAACAATAGCTGGGCCACTGGATCTAGGTACTAAAATGTAAGTACGTTATCTCAGTTACAGAGGTTTATGCATAAAAAATTTACTCGCTGTCTCAGTTATAGAGGTAACTATGATGATAAATCGAAAGAAGAAATCCCAGATATAGAGGCTTACCTCGTCCCACTAACAGAGGTAATTCAGTGCCAAAAAGTTGGGACCTCAGCATGAGTTCCAGTTATGGAGGTTTCTCACTTATCCAGGTCCCACTTAACCAAGTTTCACTGTAATTAAAAAACCGATGACCCATTACAATAATTTTAGTTCTACTTCTACACACTTGTTTACAATTCCAGTTTCTCATGTATTGTCTTGATAAAATATTACCGCGTATTTATTTACCTTATTCGTTCTAACACATCGTCGACAAATGTCATCGTATAACTTACAATGGATATCGAATGTTTTACATGATTAACGACACTGAACGGGTGGTTCGTCAACGCCATCGACCCGACACCTACACGATATCGACGTGAAACATTTAGTACTAGACGCTACTCACCATGCCGACACCGACGTGGTAGGCAGTTGACATCGGCGTCGGTCCCGGCCGGTGTGAATGCGTCCATCGAAGACTTTTTCGCGAAGAAAATATTATTTTCGTAGCGCGACGTCAGCAATAAATAAAGACTACGAATTATTTTCGTAGCGGCTGCTACGAGCTCGTAGCAAGTGCTACGGATACTTTAACAATGTGCTCGTTTTGAGACTCGCGAGTGTAGACAAGCGCATGCAACTGTTAGCGTAAAACGAAAACGTCTTATGTAAACCTATTTTAAAATACCGTTTAACGTTTGGCGTAGCAATCAGCGATCCGGAAAGACAACATCAATGCGCTCTCTCAGTTTTTGTACCGAGCACCTCAAGTGTCAGGCGTGTTCTATTGACTTTACCTATCTAATGAACATGTTACCGTGAGGTCTCGTGTTCCACGTCTTATAGTCAAATTAATCGAATTTTACTCTAAATAATAATCACTAAATCTACAGTACAATGTGCGACCTTACGCTTACAGCGATCTCTCTCAGGCAATCCTTGGATGCTAATCGAATATTTGTTTATAATATAATAATAGTGTGTTTGTCGTCAACAGATGATCCCCCCTTGGCGATGAGTGTCTCCCCCCCCGCGCGTGCGCCGCAGTAGTCGCGGCGCGCCCATTGGTCCGCCGACAGCATGGCGCGCGCCCATTGGCCGCCGTCGCCGGCGCCGCGCGTCCTTCTCCCTTCTCTCATCTTCTTTCTTCTTCTCGGTGAGTTTAGTTTGATAATTTTAGTTTTGTAACTAAGCAATTAATAAGTCCAAATATTAATAATTTAATGGACATAAAAACAGTGATGTGAACCGTATTCTAACCCAACGACGAATAAGGGCTGTGTTCATTCTCTGCACTTAATGCGCGATGTATTTGAGGTGGAGGAAAATCTTAACAAAGTACAGCGTAGTAAAATAAATGTATTCAAAATATTATACAGATTCACTCAAGTTATTTTTCGTACCAATAAAATAAACCATGTTTTATATAAGTACCACTTTGTCATCTGTAATCCATAAAGACATTTAGCGACAGCAAACCTTATACAAACAACGAACTATCCTCGCACAGCACCAACTCTATCGAGTTATCTGTTTGTGGAGTGCGGAGTGCGCGGTGGCGTCCCGCACTAATTAAATAAACAGTAATGAGTCGGCGACTGCACTGTCTTCTGTTGTGTGGAGCGGCGCCGCTGTCCGCAGCACATCGCCGGCCCCGCGCGCGGCTCACGGCGAGTCTCCCAACGAGCCGCGCAATGGTACCCAATCTCATTCCGACGCTCGCGTACTGAACGCTCGCGGTACGCAAAGTGCTTTAAACTTGCTTCGAATAAAGTTTAAGCATTTGTGAATGACGACGTTTGGAAGAGTTAAGTTTACAACTTTTTTATTTTATAGCTTTAAGACGTTTCTACTTTACTGATACGGCGCCTCGTAACTCTGACGTCACATCAATTTAACTAATGAGATTATCAGGTCCTGACCCTGCGCTGAGATTGTCTACCTACAATATTAGTATATGTATTTATAGAAATAAAGTCATGATCAAGTCATTTACCTACATCTTTAGAGTTTAAATGGAAAAAGACTTCACAAGGCAATCGATCTAAAAGAAAAAACATGATAAGAAGTTAGAAGTAGCTCGCTGAAGTAACGTTGTGAGATACACAATGTCCGCGTGGGTCACGTGTCGCGCCGCGTGGGTTCGAGTCTCCGGAAACAACAAAAACAAACCTGAGTAAACAAAACATTAATGTTTACCTAAATAATACCGCAGCGTGGCGTTCTCGAATATTCCGTGACGTATAGTACCGTACCTACTACCTACTCGCACGTCGCACAATCCGGCAGTCGCACGCTCACACAACAGCGCACAGAATTAACTCGTACTACCACATGAGCTGTTCGGTCCGCTCACCATCATACCGTCATGACGACCATCATCAAAGGAGTATGCGCCATTACTTCGTGTGTCAATGTGACTGAATAAGTTGTCAAACTGCAGTGCATTGGCGCCGCCGGCCGAAAGAACGCGACACGAGTGGTTTCCATTACTACCATATTGTCCACAAGTGAGTAAGATTTAAAGTACCCATGTAAGTAGTACATTGTAGAGCTCGCTAACATTATAGGACAGGTTCGTCTCGTCTTGTCAAAGTCAAGAAACTATAAGGTATGTAGTTGTTTTGTAGTCCAATTCCGCAAACTGATTTGGTGTGAATGCGCCTATATCTTAAAATAGCTACTTGAGTGGATCGCTCGGCTTGGCTCGTTTGAACGCACCTCGCTCGGCTCCTGATGCTGGAATAATAAAGGTTCCGACGAGAGTTCGATGGATCCCCCGCGAGTGGGTCCGACGGAGGAATAACTCAATACATTAGCGGCGTTATGAAACTCGAATCAACCGCTTCGTTGCTCGAGTCCTTCTTTGCTTCTTGCCTCGCTTTGAATATCGTTTATGTACTACGTTATGTTATGAGTAACACAAATCAAAACTATTGATTTATGTAGAGAATGACTATACCTTAATATTACCTTGTTATTTCGTATTTGTTGACACATTATCAACTTTTAATTGATGGCAGTTATCAAAATGATAATAAGTCGTAATTAATTTATCAAATCAATTTACCAAATTCCGTATACTTACTACCACAAATCAAGTTTGTACCTACTATACAACAATAATTAGTTTGTACCAAAACTACTCAAATGACTGCTAATTAGGGTTCCGCCAGAGTGTCGGCGTGTTCGCGGTCGCCAGTTGGTACATTCAAATCGTCAGGTACAGTCAGCTACACTAACTGCTTCGATTCATATTTACTTAGTAACAGTTTGCCTATTTATGTACTTGCATATTGAACATTTCTTATTACAAGAGTGACAGTCATCACACGCGTAGTGGTAGTACATTTCTCGTCGAGAGGGGGTCCCTTTCGACTGAAATATGTATTTGACAGAGTGCACCGCATCGCGATGACAAATGTGGGTTCCGCACCAGAATAAATGATACGGCATCGTGACGTCACGGACATTCCGCGAATTTATGCGTCCAACTCACGAGGTCATTCACCTCGACACCACAACTCGTACAGAACAGTTACGAGGGCGTCGTGCAAGAAATGCTTAACTAACAAAATTAAAATCGCGAGTAAACGCCGTTTTAGTGTTTTTTTTCGACTAAATTTACTATATTTTTTTGTGTATGCAAAATTGTACTGTCGGTTTTTTTATATGTTATAAAGAATTTTTCTGGCTATCTTTTCATTTAAAAACTGTCATCCTAACTTCTTTGATTTATTTAAAAAAAAATCATAAACAATTATTCATTTTTGCCTCGCCCGACTTTTGGCATCAATCGAAATTTTGATGTAGTTATGAACTTTTTGTGTTAGTTATTCATTTTATCCACACCTAAAACTTATGATTCGGTTCAATTTACACATGCTTAAGCGCCATTATAATTATTTTTTCTCTTTAGTTTCTTGTATTGTATAAGTTATCGCTTTTATAATTGGGATTCTTAAATACAAAAAAAGGGTAAAATATCATTATAAATCAATATTAATTATGTTCCGAAGGTATAAATTCTACCGAAATTCAGATCAAGTATTTACTAGGCTTGCCTAGTTTACCTGGGCGATATTTAGACCAATTAAAATAAACAATCTGTAAAGTATGGAATAGTAAAGAGATGTATTTATGAGTTCTGATAGGGAAAGTTCAAAAATTCTGTGTGGCATGCCTAAGACATATTAAAACTTAAGTCTTTGCAATGTTTTTTAATAAGAAGGTTGCACAGATGATTGTTGCATGAATTTAAGTTCTAGGATTAACAGAAGAAAGAATGTTAATGCTAAAAAAATGTCGTGTTGCTGACACTTACAATTTTCAGCTGTGCAAATATAAAACACGTTCTTTGAGCATGCAACCAGCAAAGAAGATTGATTACACCTTGTAGTACACTTTGTAGTTGATGGCAATAAATACTATGGTCAATCTCAAGCTAAATTTTCCAATTTTAATTAAATTGGTCTCATGGTCGACCATAATTTGATGCTCATACAATACCACCAACAGAGATCGATGGAGACGCAATTCTAGAGCCACTGTGACCATGTATTCTTCGTAGTCATGACCTACAACAACTCCATCATCAAATACGTGGTAGTAGCGGCTCTACCAGTTAATTTCTATTGGTCTATGTTTGTGTTAGAACATTAGATCAGTTTGTGTTTTCTTCTCTTTCCCTTTATTCTGCCTTGCACTGTCATTGAGCCTGTTTTGGTGATCACATGCTCAGAGAGCTTGAAGAACCAATTAGAAAAGACTCTTGATTGATAGGTATGGTATGCAGTCCAGAGAATATTGAACACATCTTTTGTGAGTCGTTTTTTTTTCTCTCTTTTAGCTTCTTAACATTAAGACTCAGCAACAGTAAAAAAAGAAGGAAAAGACCAGACTGCACTATATTTTTAACCATAAACTTTGTTCCATTGCACGGTAGTGATGTAAGGCATTATTTTTGTACCATTTATCCGATTTTCATAGAATTTGATATGATATGATGATGATTTTATCCTAATAACAGACTCTATTAAGCATATTACCATAAGCTTTACAGGTAAGATTATGAAATTAATGAGCAGGAGAGAAGTAATGCAAAGATTTCAACTATAATAACAAAATGTATTAAGTATAGCATTTCATTGAATTTTAGTTGACGTGGTCACTCAAATTAGATTAAATTAATAAATAATAATAATAAATAATGGTGGACAATCCACACAACATCATCTCACCCCAAGCTAAGCAGAGCTTGTGTTATGGGTACTAGAAGACTGACATACTTATGTTAGGTTTAATTAATTTAATTGTGATTTTATGAATAATTTTCGGGTTTTATATTATTTTAGTAATTAATCTTTATTTTTATTAACTGTTTTGTTAATTTTTATTTAAAAAGAAGGAACTTTGTGCTCAATTGATTTTTATGTAAATATGTTTTAAAGTTAATATTTAATTTAAATGACTAATTTATAAATATTGTGTAATTTAATTACTAATTTAGAAGTCGATAATTGAATTATGTCTTTAATAGAATCATTTTTGTATAGAAAATGTAAGCCCCGCCTACCAACAACACTTCCGTACAAGATGGCTAATTTTTTTAGACTTGGGATTTTTTGAAAGCTCTGGAGGGCAGTCTGAAAGTAGCGCTTGGAAGTGTTGGTGGTATGAGAGGTCTTAGTCCTGCCACGAAGTTAGTTGTTTTAAGGTTTCTTTGGAAATCATATAATTTCGCGAAAGTGAAGTTTAAAGCTGGAATAGCTGAAGTTCTATTACAGTATAAAGTGGTGTAAACTGGATACAAATTAAAGAAAAAGTATAACCGTAATAAAGGAGTTTTTCTTACAAGTCAGAAGTGGGATGTACACGCCCAATTTTTTAAAAAAAATTTAGAATATTTTCTGATTGTGATCGCTTGGTTTAAAGTTATAATTGTTAGCGATTATTTATTTTATTATTAATTACCATCATTGACCCATTATTTTACAATGACTATTAAACATAAACTACACGGAAGTTCTCCATGAAACTCGCGGTTTATGTGAAATGACTTATTGTTTAATATAATAGTTTGGTAAATCAATTTAAGAATTATAAAATATTGTTTGCTATTTAAATGAAGAGATTTCTAAAGATTTTAGAAAATAATAAATGTCACATCCGGCAGTCCGCTGCCATCTTGTTGTTTACGCCTATGCGGCGATATAAAAGCAAGAGGTAGCAGCCACCTCATACTAAATAAATGTTACTAAATAAATCAATGTATTACTAATTAAATGATAATCAATTAATGTAAATACTATTAAATAAAAGAGTCATTTACATAATGAATGTCTATAACAGTTTTCATGGCAATTCTTATATTGTCAGTTTTAAATTGTGTGTCAATGTGTCAATCAAGTTTTTGTGAAACTACCCGCAATCCTTTTTATTTTTTATCTGGCTTCTTCAAACATTAATTAAACAAAATTTACGAAAACATTTCATTGTCGTTAGTCGTTCTGTCTCGTAATTATAAATTCTAAATGTTGTCTACTTAATGGTACCATGTCTTCTGTGTTTGTGCTTGCTACAATATAAAATTAACATCGATCTCCGTAAGTAATAACATGTAATTTATGAGAGTTCTAGAAAATGGTGAATTCGCAACAAATGCTACGTCATCGATGCTGATGACAAAAGACAAGTGTGGCTTCCTGGGTCACTCGTCCCATCAGCACGGTTTCCAGCGGCGCCGGTTGCGGAGCGCGTGATCTCCAGCGTGATTGCGACTTGCCGTGCCAGCACGTCGTGTCAGCCTTTAGAGTGCTGACTCATCAAATGTCTTCGGAACGTTGAACACGTTGTGCAAGGTTAGATCCAACCATTTACTTTGATTTTGTATATCGATTATCAATGTGGGTAGTCCTATCTATCCACATTAATTCTAACTTAACTACTTACTTTGATACTTTTTTTAAGATATCAAAAGCAAATGCTGATTTATGACAAGCAAATGCTTGTCCTGGACAGTTCAATTCTAGAAGGGTGATGTTGGTAGTCCATTTTTTGACGAGAGTGTAATTAACGCCACACTTGATCGAAGCCGAAATGACTTTTAAGTTATTGTGATAAATAATCGATAAAAGTAGCTATGCCCGCATATAATATTATGTAGATTATGCTTATTATATGTGGCATGGTGGTGGTGTATTATAGTTGGCAATAATGTAGCGAAATAAATAACGTTTTATTATTTTATTGAGAATAATTTATTATTATTATCATTAACTATAAATCAACAAGTCCTATGATATCGTAACTTGGGGTTACTGGGTAACACAGGGGGTTGAAAATGTTGTTATTTTAGCGATACGATGCACCGTTTTTGAGATACCCTCATATTTGTATTTTTTCTTTGTTGATAAAGTTTTGCCATAGTTTTATTTTCTTGCCGTTGATAGTATTAACGCCTTTTTCTCCGAGTTTCAGACAATGGTACTGGATGATGAAAAGCCAAGACGCCTGAAGTGCTGTCGTGTTGAAGAGTTATCTAAGGGAACTACGAGGCCAAGCAGTCAACGCAACCGTGACTGCCTGAGCAGCTTCTATGGCAGGCGAAATCGAAGCGTCCAGAGAAGTCGTAGCCGACATCGCAGCCGGGCGCGTTCGCGCAGTGGAGGTCACAGTCGCGCGGCTACCAGAGCAGAAGCCACGCTGTCCACCTTCCGTTCAACGTGCAAGCCACATGCCCAGTCCATCTTCCTTTAAGTTTGTAAGCAAGTGGAGTTGTAGTTTAGTTTGGTTCTCTCTTAGGGTAGTATTTCTGATAGGGTCTCTCGGTTTTACATCCAGCGTGCTTCTTTCGATTACTCGTTGGAAGATTTGTATTTTCGTAATGATCCTTTTTGAGAGAGAGCTCAGTGTTGACCCCCGTCGGCATCGCCGTTAATTCCATGGCTTTCTTTGTGACTTTGATTGGAATTCAATATTTTTAGCCTCTAAAATATGCTTAAGAGACCAGTAATTTTATTCTTCACCGTACTTATTCAAGTGATTGGTTCTGACATAAAATGTGTTGACCAAGGTGGACATACTCATAGTGTTTCAACAGTTGGCCCTGAACATAAACAGATGTTTTTAGCTGTTCGTCAAAAGGCATGTTGCTCGGCTTTCTTTTTAAGACCACAGTTTTTGTTTTCGGGAGTTTAGTGTCTGAATCGTATATGTACGCTCATGGTTTTTCACTTACTATGAATATGTTATCTGCGAAGCACAAATGAGTGAAGTGCTGTCCATTGATGTTGATTCTCATTCCTTCGCAGCCGAGTTTGTTGAAGACTCTGAAAGTGCTGTGAAATGGTTTAGAGATCGGGTTGCCTTGTTTCACTCCTCGCGTTATCTGGAATGGTCTTCCAGTTTAGTCCATTCTCACTGTTGCTGTGCAGCGATTGTATATCTCGACATTCTCGACACACTGTGACTCGTGATGTTTTCCATAACGCTTGATGTAAACTGGTCTCGAATGTTTTTGAGTGATCAATGAAAGCTATATATATAAAATATAAACTTTATTACACAAAAGGTAGATGATTTAGATAGCCGAATAGACAGAAAATGAAAATGTGATCCATGGTTGAGTGCCATGATTTGGAGCCAGCTTGCTCTGATTCTGGTTCTCGTTGGTTCTTATGTAAAGTGTTTGTTATTCTTCGTAGTAACACGCTTGTGAATTATTGTATATTATTTGTAGGAAACTTATTGGTAGTCGCCGATGCCCAGAAACCTTTAATTCGTGAAGCTGAGTTAATTCTCATTTTTCTTATTGAGCATAGGTCAAAGATATTATTCAAAATATCAGTTAATATGGCTGTTTTTGGGTATATAATTGCTATTATTCTTCCAGGTCTTCTCCTGAGCTTTTTGCCCAGGTCTCTAACAGCTTGATTAAATTTTGAAGTAAAACGGAAAGCGTTTCATGTGATCCCTGACACAACTAGGTGTTGTGGTTCCCTAAGGTTACTGTGTTTTATGTTGCTGTATAGCTTTTCATGTTCCGTTGCAATATTCCCTATTTCGTCTCTGTAGATAGTAATTTGGTTGTCGTTATGTTTTAGGGAAGTAATCTCTCGTTTTGAGGACTTAAAGCCACTTTTGACTGATCCTCTTGTTTTGTTTTCGTTTTTTTTAACTCTCTAGTAGAGTAGTTTCTTGTAGGGCCTACTCAGATTTGTTTTATTTCCTTAAGATTTCAATTCTGTGCTCCAGTGTACTAATTTTACGATTTCAGGACTAAATGTGTAGGTTGGTCAGTTAATTCTTATTTAAACATCCGTCATCAAGGTACTCGGTGAGAGAGCAGTCGATGCCTTTCAATGAGTATAATATCCTTCAATTTTAGTTCATAATATGATAATTTTCTTGTGTCTTTATTCTTTCGGGGAACTTATCCTATATTTTTACTTTTATATCCTACATTTGTGCCCAAGCTGTGGACGTTTAGCGTTGATGTAGGTGGTATAAGGTTATGTACGTGTGTCTAGCACGTCTCGTTTGGTAATTTGGTTCTTAGAAGTAGTCGAGCACGAACTTACATATATCTAAAATATTTGTTGAAGTTTAAGGCAATTTTTTTAAATTTAATAAAATATGGTTTTCAACTGTCTGGTAGGTAGGTACTCTGATGTTAGTTCGAACTCGGAAGCAATTTTTCTGCGATATAAACAAGTCTTTAGCGTCAAACTCCTGCCTCAAAGGATAATCCTATAAAGGATCCATGCATCAGCGTACACGTAGTACGAACATATCGTGGTATTTAAGTCTGTTGCTTTACGCAACTCTCAGCGCATACGAGAAGTTCGATAGTTTTGATTTCATCGACTCTATTTCAAATTTATATTCGCGTCGATATTTAATCCAAGCAATGGATTTACCAATGCTTTCAATTTCGGTGTTCTTGTATGTGAAATTTATGTTAAGATTATTTTTGGTTTTTGAATACTTTGTGTCAAAATTATGTTGAATCATCTAGTTGGCGATAGTATTTGGCAAATTTTTATTTAAATTAATATCAGGTTAATATGACGTCGAAAGAGAAATGTCGTTACCAAATGGTACACATGCATTATTGTGGCTTTAGTGGTCTGTAGAGTTTGGACAACATCGTCATAGAACTTTTCTATTTTTTCATAAAATGCTGTTGGTATACTGGGATAAGGTTTATTATAGTTTTTCTTCCGAAGGTCAAATCCAATCGGCAAACGGTAGTAGATTTAAAGTCTGTGTCCCAAAGCCAGCAAACGGTAGTAGTTGATATAAGTTCATGTCACAATGCCTCTGAACTTGTATCTAAGTATATTGTATGGATCAGTTCATGTCACAATGCCTCTGAACTTGTATCCAAGTATGTTGTATGGATCAGTTCATGTCACAATGCCTCTGAACTGTTATCCAAGTATGTTTTATGGATCAGTTCATGTCACAATGCCTCTGAACTTGTATCCAAGTGTTGTTGTATGGATCAGTTCATGTCACAATGCCTCTGAACTTGTATCCAAGTATGTTTTATGGATCAGTTCATGTCACAATGCCTCTGAACTTGAATCCAAGTGTGTTGTATGGATCAGTTCATGTCACAATGCCTCTGAACTTGTATCCAAGTATGTTTTATGGATCAGTTCATGTCACAATGCCTCTGAACTTTTATCCAAGTGTGTTGTATGGATCAGTTCATGTCACAATGCCTCTGAACTTGTATCTAAGTATGTTGTATGATTCAGTTCATGTCACAATGCCTCTGAACTTGTATCTAAGTATATTGTATGTAAAAACGGATCAGTTCATGTCACAATGCCTCTGAACTTGTATCCAAGTATGTTGTATGATTCAGTTCATGTCACAATGCCTCTGAACTTGTATCTAAGTATATTGTATGTAAAAACGGATCAGTTCATGTCACAATGCCTCTGAACTTGTATCCAAGTATGTTGTATGAAAGAATGGATAAGTTCATGTCACAATGCCTCTGAACTAGCATCCAAGTATGTTGTATGAAAGAATGGATAAGTTTATGTCACAATGCCTCTGAACTAGCGTCCAAGTATGAAAGAGTGGATAAGTTCATGTCACAATGCCTCTGAACTAGCATCCAAGTATGAATGAATGGATAAGTTCATGTCACAATGCCTCTGAACTAGTATCCAAGTATGTTGTATGAAAGACTATGTATGAATATGTATGACTTGACTTGACTGACTTAAAACAGTATCCAAGTATATATTTATTACGAATTGTTTATCTTTAGGTTTAGGCCTAGTGTTAGGTGTTCACTTGATACGTGTATGAGGACATACACGTTGTCAGGACGGACGAGTGTTAGGTTTAATTAATTTAATTGTGATTTTATGAATAATTTTCGGGTTTTATATTATTTTAGTAATTAATCTTTATTTTTATTAACTGTTTTGTTAATTTTTATTTAAAAAGAAGGAACTTTGTGCTCAATTGATTTTTATGTAAATATGTTTTAAAGTTAATATTTAATTTAAATGACTAATTTATAAATATTGTGTAATTTAATTACTAATTTAGAAGTCGATAATTGAATTATGTCTTTAATAGAATCATTTTTGTATAGAAAATGTAAGCCCCGCCTACCAACAACACTTCCGTACAAGATGGCTAATTTTTTTAGACTTGGGATTTTTTGAAAGCTCTGGAGGGCAGTCTGAAAGTAGCGCTTGGAAGTGTTGGTGGTATGAGAGGTCTTAGTCCTGCCACGAAGTTAGTTGTTTTAAGGTTTCTTTGGAAATCATATAATTTCGCGAAAGTGAAGTTTAAAGCTGGAATAGCTGAAGTTCTATTACAGTATAAAGTGGTGTAAACTGGATACAAATTAAAGAAAAAGTATAACCGTAATAAAGGAGTTTTTCTTACACTTAATACAATACATTACATAGATAGATATTTTTTTGATTATACATATAAAATACCCAGAACACCCGGAATAAATATTTGCAGATCGTACAAACATTTATCCCAAGGCGGGAATCGAACCCGCAACCTTCCGCGTCGCAGAAGGACCATCGCCCGCCGCGCTACATCGGTCGTTAAATTGCAGGTATAATTAGGAAAAAAACTATTTGTTCATTTTTGCTGCAATTACTTTTATCACATTCTCAAATTTTGTGTCGAAGCAAAACTGACTAAGATACTTTATTCATTTTAGTTAGCAGTATTGCGTTTTGAAGGAGGAGTTAGTAAGTTTTGCATCAGTTATTCATTTCTGCCTCTTTTAAATTTTAAGTTATACGTCTTAAGCATTTTAGACACTGGCACAGTTTTTTTAAAATATTTTCGTAACGAATCACAGTATTCAGACGTAGGTAAGACCAAAAGACGCATCGCAAATTAGACTTTATGAAAATGCAATAAAGTCGATTTGACAAAATGTGTTAGTTAAGCATTTCTTGCACGACGCCGACGCAGTTAGATCACCACTTCACAACTGAATGCCTGAATGAACTGCCCGAGGCACTAACATACAATCGCCCATTACGAAGGAATAACTACCTGTAGCCTGTAGCCACACGCCTGAGCGGAGTCACAATGGAAAGGCTACGAAAGTTATTATATATTTTATTTATGTCAATGAACAAATGTATGAGTGAACTGAAGTTTTTAAATAACATAACCTTTCTTTACATTATTTTCACGTCTTACTGGCAACAACTTTAACTTGTAAGTAACTGTTTTTGAGATTCCACAGTTAGTTAATACATACAAAGTAACCTAGCTGGATACAAACGCACTGTGCCCTAGTTTAGAACTACCCTCATATTTATCTTCGTCATGTACCTTTTCCTGAGCCCGAGTTGAAGTCCAAATCCCAACATCAGTCGAGTCGGCCCCCCACGGCTCCTTGTGCACGGGAACTGAATCACAGCTCCAAATTATATTTAAGAGAACTAAGCGCTGGATGGATGGGTCTGTACATTCATGATTATCATCACGTATGTACAACATGACTAACACACGCGTATTTCAGAGGTACAATCGTTGCCACTACTTGTTATCGCGTCTTTTAACGTTCACTTCACGCTCTTATATTTATTTCCGTAACTGATCATGAAAAACGTTGGAGGGATGACCTTGACCTATCTGAATTGGCATGGTGGGACACTGCCAAGGACAGAGAGAAGTGGAAATGTTTGAAGGAGGACTTTAACCAGCAGTGGGACAATGCAGGCTAGAATAAAAAAATAACTGATCATGATAATAGTACCTACTTATAAAATAATCAGTTGTCACCCCACATGGACCATCCCGTGGCAGTGTTCTAGAGCGCGCGTGGTGTTTGAGCACGATGGCTGTCGGTGGCAGATGGTGCCTACTTGTCTCCTCGAGGTGCCGTATTACTGTGTGTCATTGCAATGTATGACAATCTTGTAACTTTTATCGCAAGTAGTAAAAATACACGTCTACCAGCCTCCCTCTCCCTCTTCGCCCTCTAGTAGGTATAGTTGACATTTTACAGCCTCAAAAAAATAGAAAATTACAAAAATGTATAGAAATGATCACATTTCGTTTTAATTCATTTTAATAAATGTTTATTTAATTTATATTGTCTTGTTACTGTAGAATGCTTCGTAGTCTCCGGGTCTGGAACAGTTTGGAGCAAATAAATATGTAATTGCACGCTGTCGTAAAATATTTCAAAACTATCAAAAAATTCATGAAAAGTCAAATAATATGCACTTTAATGCATACATTATAAACAAAATTAACTGTTAGGGGACATTATAGGATGCGGACAAAGAACATCAAACTTTTAGTTTGATGTTCTTTGTCCGTCTCCTGAAAACAAATTAAATTTATAGACCTTTATTATTTGTATTTCATCTAGTTTTTAAAATACTCATTATTTGAAAAAACTAGATGATTTTTATGATAATGATTATAACTAGTATATAAAAACAATTACAAATAGATCAATATTCAGTGTCCGCGCCTGTTGTTCCCCTGTGCAGCGGCATGTTCCCCTGTGCAGTGGCATGTTCCCCTGTGCAGTGGCATGTTCCCCTGTGCAGTGGCATGTTCCCCTGTGCAGTGGCATGTTCCCCTGTGCAGCGGCATGTTCCCCTGTGCAGTGGCATGTTCCCCTGTGCAGTGGCATGTTCCCCTGTGCAGCGGCATGTTCCCCTGTGCAGCGGCATGTTCCCCTGTGCAGTGGCATGTTCCCCTGTGCAGCGGCATGTTCCCCTGTGCAGTGGCATGTTCCCCTGTGCAGCGGCATGTTCCCCTGTGCAGTGGCATGTTCCCCTGTGCAGTGGCATGTTCCCCTGTGCAGTGGCATGTTCCCCTGTGCAGTGGCATGTTCCCCTGTGCAGCGGCATGTTCCCCTGTGCAGTGGCATGTTCGGTACGTAATTGTGCAGTATTCTCCTACCCCAGCTTTATAACTGTGTTTAAATGTCTGAGGCCGGCGTCACTAGGCCCTGTTCTACTGAACGCAAAAGTCCCAGTTTCATATCTACAGGCCTCGACTACTCGCTGACACCGCGGCTGCGCGTACAGATTATGTACTTAATACCCCGATGAGCACCTCGTAGCGTACCTACCTGTACCTACCTGTATACTGAGGTAGCTCGTATACAGGATTTCAAATCTCTCCTGAAACCTTAAAAGGTACTTTTAGTCGGCTCTCGACCTCACTAATATAAAACTACTAACGACTAATTTACTTGTTTACAAGTTCAACTGATAACTACATTGTATTTTTTTATAAACTAGGAAGAGTGAGTGAATCAATGCGGAATGAGAAAGCAAACATTTAGCACAAATGGTTTTAAGTTTCGGGATCCCGCCGGGTCTTCTGTTAAGGATTCTGTACTTCTGAGAAGGATTCCGGAGTGTTGTTTTGTACCCTGTATATCAGAGGTAATCCTGAGACTACATAATGAGGGTAGCTACTCGGAGAGTGCTGCGCTGAAGTTTCATATAATGAAGACGGTACCTATTGCCTGGAGTCAACGAACTAAGCCTATAAAATATTATCATCTTAAAAATCCTTTTTCAAAAATTGTTGTAGGCGTTCGACTCCATCACTTAATTTATAATAAGAAGTGCGCCGAACAAACGACCGCCCTGCGCACTACGACTGCGCTGAACGTTGCTATTTTCATTGCTATCAAAGTATTTTTATTACAGAATGGTACGACTTCAGTCGCGACAAAGAACGCAATCCTCACATTTTCCTCAAATAAAACCTCCAACGTCAATATAAAAAGCACTTTATTTGTTGTAATCACAAGGATCATTTTATATCGCCACATAAAACTCGAAGGTCCCATCATTTGACCCTCAAAGCCTCAAGTCGCTCTAAATTTTCCATCAGTTTCATTGAAAGCGATGGAAGACTTGTTTTATACGAGGAGGGAGGGAGGGATAGAAGGGGGGGGGGGGGGTAGGAAAAATTGCCTCCAGTTTTATGGTAACGAGTAATAGCGCTCCATTTGTAAGAGTTCCGGCAGAGGCGCCACTTGACACTGACAGACGTACCAAGGTTAGCTACAAAACGTTTTTTTTCTGAAATAAATCAAAGTAATATATGACAGGACAGGATCCTAAATTGCTACTTAAATATGTAATACCATAAAAATTCAATGTCTTTAGCGAGCTGTAGAAGTTTACCCTCCATCTAATGAGGCGAGTGCCACCAACCTCTCTCGATCTCCCTCCACAGTCACAAAAACTTACCTAAAAATGTTTTCCGAAAACAGTTGACAACAAAACAACACATTAGCATAATTTAGATTTTATCCATTATCACAAAATGAGAAACCAAGTGAACGCAGAACGCATACCAAATGATACTAACTGTTTCTGTCCGAGGAGGGCTGGGAGGGGAGATAGGGGGGACAGATGAGGGGGGCTCAGTCACGGAGTTAATTATACAAAAAGCTAATTGAGGTGAATTAATATCAGGCTTACCTTCGGGAGCGCAGTACATCTTGTTTAACTTAAACGCGGGTTATTGTTGGCAACAATATGAGGGAAATGAAATCGTTAGTGCAATTCGTTTGATGGCGGAGCACCGAGACATGACAGTCCGAATACTTATGCTCCTTAAGAATACTTTGGCTCCCGAAGTTTTTTCTTGAGTGGAACTTTGGAAAGTTGAAAGGAAAAAGGAGTGCCTAACGCCTATCGATACGATCAATTTCTATTGAAACAACGAATTTCGTTACGGACAGTGTAACATAAAATTACTAGTAGCATCGGCTTGTTCCACCATTAATCTTGTAAATAAACTGAACTGACTCGAAAATCACATTTAAACTCGTAAGCTTTAAATAACAGACTCATTTACCTGATTTGGTAATTAAAGATAATATTGTACATTTTCAGAAGTTTGATATTCCCTGCATTTGACAAGTTGATAAAAACACACGTGAAAACTTAGTAGATGTCGTGCAGTGTAGACACCGAGCACACGACACTGACGTACCGACGTGTTGTTTCCTTCGGCTGCACATGGCGTAGGTTACTGTAGCCGTCCTCCACAGCGACGTGGCGCCAGAGAGGAGGGCGGGGAGAGGGGAAGGGGTGAGGGGGGACGAAAGAACAACAAAAGGGAACAAAGAGTTCTGTCTGACACACTACACTGCCACGTATTACCTATCCAGGGAAACTTTTCTGAATTACTATTATCTGTTTCCGTGGAACTTGCGTTGTCTCATGATGTCATGTAGAGTTTTGGAAAGGTCGTCGCGTGACACGTTGACAGCGATCTTAACTGTATACGGCATGCTGCATCCTCGAACAGACCACCGGACAAATAGTAAGACGGGAAGATAGGGAACAGTGGACCCGGCACCAGACTACCAGTTAGTGGTGCATAGAAAGCCGGGCAACATACTCGTTTTATGCGACTAATTAGATAAATAGAGGCTTAAAACAGTCCAGTTTCTTACGTGACGAAATCCGTGATAAATTCCTACTGCCTGTTATAGCAGTAGGTAATGTCATACTTGAACTGACCAAAACCTTATGGTCGTCAGACACTTCTGCCAAGGGACGCGAGTGCGCGTTTGCATTCTTCCGTGAACCTTAATACTGCCCTGGTTTTGACCCTGACAATGACCCTGACGCCCTCCCTGTAACGATCTCGCGAACGGCCATAAAGCGTACGAACGCATTTACATACGCGCCGAGATTAAACGAGCCGATGAAAGTACGCACACAGACATACCGTACGTATCTGCTACTGCCGTCTCGTGTACCTACCTACAGGATATATACATTATATTCTTGTTTTGGGTATTATAGATACTGTCAAATTGGATATTATTATAATTATTAAAATATTATTATTCTTTTCTATCGAATTGAATTACAATTGCATTTTTGTAATTTTTTATGATATACATATATGTTTATATATAATTTTAATTTATTGGAAACGGTAACTGAAGTATCTAAGTTACATGTTATGATTAGTATTATTTTGTTTTAGTGTAAAGAACCAAATGCTTCCTAAAATAGCAAAACCTATCAATTATGGCTGTTACCATTCCACCACATATTTGGTAGAGTTGCATACAAGCAATACCATTGAAGCTTTCTGCCAAAGCTACTTGTAACACATAATACAAAATGCTTTCTAAACTCGGCTATATTTGCTTTTCTTCGTAACATGACAACGTTTTGGAATGTATGCTGGAGTGTATGCTACTTGTATTCCGTTGAAGCTTAAGCAGTCGATTTGGGTAATCCCGCTCATCGTCTCGTGTCACGCAAACCCTTGATTCTATATTACATCCTGCTCTATCCTGCACGGACTGGCATCCGAATGAGATGGGACACTCAGGAATTACGTTCAGTTCTCGGCTTTGATTATAAGGCTCAAGTCTACGAGGCCTCTGTCACTGGCACTAGAAAGTGATCGTTCAGGCTTTGTTTTAAAGTTCAATATAGTATGAATATAAAAAGTTTTACAAACCCAAATTAAATAATCATAATCTGGAATCCATAATCTTAAGAAAGACTCTCTCAGTCTCTCAGAATCAGCAATGTTTTAATTGGTCGATACCTACTGTCATAGACTGTATAAAAACTCCAGTGCTGCATAGCAAAACAAAAATGCCTTGGACATCCCATTCACGGTCTAGGCTCCGAACAATAGAACTAAGAGAAGTGACGTGAGCGAGCATGACTGCTGGTATTCTGCGCCTCGGTTACGGCCCGAGTCTGAACAGTTTGATTGGCTCGCCTCCGAATGGGCCGTAAAAATTAACGCTTATGGAGCCTTGGAGGATTTTTGCGAAGATCTCCTTAATTCTGATTTATCTGGATAGTGGCGGGTTTCATGTGGCTTTCTGTTATCTGGGGGACTGGAACGATAAACGATGATTGGATTCATTTTTCAGTGCGCGGCAGTGTTCCGCTACCGGTGAAGTGGTTTCGTACCTATACTTATAGTGTGATTAGAAGTGTTCATATGAATCTGTATTTATCGCTAGCTGAGTAGCTAGTCTTCGTGTTACACTAACTGACAAGGCCATGCAGATGCAGTAGACACTCGGAAGTCAGGATTCCATCGCTTTGCATCCCTTGCATCCTCAATGTGACCGAAACTGTCAATAGGAACCTTCGTTTACCCACCCTTCGTCTGTGGAGCACCCCTGAGTCGGCTGGTGGCAGATTAGTTTGCCATACTCGAAATGAGTATGGCAAACTAATCTGCAAATATTTGATGAGAGTTTGCGCAGCTCTGTTTGTTCTGTCCCAGTTGTGCATCTAATATCGATTTAACTTTAGTTACATAGCGCCAGTACTTGGAAGCAACTGTCGGGTAGCCTATTCAAATCAATTATCAAAAGCTATTGAAAACTCTTGTACTTATCAGGTTCTTAGATATAATATTCCTATCTTTAGTTTATCGGTAGAGGTGCCAATGACTGACGTCACCGTGGCGTGGAAGTAACATGACTGTTACAACTTTAGATTGGATTGAAACATGGAACACTCCAAGGTGAATCCGAAGTGTTCGATAATACGAACAAACACAAACTAACTTACATTATCAAGAAGGAAATCACAATACTCAGGTTGTCTGCAATAACAACTACAGCACATGAACTCGTTGAAACAACATAACTTAGCTGGTAGTACTACACATGGTCTCTTACATAACTTTTATATAAAAAATGGAGGCTTAAGTTTTACCAAGTCGTAGCAGGCTATAATATAGCATATTCAGAATCGGTCGTAGACCAGTGCTTGGCCTGTGGAGAGGACTGGAGAGGTTGTCAACCTTCGGCTCCAATCTGAAGCGTCCATTCTTTCCAGGGGTCGACAACTTCCACACGTTTTCCGACTAATTCGGTGGCACATTGTGTTAAATATGTAAGGAAAATCAACCTATTTTCTTTCGCACATTTTCCAAAACATATAGGCGATCTCACATCACGATGAGTTAACATAGTTTTATTTGTCAAATTATTTGAACAAACCATAATTCAACTCTTATTATTTCGATAACGTGATGTCTCAGTTTACACTACAGACACAATAAGACATGACGACACACAAACCCAACATATTTAACCTAGAGTAGGATGTGCGACATTACTCGCCGGGAACTGTAAGTGCTTACTTTGTATGGGGTTATCGCCGCCACTGATACTTATCCGAGAGTTTCGAGTTCCAGTTGAACGCGCGAAAGCCGTATCTTGGAGAACTTGAGCAAAATTAGCGCACAATCAGGTAATACAATATTACACTTCGCTTAGAGCTATCAGGTACAATCTCAGGAGTAGATATACATACATGTATATGCATACAAATTATATATATGCGATGCGTCAACGTAACGGTAGCGATAGCGACAGCGCGGCGTCATACACCGCGCTGTGAAACCACTGTAGCATACTCGCCACTTCAAATGAACTCAAATCTACTACTTTAACCCTTATCGAGTCAAACACAGTGGCTTGTTTTATATCGGCAAGCGAAACCCTACTTACATTTACAATAGATATAGTGATAGGTACGTGTAGTTGAGTTATTTATTTATTTATTTATTGCCTACATGTACATTTTTATTTTAGCTTAGGTCTATTAGTAGCTTTATGTGAGTACATGCACCCTGCAAGGGCACTGCAATGTATGTTTATTTACTAAGTTTGCTACAATGATTAAATACATGTCAAACAGATAACTAAGGATGTGATATAAATGTCAAAAGTACTAGAAGAAATTGCAATAATAAAAATGTCAAATTAAATCTATAGTCATTAAAAATTGTTTAGAATTGCTATGTCAAAAATACAAGGATAACTAATTACACAATATTCGTTCACATACTATAATATACAATAACTAGCCTAAAATATTGTCTGCTATGAATTCGTCAATGGAGTAGTAGGCTTTTTTTGTCAGAATACATTTTAATTTTTTTATAAATAGTGAGTCTTTTATTTCAGATTTTAATTCTTCTGGAAGCTTATTATAAAGTCTTATTAGTCTAAAATATGGACTTTTGGCGAATATTTGTAGGTTACTCTCGTGGCCTACATACTATTGTGAGACTTGTACTCTGTATGAACTTATGTGTATGCCACAAGGCACAAAACTAAACATAACGAATATCTTAATAGGGATTACCCCGTTGCTACTTTTGTAATTAATGCAAATAACACAATCATACTTAAAATAGGAGTAGAGTCGCTCGATTTACCTAAATCCTACCCTAGGCTAGGATTAGAGCTGAACCTTCCTGAACCGTGGCTTCCACACGACTTCCCAAATCCTGTATTGTTGGTATTGATTGCGTTACGCTAAGCCCGCTCTTAGCGCACTCACTACTTGCTCTAATAGTGAGTGATTCCGAACGGATTTACTGAGAGAGGAGAGTAAACCTCTCAGTAACAGACGGCGATACAAATGATATTTCAATTATATATTCTGTATCTACAGCATTCTATTTTTACACAAATGGGTAATTTTCTATCGTAATAATGACGATGATGAGAATTGATCATGATCAGAACCTGCAGTATGAACTCCAGTTTGTTGCTTGAACGCAGGTTTTCGAGCTTTGAGATCATTCATGCTCAGTTATGAAAGCCTCAAATTATAGCACTCATTGTTTTAATATATATGGTAGGTTATCCACTCCATTTTTTGGTTGATTAAAAAATGGAACTATAAAATGTTTTCAGTACTAAACCACAGTACAGTAAGAACGCCAAAGGTTCCATTACGCGAGTGCAATGACTCTACAACAAAAGTAGTCGAGAACAACTCATTTAGCTGTAAGGTCCATTGTTCACCAGCTGTTGTCCGCTAAGCTGGCTCGCGACGTTAGTTGCGTAAATACACGTGATTGCTTTTGCTTGTCTTCCGTGAAATACTGTTTGCTATCCTATTGTTGTTGAGATAAGGTTTGTTTTGTAACTCCTTGGAAGTTCTTCTGTTTACAGAAATAAATTGGTGTTGGCTGTATTACTCCTTGTACCGCGATGAACGATATTTCGTTCTTGATTTTATTTTTGTACCTATTATTTGTAAAAAATCCTACAAAAAAAAGTAGGAACCAGGCCGTTAGTTTCTTGCCCGTGCATCTAAACTCTGGTGGAACGGCATTTAGAATCATACCCCCTATCTTATAAAAAGTTAGCGTTGACTTTAAGTCATCATTACGTATGGTAATCAGTACTTCAAGTCTGCGCTAACTTTTTATAAGATAGACCGTAAGACTTTTGTAAAAAAATCCTTGTGATTGTACTGAATAGAGAATATAATGACTACGACGGACACCTTATAGGTTGTGTGCGGGCTATGCCCCCGATCGCGGCCGGTCCGCGGCACTTATTGTATGGGTCCCTGGCACTGTTGGCACTTGTTGTATGGGTCCCTGGCACTGTTGGCACTTGTTGTATGGGTCCCTGGCACTGTTGGCACTTGTTGTATGGGTCCCTGGCACTGTTGGCACTTATTGTATGGGTCCCTGGCACTGTTGGCACTACGTATGACAGAAGAAGCCTCCGTTGTAACGTCAACCTTAGAGACTCGCAAAAGCTGATTAATAAATTCCAGGCTACTTGTATTTTTCGCTCGAAAAAACACGCTTATTATGTTTTCTTCTTATATCTAACAAACAGAGAAATCTTAGAAATTCGTCGCTTACAGAAATGTTATTTCGGTGTGAATAGATTTTGCAACATTCTCGTGAAATAAACATAAGAATAACGAAAGTCTATTTGTTAACAAAACTAATATTTTTGCACAGATAAACTCTATGAAAATAACTCTCAAATGTCATTGGGTAAAAGTTTACAAAGTGCTGATTAGATCTGGACCAACATTAGAATCAGTTTATACACAAACAAATTGAATGCAGCTACATAAATAAAACTGTTAATTGTAAAACCTTTTTTTATGTAGGTCAACAACATGCATTATGTAAGGCAATCATTTTGGAAGGGTGTACACCCTATCGTAAATCTCCAGACATATTATCCTTTCTTAATAAAATAAAATAGAGATTTTTGCCTACATCACTATAATAATATAATATATTCGTTGGTTGTATACGTTCATATCATCGGACTAAGCAGCGGTGACGCGGCATCATCTGGTTTCATCCTATGTTCTCTAAAAGTTATATTAATGTATTATTTTATGTTATCTAAGTTCTAAATTAACGAATGTTCCGTGAGTAACGCCACGGCCCACAGCCCACGGCCCACAGAACCCCGGTCGTTGTTCTAAGCACATCGAGCTGTAAAGGAGCAATTCCATCGCACTCAAATCAACATTCTCAAGTGCATTATCTAAATCCAACGAGAATTATCTTGAATTAGCCCCTCCAGCACCCTCGTGGGCCTGACTCAGGAGAGGGGTTCACGCAACAAGCTATAACACCGCTCTCCGTACAGCACCTACTGACAGGGAAGTACATAATTCACTATCACGTGTTATGCTGTCTTTGTAATATGCATCTTTTTTACTGAGAATCGTCATTTTCTCACATCTGCAGTGCGTATTGGTATAAAATAAACTTTATAGTAACCATTATCGTACGAAAGTCTGCAAAGTCTCTGCGACCATTGTCGATTACATTATTATAATCAAACCTTGAAATAATTGTACACTACTTAATTGGATCCTCAAAACATATCTTTATCAACATTATTATTGTGCATTTAATTAGTATTCGTTAATATTTTCAAACGCTTTACTATAATCCAGATTAAACTTGGTACTGTGAACATTGCATAATTTTATCCTGACTACATCCCTGAACCCTCAGCACCCCCGGCATCGCCCCTTGAGCCCCTTCGCTCGTTGTCGTTAAGTGGTTCAAATAAATCACCGCTTGTCTGCGGCACGCGTCGATTGTCTCCTCCCGGCGATGTCGCAGTCGAGCGGAGCGAGCAGCAACACTAACCTTGTGTTTCACTTAGTTAGGCGAAAGAGCCAAGTGAGCTTCATTACAATGTTATATGATTTAGTTCTACTATTGTTGTTCCTAAGAGTGTCGCTCGTACTGCTGTGTTTAGCCTCGAAAGGCACAATGTACAAGCTACTTTTTTCCTTAGACGTAGTGCTATGCTACACTGTCACATTATAAAGCAAGTGTGTATGTACCTACATTAGATTAGCCAGCGTATTGTTTAACATCTATCTTAAAAAAAAAATAGAATTGCGTATGAAGTAACCAGTAATTGCTACACTAAGTATTCCTCCCGGTGAAACGGTCGGTAGTTAAGGAGGCACAGCTACCTGGATGGCGAGAATGGTGGAACAGTGCGTTGTGATTGATGGCGGAGATTAGGAACGTTTACTTAATGTTCTGCTGATGGCTTCCACTATTTTTATTTAGAGTAAAGAAAATAAGGTCGGAGTGAAAGGCGTCTTAAAACACCCTTTGAACTTTTCCTTTGAAAGAAACGTAAAATACCCTATTTTATATTTTATACCAACACTAGAAACCTAAAGAAATTTATACAGTTGAAGTCAGAGACGTTCATAAAAATATATGATAACAACCATAATAAACACTTTTAAACGTATTTGAATTAAATACATGAAAAGTGAGACATTTAGGACAATACTAAGTGATTATGTTCATACCACAACATTTCAAAAGACTTAACAAACTAACAACATTAGAAATGTCATGTTGAGTCGCTCACCCTCTTCATTGGGTTGGTTATCGTTGTGTACAATTTGTTCCATAAACTGGATTCCCGCGCGATTCCACACAATTTTCCCTTTTAAATAGAATGTATCGCGCGCCAAACGAACGAATGAATGAATGAATGAATGAACGTTTGAATCGAGTCGTTTTATCTCTCATCGGCGTTGATTGATTGCCGACGCGAGCCGACAACACTCGGACGAGGCCAAATTGCGGGTATATTTTAGGGGTTTTTTGATTTAATGTTTCAATTTAAGCAGGAAGGGTGTTACATAAATTGTTTATCAAAATGGTTAAAGTTTATTTATTTATGTTTTTTGAGTACACACTCTGATATCAAAATATTTATTTGCAATGCTATTTTAGATCGGTTAACTATAAATATGTTGTTGCTATCAAATAGTTGTGTTTCCATTACCAACCAAAGTTCTGTTATTTCGTATAAAATGATTATAATAAACCATTTCGTTATTTAATCTAGAATGTTTTTTAATAAAAAAGTTATAGATAAGTATTAGCTATTTAAAAATTTAATTCTAGTGCAAATTTAATCAGTATTGAAAAACTTGGTCCCTATCAATAAGCAAATAGCCTCGGCCACCGGTTTGCATCGCAAAGTTCCTCAATGACGGACTGTACCACCGCGCCGAAGCGATGGATTCCACCAATCGGAATAAATTCCAATTTCCAATGGTATTGCAAATTGCAACCGAACGCTTGTAAAATGCATCCGCTTCGGCTCTTTGTGTCCGCTCCGTGCATTATGCAGGACGAGCGACTCCCGTCGTCGTCGCCGCTTTCCACTTGTTATACTATCTACTTTTGTTTTTGCAAACATGTACATTTGGTTTTTAGGATTATTAATTGAATCGCTTCGTCGTATAAATAAATAAATAATAACTTTATTAATAAATAACGTGCTAGATATAGACTCAATACGAGGATGCATGAATATGGATGTTCAAGTACACAAATTTCAAAATGTAAGCGCTGAAGGGCTGATACGACTCACAAGCATTATAATTTCAGTATTTAGTAAAAAAAACTGTTAAAATGTGCGAGAGTTCTCAAACTTAAGTCTAGATTAACATACGGTGACTTCAGCAGACTTCATCATGTGAAGTGAAACATCAGGAGCCACGAAATGAAGTCTACATGAAAATGTTTAAGATGTATGAATATTTTAGAATGATGAATAAAATATGGTACGTCTGAGTAACTAGAGCGGGTTAGTGGAGTGCGGCTCGTCTCCGCACGCAATATCCATACTCCTACACTTTATTATAGGAGATCCGAAATACTCACCAAATAGCAGAGCCTCTGATTGTCTTGTTTAATCTCCAAATAAATCAAAGCTTTATTCTTAAAGCTAGTGAGTTGAGATTCGTATGTCGCGCTCCCGAGGGCTAATCCGCACGATCAACAGAATTTAGATCCCTCCGGGCTGGAGCTGATTAGAGCGGGGAGAGTCGATGGAGATCGCTTCCAACTGTCGACTTTTGCAATCAAAAACAAACGAACACCGCGGCGATGCATGGAAACTGGAGCGCAAACAAAATGACCGAGCTTTTGCCAATATTCTTTGGATTATCCAATTTATTTTGGAAAACCGCTGCCATAGCGTACGACGTCGTCTCAAGTGTAGTTCAAGATAAAGTGGGTTTGTTTAAAGTTTTGAGTGAACGAGCCTAAATAGTAATCGATATAATTTAAACATCGATGGTCGCTCGGTCCCCTCTCTAGGGGGCTGTCTCAGAGACATTATTCGGTGCAGAGATATAGCGCAGACAATCGTATTTGCTATTAGATCGGATCGGGGGTAGGGTGACCAGATGCAAATTTTAAAAGTCCTGACAAAATTCCTGATTTTCGGCCAAAATTCCTGACATCATGTTTAAGTTTTTTTTTTTTTTTTTTCTTAACCTATATTGTCCCTCTGCTGGGCAAAGGTCTCCCCCAAAGTCTTCCACTCATCCCGGTCCTTGGCGACATTCCACCAATCTTTTTCGTGCGCGTCCAGGTCATCCTTCCAACGCCTTTTCGGCCGACCCCGCCGTCGCCTTCCAACCTCCGGCACCCATGGGGTGACGATGTTAGCCCACTTCTCGGCTGGCATCCGGCTAACATGACCCGCCCACTCCCATTTGAGCTTTGCTGTTTTGCTCCCTACATCGGCAATGCCTGTCATTGAGCGCAGCATTGTGTTCCGCACCCGGTCGATGCGTTTGAGGCCGAGAATGCTGCGCTCCATTGCTCTTTGGCAAATCTTGAGTTTAGACTTCTGTGACTCAGTCAATGACCAAGTCTGAGCATCGTAGGTTAGGACGCGCAAGATACACATGTCGATAACTTCGATAAGTTGGCTTTTAAGTGATATAGGGAGGTCACCTTTCATGTGTTCTTTCATGGACCAGTAGCTCTTCCAGGCGTTCTCGATACGACGGTGGATCTCTTTGTCCTGCCTGTTTTCGAAGCTCACTAACTGGCCCAAGTAAATATACTCATCGACATACTGTATAACTTGCCCATCTACCTCGACCCTACGTTTCGTGCTGTTGGTCATTATTTGAGTCTTTGAACGGTTAATTCAAAGTCCAACCTCAAGACTTGCCGTGCTTAGGTCCTGAATCATTTGTTGCAGTTCTTGTGGTGTTGGGGCGAAAAGTATGATGTCATCAGCAAAACGTAGGTTAGTTAAGCGTTTGCTCTCGACGATTATACCTTTCGTACCCCACGAATCTGACAGCGCTTTGAAAACTTCTTCCAAAGCGCTTGTAAATAGAATAGGAGAGATCGGATCACCCTGCTTTACGCCTTTTTGTATTTTAAATGATGGACCATTTGTGTTAAGTTTAATATTTGCGGTACTATTGTTATATATTAATTTTATCAAATCTATGTAAGTTTTTTCAATTTCTTGATTTTCGAGGGCTTGAAATATAGCAGAATGCTTTAGACTATCAAACGCTTTTGCGTAATCCACAAAGGCGATGTATAGAGGTTTATGAAATTCGGAATATTTTTCTATGATTTCGTTTAAAGTATGAAGGTGGTCTGTGGTAGAGAAGTTTTATAACAAAACTAATTTTATTCTACTTTTCCGCAATAATTCGAAAGTTATTTCAAAATAAAAATTAATTATTGAATCCAGTACGTCTACTATTATATGTATATCAATGTTGATTGTTTGATGTCAAAATCGTAAAAAAAGTTAATTACGATCAATGACAATTTCCTTTTTGTTATTGTGAGTACAGATAATAGTTTAAAGTGTAAAAAAAAAATATTGTTTCATTTATTTGCCGAGAAATTGTTGAGCGAAAGGCTTGTGAAGCGAAGAGTCTATTTTTTTACTTAGAGGTTTTTTTTCTGTTGATTATTTAAATTGTTTAATATTATATGTCAATGTTGATTGTTTGATGTCAAAATCGTAAAAAGTTGATTACAATTAATGACAATTTCCTTTTTGTTATTGTGACTAAAAATAAAAGTTTATAGTGTAAAAAAAAATATTGTTTCATTTATTTTCCGAGAAATTCCTGACATTTCCCTTTTCCGGCCGCATTCCTGACATATGTCTAAAATTCCTGACATGTCAGGAAAATTCCTGACATCTGGTCACCCTAATCGGGGGAACATTTGCGTTTTGGGAGCCGACTCCCCGCCGCCGCCTTTTTTTATACGAACAATATTTTGTTACAAGAAAATGAATCTTGATTCTGTGTTTATGATAGGATTAGGATTTGGTTAGTAGGCGACAGACTAATTACTACTGTGCCAAACTAAGCAAAGCCTGTAGTGTGGGAACTAGACTTAAAATTGTATATAAATATTACAATAGTATGTTATGTTAACCAGTGAGAGTATTTCGTTCTGTATATTTATTTAGTGAGCTAATGCACGTCGGCGTAGGAACGTAAACGCCTTTCAAAGATCAATCGCGCCGATCGAGTTTAGTAAAAGACACGAGTAGCCGTGTTTCCACTTCACGGAGAACGTTCAAAAGAACGGTGCGGGATTACGTTCGTTCATTCACTCGCCGGATGAGTGAGTGGAATAGTGTAGGGTTGTCACACGTGCCGATATTATTGGATTAGGTTTACAGCAGGTAAAGAGTTAAGTCGGCAGGTATAATACGCGAAACACATATCGCTTCTCACTAGATTATGCCCTAATTCATACATAAAAATTGAATGAACGTTGGTAAGCATATCTCCTAAGCTACTATTTTATATTCCGTTTCACCACACTTAAAATAAATTATTCGGTTCGCTTAAAATCCGTTTCGCTTCGTTAATAGCTTTTTTGCTCGGATCTAGTCATGGATGCTCAATTATTTTTAGTACTTATATCAGATTTACTCGACCTAAAAATATTCACTAAATTTGAAATAGACCATTATTTCCAATTTAATTTAAATAACACTGGCTGGATTGAAAAAAAACCCGAATGAAAGCGAAGAAGTAGAGTTCGTTGAAGCGACACCCCTGCCCCCCGCCCTCGCCCCCGCCCCCGCCCCCGCGCGAGCCGCCCTTCGTCATCCAATTTAAGCTGTATTGAGACTTTGAACTCGCCTGCAGCCGTAGGCAGACTTTTAGACTGTACTCCACCTACTGAGGCACAGTCTATTCTCATCCAGTTGTTCATCTCTCGAAATGGTTTACAAAACTTTTATTTACTCATCAAATTTATAACTACGACGTAAAGAGTGCATTATTTTAGCGAGAAATTAAATGTTACCGATACCTATACTGAGCAGCGTCTTAACAAAAGCCAGTTTTTTGGTGAAATACATTTGAACATAGCAGTTAGTTAGCAGTTGTTCTACTGGCTGTAGCTGTACTGTGGCGCGACGAGCTACTTCTAAGTGAATCCATCCGGGCGAGGCGATTGATGTGGGCTTTCTTTTAAAGCGATCCCTAATTGCGACGAATAACGGCTTGAGAGGGTTCCGCGCTCTAGAATGGGTTTTCTTTCAGCCATAAGAGGAGCCTTTATTGGTGGCTCTGTTTCATCATACATTACTAGCTTCGAACGGAGATACGCGTTTTTATTTTAATTGAATGGATTTTTATGTAAGTTGTCAATTTTTTCAATACAGATTATCATAGAATCATAGAAAAAATTTAGTTTTGTGATGTACAAAACCGTATCCTTACAGTTTAAAGAAATAACTGAATAAATTGTTAATTAATTCAAAATGACACAGTAACAATTTGAATCAATTCAAATGTAATTATCGGTACATTACGTGCAAATAATTGTCCACAATAAAGTACTAAATCGAGTGTCAATAGTCGTTCCAAGTCAACGGCCACAGAGAAGTTGAACACAGTACACCAACTCAACTAAACTAAAAGTTGTAGAGAATTGATGACCTCTCCATAATTTGTTTCAAGTTACGGGTAAGAGGGGAGGGGAGGGTATTCATCAAACGAATGTTTGTAAAGTTTAGTGAACACTCATCATTTAGAGGTTATCGCGTAAGGGTTGCCGCTAAAAGAAAAAGTCTTCATCAAACTTGCTTTAAGAAAATTTTCTGTCGAGAACAGACAAATGAGCAAAAAAGTACTTTCTCAAATTTTGGCGTCAACTAACTTTTGAAAGTCACAATAAATGTTTAAACTTTTATACGTAAGTACCTACTTTATAAAATAAATCACTTTTAAGGTAACAAAAGCTATAAAATAAGGGTGTAAATATAATAAACACAGTAGGTGAGTCAGAGCATTGTTTTAGTTTTGGAAAAATATCAACGAATGTCGTCCTAGATGTTGGTGAACAGTAGCTCTACCATGAGTTTTTACTATACTATATAAACTATACTCGCTAGCGTCTGTAGTTAAAAAGATGTATGAAGATTTGTACAGCGCCTCTAGCGGATAGTTGGGTACTAAAATTCGCAATACTAATATTTACGTAACTACCGTAGTAAAGTCAGGCGATTTTACTGTGACAACTCATGGTAGAGGTACTGGAGGTTACTTTAAGATAATCCCACCTGACAGGTGACAGGCCAGACAAGATAGCAAATTGTTTCTTAGTTTATAAAATAAATGAACATCTTTTATTTTAACTTCATTTCTTACAGAAACAATAGATCATATTTTACGTTACGTTATCGCGAGTTCAAGCTACTCCATTGTATCTTTGCTGCACTAAAGGGCTTTATCTCGGTATTTTAAACAAGTTTTACATCTAAACTAATGAATTACTTTCTGGCAGCCCTAAGTACGTTCAGCTGACGGAGCGAGCCGATAACGAACAAAGGATGGTGAGCTACTGTGTCTGCGCTACACGGGGACATTGTCGTACTTGCCACACTAAATCACCATAATTACAAGTACTTTAAGCAAAATGTGTTGTGTACTCTGATGTACTGTAAAATAATGTTCTGTTATACTTTTAGTGGATTTTTGTAAGAACTCGACTGGTAAAGTATCGGGCATGTTTCTGTCGCCAGGCAGCGGTCGTATGGCCGTGCTCCGGTTTGAAGGGTATGGGTTTTGATGCATAATTTTGAAAGTTGTCAAAATTTAAAGAGGATTTTGACACTAACTACCCTCTTTAAAAGAGACACAAACGTATTGTATATTTAATGTGAAGACTGTTGTGTAATCTGTGTACGGAACTTGGAGCACCGTTTTGTGTATTGTTCGTCGGAAGGCACCCAACAATTGTATCATTGTGTCGCGCGGCGCCGACTAATTTTAACCATTTTACACGGAAATCACCAAGAATTTTAATAGAATTAATAATAACTCTCAAAGCTTCGCAAAGAATAAGAGATGATTAATCTTTTTCGTCGTTACGATAGGATACTCCAAGTATCTATCTACATCAATCTAATAGCGGACCGTGGCCTACAATGAACCAGTGAGATGACGACGCAATACTTAAAGCCTTTATAAAACATTTTTATTCTTTTAGAGTTTAATTTCTTTGAGGATCTTCAGTAAATGTGATAATTAATTTACCCTTCGCCCAAAGAAACCCTTTTCGAGTTGTAAAGTTTACGTCGTATTGATTGCGGCGCGCTCAACAGTTCACAAGGCGGAGGCGGAGAGCCGCGCGTGCTTCGGTGTTTTGTTTTTGTTTACTTTTGTTTTAGAGAGTTGTTTACTCGCGGGCAGACGCCAATCAAACAGGGCTGCAAGGCACGAATTGAAGGAATCGCCGCGCCGTCTAAACCTCACGGTATCGAGCCGGTGCTGGCGTAGACACGGAGTGTGACTCGAACTCGCCGCAACTTTATTGCGTAGTGTAACGGATATACGATGCTGCTAATTACTTAGCCTGACTGTGTCCTCAGGAGGTTATTTTATTAATATAATCCTCATTAAGTTCGCGCTATGAATAGAGTAAGTAATGCGTTATAAGCAATGCGTAAATTAGTTCTCACTGAAGCATAAAATAGTTTAACTGAAATACATGTTATTTAAAGGCCCGAATCTATTTTTTATATAAGTCGCATCAGAAGCACAACTTTAAATTTTGACCGTATTTTCGAGAGATATAAAACCGATAAAAAGCCCATGAGCCCCAAACAAAAGTGAATAAATCAGCCCGCATTGCGAATAAGCACAGTAAGCCCCCTCCCCTCCCTCCCTCCCTCCCCCCTCGCCTCAACATCGAGAGCAATAAAAAGAAACAAAAAGCTCCTATAAGCTCCGAGCATTCTTCAGCTTGAAAATGGATTCATTATTTTAAAAATCATAATACTGGCTAATGTATTCATAGGTCGAGGTTAAAAACTTCCCGTCTGTACCCTCCGGGGGCGGGAGGGAGGGAAGATCTCTCATCAATATTTAATCGCGAAAACAACAATTTGTTGATTACAGTATTATACAAAACGGTGGTTATTGAGTGCCGCGTCTCGTCGCTGTTTCATTGCGTTTGATTCCGCTTCAAATTAGCACGTTTAATACATTATAACCTGAAAAGTCATCTGCACTGCTATGCATCCTCATTGGACGTGCTCAGTGAGGCAGTGCATTTCGTGTATTTTCGTCAGAAAAAAAGTTCGCAACAATTCATCTCAATATACATCTAAGTAGTTATTATATTTATACACAAATCATTTTTACTAAATAAATACTACTTGAGACTTATTAGAGCAAAACAAATCACAGTACACAAACTGTGACTTAGTTAGGCAAGTAGTCCCACTGGGTAGTCTGCGCTGTGTCCGAAACTTCTTGGTCCAAGTTCGCGGGTTCGAGACCCGCGACCAACTTCACTGGAGGCGCCCTAATGAGTGCTATTCACGAGCGGGACCCCACGGAATATCTTATTTTATTCAGTTTCGATGAGAAATCAGTCTTCGTCGATACGCATTTATTCAGGACATGGCATACGAATCTTTTCTGATATTTTTTTTTCTAGTTGTTATTTTGTATTGCTGACATACAAGCATGTGTCTTGTGAATTTGGAATTAATTTTGGATGGATGGATGTATAAGTTACTCTTTCACGAAGAAACTACTGAATGTATGTTAATGAAACTTTACAATAATGTACTTTCTACAGCAGAATAACATAAAGGCTATAAATTACAAGTTAAGTTATTAAGTTATTGTGCGGATTGACAAAATTATAACGATAACAAGACGAAGTCGCGGGCAACAGCTAGTCAATGATAAATTACACTTGTTAATGATTAGCCACTTAGACTTACTAGGGTCGACTGGTTTACCTCAGAGGACTGGCTCTAATTTACGATCTAAGTCTAGATAGATTAGGCTGGTAGATCATGCTTTAGCTTTAAGTCCTCTCTTTGTATAGTTAATTGAATAAATAAATAAGTACCCGCAGATATACGTACATGTACGTTAAATAGCTCGAGTCTCTCATGGTATTAAATAACAGACTATAATCACAATGTCAGTAATAGTAAAGCTAGCAACAAATTAAATAAAACTAATATAATAATGTGGTGCCGTGCGCGTTCCGATACGACAAGGTAAACACGGTATAATGGATGTAATCATGGATGGGAGCCCTGCGGTGGGCACCGGTCAATCATGACAATACTACGGACAGTCGCGTACAATACTTATTTAAAAAATTAATTAATTATAACTAAGTATATTAATTATACCCTGTTTAAAAATGATTAAAATAAACCTTATTATTGCTCTAATTATAGTTTTGTAATAGAAGAATATAAAATTATTCAAGTTTTGAATGGTAATTTCTGTCCATAATGTTCTTATGTTACCTCGCTGAGTACGTCCATTAACTCATTACATTGCACGTAGTGCCATGAAGTTTAATGTGCCTCTAACTGCACTATCATCATTAAGGATCATTTTAAATACCTACATTGAAGTCAAATCATAACAAAATGCTATATTTACATAATTTTCTGACGTGTACGTAATCCACTTGTCTGTTCGCCTGTACGTCGTACAGGGCTCGCGTGTGCGTGGTACAGTCGTGAAAGTAATAGCTCAAATGGAATGGGGAATTAGAAAGAGGTCCTTTCCATGATAACACAGTTTATTTTATTACTTAGTGAAAGGCGTTCAACTCAGGTTCATCTACTGATAAAGAGTAGTGGACGGGACAGTGGCGAGACCGCTGGGATCTAATTCTCGAGGGTCCCAATAGTTGCAGGGCAGTGCACTAAATACTAACGCATCACGACACGACATCGCAACGTCGTGACGCTGTATCGTGCGTATTTTGGCTCTTATGCCCGAAATACACAAAATTAGTTATTGTAGCTCGCAGCTCTGACTTCTTATAGACAGGACTAGCTTTATCTTATCGTGAAATATCAGTTAATATTACTGATTATTTTGATCTACCATCTTAGAACTAGACGGACTAAAAACAATATAACATTGAAATTTTACTTTTCAGAATGTTACGCTTAGCTAATTTATTTAATGGTTACGTAACAAAAAGCGGGTCGGATCTGAAGAATGGCTTTTGCCATGGGGTACCTCCGAGTGAGGCCACAATGTGGTGTCGTAAAAGGGCGATAGCGAATGAGTGGAGCCATCGCCGGCGGCCATGACCCGAAGATTCCTTTTTAAGCCCTTAAAGAAGGGTAATTCGTAATTGGATGCTTCCGAAACCTCCCGCGGGACGGAGGCATGCCGAGCCAATTATAGGGCGAGGGAAACTCTTTGATAGAACACTCGATAAATCCCTCGTTTTCTCGGAGTGCTATTGAACTAATTTTTTGACAAACTTCGTATCATTTAACTTCATCATTTCCCGAAACGACAATCAAATCCGTGACTTGTGGTTTCCGGAAAAAAATATCTATTTATCCTGATAATTGTTGTAGGTACCGGATCGTCAGAAGGCGCATGCCTATGGATCGTTGTTTGGGATTGTAATGCTTTTGGCGAAAATGATGTAACTTGATTGTCAATTTTTGAAAATGAAACTCAAATCTGTGCTCTTTCGTCTCAACACTTGGTTCATACTCTGCTCTCAACGCGTGGAAGTGATAGCCTGGTGGCGTCCCCCTAGCTCCTGGCAGATGTATCGGCAGGCACGGCCCGGAATAATTGCATTTCGTGGAACGAACGGAGGAATTACTCAAAATTAAAGCCTTTTACGGGATCTTTCGGGAAATTCGCTAGAAATAGACGTTTGAATTCGGCATGCAGGGGGACTGGGGGCTGGTGGCCGATTTAGCGAATGAAAATACGAAATAAGCTTATGACTGTAATCTCAAGCTATTTACGATTGCTTTCAAACTCTTAGTTAGAAGCTACTTCATATTTTTGAAGTGAAAATTTCTTTAGCGGCGCTGGGTGGGTAAAAACTTTCAAACTCGCGTCAGGGTCACGTGACGTCGAAAAAGCGTAAGATCTTATTTAATTTTTATACATTGCTCGTAAAACAAGAGACGACAAAAGAACACACTTGCGGTCACGCGACGTATGACTCAAACAATTAAATAGTGTTGTGGCGACATGACGTGACGATGACGTGGCGACATGACGTGACGTGACGATGACGTGGCGACATGACGTGACGTGACGATGACGACGAAGCCAACGAAGACACAGAAACATTCGCGCTTGCGCGAATGTGTCTGTGTCTTCGTTGGCTTCGTCGTTGTGTCACATTCGCGCTTGCGCGAATGTGACACAACGACATGACACAATCACAATGACACAGACACATTCGCGCTTGCGCGAATGTGTCTGTGTCTTCGTTGGCTTCGTCGTCATCGTCACGTCACGTCATGTCGCCACGTCATCGTCACGTGACGATGACGCAGACACATTCGCGCTTGCGCGAATGTGTCTGTGTCAGTGTGTCTTCGTTGTCTTCGTCGTTGTGTCACATTCGCGCTTGCGCGAATGTGACACAATGACATGACACAATCACGACTGTGGTTATATTTTTGAAGTGAAAACTTAAAAGTGAAAACACAACGTTAATATTGAAGTTTTCACTTCTGCCGGCACTCCCGGAGTGCTAGCTTTTTTTTTATGGAGAAATGACGGATGAGTATGTGAAACATGGCAGAAATAAGAGTGTGCGATGGCGGGCGTTAAAAACATATTTTGCCGGGAAAGGTATGAGTAAGAAAGTGATCGCTCATGTAGTTGTTGACGGCAGGTTTTTGTAAACGGAGTCACCACAAACCTACTTTACCAACTGCTGTTGTACTCAGACTATGAGTCTCTTGAAGAGTTTTAATTCTTTTCTAGGTTATGTGTCAGTATCAGTTTACTGTGATTTTGGTTTAAGTCTAATTTGTATGGGTGTAGCGAGACTTTCTAAACCTTCTCTTTTCTACTCGATGTAAACTCTATTGGAAACCAAAGCCAATTTCAAGACTAAAGGTATTGAGTGGAGTCAGCATCTGACAAGACGATAAATATCTTCGGCACTTGTGTCGGCAATAACGCCTGGCTGTGCCAATAGCGGCCATACCGCGGCTACGAGCGGCTGCACACTCGCCGATACCGACACGACAACGACATGTCAGTCACTTCCTCGGTGATATCTGTGTCGGTATTGTAATAACGGTAATGTAATAAAACATTACATATACATACTAAATATGTAAAATAGAGATATTATCTTAGTGCGTAGCTGCTTAGTTTATATTTATTTATTTCGAAGAAAAAATATAGCTATAGCATTTAAACTATTGATCGGCTATTTCGAACTTTCATCCGGTCATTTCTAATAGACCAATTGTGTTCTATATTTAAAGCACGATCGTTGACATCGTGTAGGTGTCGTATCGGCAGTGTGAAAGCTACCGTTACCGCAGTAGTAGCAATAAGCGGCGAGTAGAGGCAATATCGGCGATACCCCGTGAGTAGCCGACGGACACTACCAACACTACACTCCAATATATAGACAACAATCTGAATGTATGAGACTTTGTTGATACAGAAGATGGAACAAGAGCATAGCCCACCTGATGGTATGCGGTAATACTTTAGGGCTCACTCATTCAGCAGCGCACTAAACTTTCATAAAAAAATTAAAGTCAGTAAATTGCGATTCTATAGTTAGTATGTAAAATATACATATTATGAAACATCTCACTTAAAGAGCAGCGAGTATTTATATCGAGCAATAACGCTACTTCAAAGTTACCGCTTTTTAATAAACTAATAAGTGGTAGTTTAGACAAATCCTAATATCTAAAATGGTTATTATTTGAGCCGAGACAAGAAGTAAAGTAATGTTTATCACGTAAAAGAACTCGGAACTTTCTCCAAAACTTCGTGAAAAAAATCGAGTGAAACCACTTAAAAACTTTGCTGAATAATTGCAGTATTTCATGAAATACTTGTTTCAACAAATCAGCGCGTACAAATTGCCTTTATTTCCAACTTTGCGAAAACAAGCAATAAAATAGTAATAAAAGTTGCATTATGTCGCGACGAGGTGATTTACCCGCTCCCCGCCCCGCTCCCCGCTCCCCGCCCCGCTCCGCGTCGCGGGGCGACAACTTCACACTTATCATCATTACATATCACACTAGCTGGTAATATTTCAATAGCTTTGTATTTATAACGTTTATTTATGTGTACACTTATGGTGAGTTAGATTGTAGTTAATACATAGTTGAGTTGTGCGTAACTTGCGTAAGAAAGTTTATTTTATTTTTTATTTTACTTTATTCGGAAAACAAACAGTGTACAAACTATATTTAAAAAAAAAATGGTAGCACTCCGGGAGTGCCGGCAGAAGTGAAAACTTCAATATTAACGTTGTGTTTTCACTTTTAAGTTTTCACTTCAAAAATATAACCACAGTCGTGATTGTGTCATGTCATTGTGTCACATTCGCGCAAGCGCGAATGTGACACAACGACGAAGACAACGAAGACACACTGACACAGACACATTCGCGCAAGCGCGAATGTGTCTGTGTCATTGTGATTGTGTCATGTCGTTGTGTCACATTCGCGCAAGCGCGAATGTGACACAACGACGAAGCCAACGAAGACACAGACACATTCGCGCAAGCGCGAATGTGTCTGTGTCTTCGTTGGCTTCGTCGTCATCGTCACGTCACGTCATGTCGCCACGTCATCGTCACGTCAATGTGTCTGTGTCTTCGTTGGCTTCGTCGTCATCGTCACGTCACGTCATGTCGCCACGTCATCGTCACGTCATGTCGCCACAACACTAATTGTTTGAGTCATACGTCGCGTGACCGCAAGTGTGTTCTTTTGTCGTCTCTTGTTTTACGAGCAATGTATAAAAATTAAATAAGATCTTACGCTTTTTCGACGTCACGTGACCCTGACGCGAGTTTGAAAGTTTTTACCCACCCAGCGCCGCTAAAGAAGTTTTCACTTCAAAAACTTAAAAAACTAAACGCCAATTATACGTTTTTGTCAAGGTACTAGTTAGTACTAGCGCGCATTACATTGATGTGTTTCAGTTGGAAATTATAAGTACCTATAATTAATTAGCGGTAAGACCGTTCACATAATTGTTTAATGTATGTTATTGCAATTTGTTAAAGTTATCAAATGTAAGGTACGCAGTGTAACGTACCGCACTAGACAGGTCCTAAGTGAAGGTGCTCTGCAAACGTTGAGGATTAGTACTTTGCTAGTAATAATCTAAGAAAAATTACGTCTTTAGTCAAAGGCAATTTTGACGTGACAACGTCTTATAATTCGATAGAGCCGGCTGCACGCACGAAAAAACATGACTCATGAGGCGTTCTGAGGCGTTCCATGAAGTGACGTTGTCACGTTCAACTATCGTCAGTAAACCGACTTTACAGACAACCATTTTTATAAAGAATTTTAATCCGTCTTGCCGGTGTACAAAGTTGCTTCAGTGAGAACACACAATAGGTAACTGTATTTTCTCGTACGATTTTTAACTTTAAGTTTCCAGTTGTGCTGAGAATGCAAAGTGCGATGACACAAGTTTATCCAAAGACCGGTTACGTTCTTACAATGTTACATCGCAGTTTGTCTACAATGCACCTCAAGCATTCATAAAGCTTCATGTCGCGCTTCTACAATGTTATATAAATAGTTTGAAAAATTGAGCTTGTAGAAAAGATTTTCAGACGGGATTTGAAAATTGGACGTTGATTTATGATAATTCTAAAAGTAGATCGCAAGAACATTTTATAACATTACGTAAACGAGATGGAGTTGCGAAATCGCATTCAGGAGCCACTTCTTGCCTTCCTCCCACAAAGCAAACACTCTATCAATATTTTATGCATGTTTGTGATGCATTGCGGTTATTCATCGAACGCGAGCGGAAAAGTTGCATACTTTACTAGCCATGCTCATAAAAACCACTATAAAAACTTGGAAATTGCATCGTTTAAAACTTACACCATTGCATGTTATATAACGGGAACTAGTGTAGTAAAGTAGCAGTAGTGTGGAGCGTGTACATCGGTGCTTACTTATGGAGCTTTGTTTTGAGCGAGGTTGAGACTGTTCAAACTAAGACCACCACAACGTTGGTGTAGAGTGTAAAATAACAAGCCATACATCGTAGTGGCGTTATCGCAGTGCGCAGCGTACATTGCGGGGCCGATACCGAAGTTATTGGCTTTCGCGGTCCGCAGCCAGCAGCGGGAGATTATTTTGTGGTCGGCAACTTTATGTTCGATGCAAATGTTTGCATATTCCTAACATTGTTACTACAAAAATGATATTTTTAATTTCAAACCATTGTACTTAATTAAACTGTAATTAGTAATTAACTTTTCTTGAAAAACAACGTCGATTAACTTACTTAACCGACTTGTCGCTAATTATCTGAGTCTAATTGCACAATTTATAAAATTCTATATAAACCAAAAAGTCATGATGTCGGAAAATACAGTACGTCCCAACAGACAACACAACTAACCTACTGCTAGAGCTAGGAGAGCATCGCTATCTAGAATGTTCTGTGCGTCGAGCACGAGCTCACTGGTCCTTAGTTACTTTTACATACACAAATCTTAGCACGAACGTCAATTTAAATGCTAATAGACGTAAAATTCTGTCCTATTACACTACACTTACCTTACTATTAAAAAGTGCCAATATACTATTTCTAGCCCTTAAGATTTGACAACAGTTTTTTTGAGATCTTTTCACTAATAAATGGCCATATTTTGTATGTATTGTACAGTCACGAGTTTTAATTTGGGACCCACCTAAGGTTGAATATCGTGTGGCAAACTGACGTTATATTATTATGAATGTTCTAACAACATTTAATGGAAAAGGGTCCCAAATTAAAGCTCGTGACTGTACATAGTACAACCTACAAGAAAACCTCTGAGCTCACCTCGATAGAGTTGCAAACCAGTGCTGTGAGTCCAGAACAAATGAACGCATTGCCCCGCGCCGCTCCAGGAGATTCATTACCGTTGCAGATGTGATGGCCTGTGCACATGTACGCGGTATTCGACAACTGCTACGCTTTAATTCCATACAAAGCACGGCTTGCGAGCAAAACTACCTCTGTTCTAATACCGTGTGCATCTGAATACACCTGTGAGGATTACATCCCACTGTTGGAACGTACGTCGCAAGAGATGAGGGCTTCCGGAGGAATGCTGTCATCATCTTCAACAGTATAATCTACAGCTAGATGTTATTGTAGAATGCCCCAAGCATTCATTGAGTATAAAATAAAAATAAACTAAAAAGAAAAATAATGCTAGACAATCCACACAACATCGTCTAGCCCCAAGCTAAGCAGAGCTTGTGTTATGGGTATGTAGCGCCATCTATATCGCTACATGATGAACTACATCGTAGTCTACGAAACCGACCAACAGATCGCGACAAAATCCTAGATCGCGCTTACGAAGTTATCACGGAGTTTGAACATAAGTAATAGAACCGATGACTATCCATCGGTCCTAGGACCCCGAGCCAAAGGTCGCTCGGCGTGGAAGATCTTCCCTTTTCGGTGGAGATACCACACCTATCACCACAGTGGTGACAACCCGACGTGATCCAGCCGTCCACAGCTTCGGAACAGCTGCCGAAGCCTGATGACTGGAGTTTCCTGAACACGCGCAACCTTCTTCAAGAAACAAGCCGATCTAGCTACGCATCATCTCGTCTACCTTCTCTCATCCTCCCAGCTTCTATCAGCCATGCAGCAGCAGCAGCAGCATCCATCAGCCAGCAGCCTCCGCAGTTCCATCGCAGCCACTACTGTCAGCTTCCTGGATCTGCAGGCTACCGCGACATCCTCATCGTTGCATCCATCACATGAATCACAGCACCTGTCTCGACTCACCGCAGACCCGCCAGATTCACGCCTCATGGATCGCAGCCACAGCAACGCGCCGCTTCGTCTCGACTCACCGCAGACAACAAGCGCATCTCGTTCCATCGCATCCTGCCCACCGCGTCTCGACTCACCGTAGACAATGGGCAACACTACTGGCACAACTTGGACATCATTGACGCTGCTATCGACCTCCGGTCTGGAAAGGGAGTGATGTAGCGCCATCTATATCGCTACATGATGAACTACATCGTAGTCTACGAAACCGACCAACAGATGGCGACAAAATCCTAGATCGCGCTTACGAAGTTATCACGGAGTTTGAACATAAGTAATAGAACCGATGACTATCCATCGGTCCTAGGACCCCGAGCCAAAGGTCGCTCGGCGTGGAAGATCTTCCCTTTTCGGTGGAGATACCACACCTATCACCACAGTGGTGACAACCCGACGTGATCCAGCCGTCCACAGCTTCGGAACAGCTGCCGAAGCCTGATGACTGGAGTTTCCTGAACACGCGCAACCTTCTTCAAGAAACAAGCCGATCTAGCTACGCATCATCTCGTCTACCTTCTCTCATCCTCCCAGCTTCTATCAGCCATGCAGCAGCAGCAGCAGCATCCATCAGCCAGCAGCCTCCGCAGTTCCATCGCAGCCACTACTGTCAGCTTCCTGGATCTGCAGGCTACCGCGACATCCTCATCGTTGCATCCATCACATGAATCACAGCACCTGTCTCGACTCACCGCAGACCCGCCAGATTCACGCCTCATGGATCGCAGCCACAGCAACGCGCCGCTTCGTCTCGACTCACCGCAGACAACAAGCGCATCTCGTTCCATCGCATCCTGCCCACCGCGTCTCGACTCACCGTAGACAATGGGCAACACTACTGGCACAACTTGGACATCATTGACGCTGCTATCGACCTCCGGTCTGGAAAGGGAGTGATGTAGCGCCATCTATATCGCTACATGATGAACTACATCGTAGTCTACGAAACCGACCAACAGATGGCGACAAAATCCTAGATCGCGCTTACGAAGTTATCACGGAGTTTGAACATAAGTAATAGAACCGATGACTATCCATCGGTCCTAGGACCCCGAGCCAAAGGTCGCTCGGCGTGGAAGATCTTCCCTTTTCGGTGGAGATACCACACCTATCACCACAGGTACTAGAAGACTGACATACTTAATATAATACATTACATAGATAGATATTTTTTATTATACATATAATACCCAGAAAACCCGGACACATACAAACATTTATTCCAAGGCGGGAATCGAACACGCAACCTTCCGCGTCGCAGGAGGACCATCGCCCACCGCGCCACATCGGTCGTCAAAGTATGGTCTTCGCAAATCATGAAATCAAAGAAAACATGTTTGTGTGATAGCAAACACTAATGTTTTTTCTGTGAGTGAGCTTCGCTTCGTTTGGGGAGATGGCGGTGTGCGGAATGTTCATGAATATGTATTTATTCTATGAGAGTAGCGCGGCTCCTCGTTCAGATCATACTCGATAGGACTAGAAGCGTCTTCACATTTTTATCGACAACCTATTTAAAACCTCAGAAATGCAACTGAGTTATAAACTACGTTGTATTTTTTGTCTTATAATTCGATAGAGCCGGTTGCACGCACGAAAAACATGACTCATGCGGCGTTACCTCGCTCTGAGGCGTTCCATGTAAGGCTTGAAGTGCAAGCGAAGAGCGGAACGAGCGACAAAGAAGCACAATCGTAGCACAGTCTTTGCGTTCGTTGTCACGTTCAACTATCGTCAGTAAATCGACTTTACAGACAACCATTTTTTTATACTTTTACTTAAGTAATTATTTTTTATTGATTCGATATTATTTAAATACAAAATTTATGCATACCTTATGTATAGATATGTAGTTTTTCTATGAGTAAAAGACCGACCGATATACAAAACAAATAAGTAGGAGACTGAATGTGCCTCACGTTATAACATCAGTATGCGCCGCGAGTGTCGACCGTGACTAGCGAGCGACATACAGTACCTCTACCATGAGTTGTCACAGTAAAATCGCCTGACTTTACTACAGTAGTTACGTCAATATTAGCATGAAGAATTTTAGTACCCAACTATCCGCTAGAGGCGCTGTACAAATCTTCATACATTTTTTTAACTACAGACGCCAGCGAGTATAGTATATATAGCATAGTAAAAACTCATGGTAGAGCTACAGACCTTGTGCTCTACCGTGCGACACTCGTTACTGGCGTTCTCGATGTATATTCGAATGTGCCTACGTTTACTTTGTACCACAAACATACTTTTTGCTTGTGGTTTGTAACTCACAACCACAAAGAAAGGTGTTGGGTATTTTGCGGTTTGTGTGTGTGTGTCTGCTGTAAGTTGTTGGTTTGTTTGTGGCCTCCTAACACCTCAATTAGGGTTTCAGTTTCAATGCAGTTATTTTGTGAGAAAGCTGAATTCTTTTAAAAAAAAATCTAATTCATCCGAATAGTCATCAACCAGTTTTTAAGGACCACTAGTATAATAAGCATTCATCAATCTTCAGGACCTTGGAATCTTCACTTTTAATAAAACTTATTTCAAAGCTTTACTTTTTCTTTTTAAATATTTTTGTTTTATTTCCTTGAGGAAACATGAAGAACGTTATGTAACGCAAACCTCTCCTGGTTAGGGTAAACCATAGCTGCTAATGTCACAGACATTAGCAGCTATGGTTTACCCTGGAACTACTACTATAATTTTATAACTTTAACGATAATATTTTTCCAACAAAACTCATTTCATCAAAACCTGCGTCCACACAACACATAAAATAGTGAAAAAAGCGTTTCCGTTTTTCCAAACTTGTGGCGCAATGAAACGGGAGCCACCTTACACACTGGCCGACACCGACACGACACGACAAAATATTCTGAAGCCTAAGTACATGTTGTCATCCGATATTAATGGAACACACTCAATTGTGCTCATGCACACACTGAATGATAAGTCCCTACATGCTGACTATACATTTGAAGAGTGATTCTAAATGAAGAGCATTTATTGAAAAAATGGCTCGTTTATCGTTGCAGTGGAATACTGAGAAGCAAGTATACTATAAATTCGTATATTTACATTTTGTAAATACTGTTACAGTCGTAGTCGTTACATAATTACCTTATCGTGTAGATGTCGCGTCGGTGGCAGTGGAATAAACCAGCCAAAAAGATACACAATAAAAGAAAGGTACCTACAGCAGGAAACTTCAACGGAAAACTTGCAAAGTTCCGCGAACCGGCGCCGCCTGTCCATTTGTGGAGACAGCACCACACCGCGCCGCACCGCGCCGCACCGCACCGCACCGCACCGCACCGCTAGCACGCGTTTGCGATACTCACGTCCAGTCGACGAACAAACTACTTACGTACGTTAACTAGAGTAAAACAAGTATCCTACTATTGTTTTTCGATCGTCTGATTTTGAAATGAAAAAAACTTGTCAACGGTCGTATCGTTCACAATAAAAACGTGTTTTACAATAGGCAGGACTGTGCCTAACTGTGAGATAGCGAATGAGTTTTAGAATAAAGTAAGTATATGAATTGATGCTTACAATATCACGGATTTAACAAAATCCGTCAAATTGTTAATTTGATTCCGATTGGATTAACATCATTAAATCAATACATCAGTGAGTGTTAGGTGATCAATGTGATCATGGACAGCAGACTTGCTTTTACCGAGCTAGAAAGAACCTTGCTTCTAGAACTGTACCTCTAACATGAGTTGTCACAGTAAAATCGCCTGACTTTACTACAGTAGTTACGTCAATATTAGTATTACGAATTTTAGTACCCAACTATCCGCTAGAGGCGCTGTACAAATCTTCATACATTTTTGAAGTGAAAACTTCTTTAGCGGCGCTGGGTGGGTAAAAACTTTCAAACTCGCGTCAGGGTCACGTGACGTCGAAAAAGCGTAAGATCTTATTTAATTTTTATACATTGCTCGTAAAACAAGAGACGACAAAAGAACACACTTGCGGTCACGCGACGTATGACTCAAACAATTAAATAGTGTTGTGGCGACATGACGTGACGATGACGTGGCGACATGACGTGACGTGACGATGACGACGAAGCCAACGAAGACACAGACACATTCGCGCTTGCGCGATGACGTGACGATGACGTGGCGACATGACGTGACGTGACGATGACGACGAAGCCAACGAAGACACAGACACATTCGCGATTGCGCGAATGTGTCTGAGTCTTCGTTGTCTTCGTCGTTGTGTCACATTCGCGCTTGCGCGAATGTGACACAACGACATGACACAATCACGACTGTGGTTATATTTTTGAAGTGAAAACTTAAAAGTGAAAACACAACGTTAATATTGAAGTTTTCACTTCTGCCGGCACTCCCGGAGTGCTAGCTTTTTTTTAACTACAGACGCTAGCGAGTATAGTAAATATAGTATAGTAAAAACTCATGGTAGAGCTACACGAATGTTAGTAGCCAACTATGAGACGGGAGCTAGTGGTGGCTGCATGGTGGCATACTATCGACCGCGACACCGCGTGATGTTTTCCAACAACACTAAACAATGTTTCAAATGCACTTGTATTTTAAAGTTTTATTACTACTTTCTTTTTGAAGCTTATTTCGTGCGACACACTCGTACTTACAGACTCACGGTCTATCTTATAAAAAGTTAGCGCAGACTTGAAGTATTGTTTACCATACGTAATGATGACTTAAAAGTCAACGCTAACTTTTTATAAGATAGGGGCTTAGTGTCTAGGGCAATGTTAAAGGTGTACTTTTTATAGTATGTGTTACCTCAGAGAACACGTCCGCAGTTATGCAATGTAGACGCAGTTCAATGTTAAATACAGCTCTTTCTTGAAGGACGTGATGTGTGCGACATTGCACAGTTTGTCATGAGATATAACTCGCACTGGGAAGCAGAGCTTATGCAAACTATCAAACAAAATATCGAGTTAAATAAGTACAGTTGAAGATCTTTATTTCTTAAAAGAATTACAAATACACTTGGAGAAAGTAAAATATATTTGTGAAAGTTTGCCTAAACATAAGAGTTAGGTAAGTAAGTAAGGTAATATATACTTAATGTATTTTTGATTACTTAATGTAGGTACAAAGGCGCTCGCTACCTTCGGCTCGCCTCATTGTTATAAAACCCATGGAAATGTATTCCAAGTACTCGATATCCAAAGTCAAAGCATTCACTAAATAAATGTTCGAACAAACATTTGTATATTATGTTTTTATATTTTGTATTTGTAGAAATGAACAAAGCAAGCTCAAACAAGCCGCTGAATGCTTGTGGCTTCGACTCTATGTGTAAGCATGCTCTTACACATTGCTTTTTGACGAGCGATGTGGCGCGGCGGGCGAAGGTCCGCCTGCGACGCGGAGGTTGCGGGTTCGATTCCCGCCTTGAGATAAATGTTTGTATGATCTGCAAATATTTGTTCCGGGTGTTCTGGGTGTTTTATATGTATAATAAAAAAGAAACTATCTATGTAGTGTATTGTATTAAGTATGTCAGTCTTCTAGTACCCATAACACAAGCTCTGCTTAGCTTGGGGCTAGATGATGTTGTTTGGATTGTCCAGACTTATTTATTTATTGCTCATTTAATAGCACATTATCTCTTATAAGCACATTTCTGCTGAATCTTGTACAAAGAGGTGACAAAACACAGATTTTAAGAACATTCAATAAATAAATATAACAAATATCACACAACGGCATCTAATATAAAATAAAGTACTCTGTACTAGGTAGTTGCAACTAATCACAATACTACTGTTGTTCTGCAAAGTATACTCAAAAGTGTTTAAGTTTATATTTTGTAACTTTTATTTATAAAGTTTGTACGATTTTTTATGCATAAATAATCGTTACCGTATAAATAAATATTACATCAATCGAAGTAAGCATGTTTGCATAAAAGGTCGAAGCCTGAAAATACGTAACTTAAATGTAGAGAATACCTTGAGTTACGTTACACGGAACATGCTAGTGGTTGAGTTACGTTACACAAAGAAACCATATAGTGTACGTATTACGAACTGAGTCGTCGAGCTTTATAGTTGCATTTAAAAACTATTTTGAGATTATTTTGTTACCATAAATATAATTGTTGGTAATTCTTCTCGAGATGCTCTCTTCATACTTTTTTGTTACTGTTAAATAGGACACCCTGTAGTTGCTACGCCGCGCTACGCCATACTACTTTAAAATGCTACGCCGCACATTTTGCTACGAAGATGCTACGCGGCACTACGATAAGATGTATTATATTTTATTATCGTGTCGAATATCGATTAGAAAGTCGATGAATAATGATTAGCTACTAAATGTACTTGTGTAGATTATGCCGTGTTTATTCTAGTCGTATAAATCGTTCGATATTCCCGTTTCGTTTGCTTTCGATAAACAATATCCCGGTACAGAGATAGCGCGTGATTTACGCCGCGCCGAGTTTCTATACTACAGGCAATCTAGACATCGCGGTTCTAGATTTACGACTAAAGACAAAGCCTTGTACACTTTATCTAAGATGAAGAATTATATATTAACTCTTATATAATATATAAATATGTAAGAATTGGAGGTCGTAGATTATCCCACCAATCTTCTTCTTCTTCGTGTCGATGATGGTTTCAAACATGATTTTTCCAAAACATGGCCATTTCTATGGCGCATTATTTTCCCACCAATGAAAAGCGCATATACAAACAAAACATAATAATTAAAAATGTTATTCGGAGTAAAACTGACAATAAGCTCACGACAGGATTTGAAAGCACGATCTAATGATTGCATGGCGGGCACGCTACCACTAAGCCACTGATGCAGAATGTATTACTCAAGCGTTACATGAAGCCGGTAAGAGGTCCGAACGAGACGTAATGAGCCACAGAGCGCCACAACACGCACATTTACATAAATGTCTCCGCGTTGTCACAGCGCGTCTAGAACAACTACTTCACTACTCTACCCAACTACACTTTAGGATAACGATAATTATATATATAAATAAATAATAATAATTGATCTGCGAATAAAGTTTGAGGTACAAAAATAATAAATAATCGTTTATTTCACTTGTGGCACAGGAACGTATCGTTACAAAAAAAATACATAAAAACAAAGTAAGTAAAATTTACGAGATATTTGTACTCTGTGATTACAGATTGAACACAACCGAGTATTTTTGGCCTTATTTTACCAATTTTAGATGGATCTGTAATTATTTCATTCTCTAACTCATGGAAAGGGTATAACGTGCAGTAATACAGCTAAAACAATCATGAATTACTTACATGACACAAACAAACATGTCGTAACCGTGTTTTTCGAAGTAAGTGCAATAAGCCAGCTGTCCTACGAGCACTGTGCCTGACCTGCGAAGTGTGTTTTTATGACTTTTTATCTGTTTCCCGGAAGAGCATTTGACTTGGAGATGCGATGCAATATTCATGGCGCTAGTTAGCACCCCGCCGCACCGCACCGCACCGCACCGCACCGCACCGCTCCTCCACAACATTACTGATTTCACTTCACTCTGCTACTTCGGAAAACAATGCTAGATAGTTTTATTCATGATAGTATATTTTTTTACAAAACTGCTTTTTAAGAAATCACAGACTAAAAAGCGTAGACTACATAAGATCATCAATAGATCGACTATAATATAGTAATATAGTCACTATATTATTAAGACTACGAAAGTATTAATGACTGAAAAATACCCAAAGTCTTGTGTTGAAGAGACCTTTGTATAGCAGTGGACTGGTTTACACTGAGCTGATGATAATTATTACAATGTGTTGTGCGTCAATGTGTTAATATTTCGCTACTTTAATTAACATACTAATGAACACATTTCATAACATTAAACACGTTTGACAATACCGCAAAGTATTGGACTGAACACAGACCGAGTCGTAATTCCCTCATTATTCCCGGCGGGAATCCCCGCGGTTATTCCCGGGACATCAAATATTCATTTGAGTTATTGATTTTATTTGATGTACTTTATGACTTTCTCTTTGAGACGGTTACTCTTGAAACCAATAACAATAGCAATGCCGATCCAAGCCGATGTCAGATCGAGTTAAATACAGTTTCGACTGCGACTGTTAGTCCATTGTACCGTAAATAGGTTAAAAGTGAATTTAAATGTTTTTTTGACTTGGAAGTTAATACATTTATTCATTTTTCAATCGGCTACAGACGAATACATAAATTCAACAGAATTCGAGTAAAAGAGAATGAGACATTTCTTTTTGTAATTTATGACGTAAATTACAATTAAAATCAAATGAATTTCCACTGAATATCTCTGACAATAGTATTATCAGACAAACGTACGAAACTTCATATCAACACGGTATAATGCCTATTTTACCGATTGTTACCCAACTCATAAGCCTCGCTTGTAAAGGGGGGAGGGAAGGAGGGTAAAGAGGGGGATGGAAACTATAGAATAATGCGTGACCTTCGACGAGGGAGGACCGATAGGATCAATTATTACCGCAAGGAAACAGCTGGTCCACTCACATCACGGTACTGCGAGGGGTCACCGCACTATTTTAAAATTTATTTGAGGTTAGAATGGTCTTTTCTTAGAAGTAAGCTGAAAAGCACAATAAACGTTTTAGATAATGTATTGGTCGCGTGGAACTGGCACCTAGAATCACCTAGTATGTAAGACGACTCTAAATGATCTGCGTGATTTTATTGAATAAAGAAATTTTTGACTTTATTATTTTGGAAAGTATCGTGCTGGCTTAGAGGATTACCTTAAAAAAACTGAAACTAAAAATATGTGTAAAAAGTCAAAAAGGATATTTTTATACATTGAGTTTTTAGGTCAGGAGGTCTGAGTGTCTACCGTAGCTGGGGATTGTGTCGTGACCCTATCCTAATTTAGACGCAGACTTCTGGAAGCGGGGTGATGACGATGGTCATCATTTGACATTAATTAGTGTAGATAATTGGTTTTGCAAACCGTTCTAGCTATAAATAAATTAATAAATGATATTTAAAGCCTTAGAGTGAGCTAGCTGTTGTAGCTAAAACTATGATATGTTTCAATGTAAAGACGATTGTCGGGAAATGTCTACGGATTGTGAAACTGTTTCTCGGATATCGAACTAGTTCGGCTATAGTTACTGTTCGGAAACATTCGCTGTTACTGCGGTGTTACTGTGAGTGTAAACGAGTTGGATTGAAAGATAACAATTACTCAATTCATTTGAAACTTCAATTACTTCTAGATAATCAATTTCAATGCTTGTTTCATAATTTAGATCGAGCATTTAAATCCTATCAATGTTTGCAAATTAGCTCGCTAAATGTGGTATTTTTAATGGGCATCAAAAGAGTAATTTAACAATTGTATGTGTTTTTGTTATTTTGTAAATCATACTTGAATTATTTTTTTTAAGAAATTTAATTTAAATTACTTTTTGCTAAAATACATGATTAATAATGTATGATGTACAAGAATTTCTATATACCTACATCAAAATACCTACAGCTAAGAATTTTACTTTTATAACAAGTAAAATTAATATTCAGTGATGAATAAAAACCTCCAGCGGAGTAGCGATATAAAAACTAGCGGTATGAACCCCAACATTTATTGCAAAACTCAAACAAAAAGAACGAGACAAGTTATTAAAGTTATAAAGAAGTGAGATCGACCGGCTCATGCACTCGCTGGTAGCTTGCGATACTTTAAGGTTAATTCTCTTATATAACTTGTGTACAACTTAAAGTCAAAAATTAACTGAGATTTTTCATAGTAAATTGGATATAACTTCTTTGTAATAAATCTTACTTATCTATAAGTACTAATATTATAAAGTAAAGTTTGTGTGTTTGTATATTTGTTAAATTGTAAGAGGTAATCTTGGGATCTAAAGAACCGATTTTAAAAATTATTTAATCAATAGAAAGCCACATTATTGCTGAGTGTCATAGGTATATGTACTTATAAAAAATAACAAAAAATAAAAACTTATATCTCAAAATGGCCGACATGTGGCATAATACCTTTCAAGAGATAATTATGTTTTATGCACAACTAAATATGTACTTAAAAGTGTAATTATGGGTACTATAACATGAAAGTAGGCAAAAATAAATAAAAGTTTATGAATTCAGAAGCAGTAGCTCTACCATGAGTTTTTACTATACTTACTATATTTACTATACTCGCTAGCGTCTGTAGTTAAAAAAATGTATGAAGATTTGTGCAGCGCCTCTAGCGGATAGTTGGGTAGGTACTAAAATTTGTAATACTAATATTTACGTAACTACTGTAGTAAAGTCAGGCGATTCTACTGTGACAACTCATGGTAGAGGTACAGTAGTCAATGCTAGTAAAATTATCTTCCGAATAAAATAAACATTGAACCAAAACAACCGGATGTTCTTTTATTATTTTATGTAAATAATTCGGGTTCCTTCTCGTTGTCAATTTATACAGTTCTGTTCTGACCTTAATCGGAAACTGTTTTTCATGTTTTATAAGAAACAGCGACTGTCATATTATTAAGTATCAGATAAAATGTATTTAAGTAATAAAAAACTGCAATATTTTTGATAATATTTTTGTTGAGCTATTTATAGATCGTTTGCAATGGTCTATTGATAGCTCAACTGTTTCTTCGTCGCGTACCCAAGATACTGGCTGCATTGATTAGCAATGCTGATACGCTGCGCCAGATATCTTTACTAAGTATCAACTTATGTTTTAAATGAATACTGTCTCAATTTTAGTTGATAAAATTCTTATTAATTAACTGCTTCAGAATCTTTAGTTTACATGTACTTATAAACAACTAATTTAACGGACTTGCACAGTTAGGAGTATCGTCATAGTAAACACCTAACATCGGGTGGGTCATTCATAAGACATTGCATTAAATGCTATTAAATCTTACATCTATCTTTCAAACTCTAATTTGGTTGTTCCAAAGTATGACTTTACTAAGTATTATATGTAATTATATTAAATTATATTAACTCTCAAATAATGGTAAATATCCCGTTTATAAAAAAAACTATTAATCAAAATCTTGAAAAATACAATTTAAAAATATTAATCTTCTAAATAGCACTATGTTGAACCATTTTCAGCGTGACTAAATCGTCTTTTTATGAAAGACGTTACATGAGTAAGTGACGTCCGTACAATGCCGTCGTCCGGTGCCCGAAGCCGTAACTACAGTTCCACTTGACCTATATCGGAGATCTGTGACGTCACACGCCCGTACTAACTGCCACGTGAACTGTGACCAACACTGGATCGGGTGGCCTATCGACAAACTAATACAACTAGGCTAATTCTATAGTTTTCTAAAGTAAGTATAGTTTTTTTTATAAACGGGATATGTACCATGATTTGTAAATTGGCTTGTTTCCTCTAGTCAAATTATTTAAAAAATAAAATAAATACCAATGTAGTGTCTCTTTAATATATATGTTTTGTGTGTAAAACGGAAGCTAAGTGTAGTTATTATACATATTTATAGCGTGTTATTAACACACAGTTACAATAAATGCCTTGCTCCGTGTAAAATTACATTCTATAAAAACCTTCGTCGTAAAGATCCTAATAACACCGCCTTGTGACCCGGAAAGATATTTTTGATTTTCCTTTATCGATCACCAAAACCTTATTCCAATAAACACAAGTCTCAAAATTGCTTAGCAAAATATCTTGTTACAGATAAACATAAGCTATCTTCATAGAATTAAAGTTGAAAATCGCATGTTTTAGATCTAAACGTTTGCTAAGTACCTCGAGCGTGTGATGATAAGGGTGACGTTCGCTAAGCAGGTTTGTTTGTTTATAAGAACTTATTGTGTGGAGATAGGGTTGAAGATCGTGTGGCAGAAGGGATGGGGTAGATTGGTCCACGCGGCGGACGTCTCGAGACTCGCGAGTGGCAATAACATATTGAGATAACATCTCACAAGCGCCATCTGCCGAATTTATTTACATACTTATCTAAAGCGTAACATATTAAATAGATTTCTTCTAAAATGAATGTAATGTATTTCTTCTTAAACTAGCATATCAAGAATGCTAAATGTGTCTTACCCATACTTATTTTTATCAAATTTGTTCACTTTTTGTTCTAAAGATAGTATAAAGACGTGAAAATGCAATTACAGGTTACCTATACTTAAGAGGACGCAGTACAAGATCGTCCTCGGCTTATAATAACTGTTAGTCTTAGTCATTGGTATATTCGGTAAAATCGCAAGAATCATTTAGAATCGTCGTATACACAAGGTGATTCTAAATACTAGTACATCGCGATATCAGCCGCGGCACCTAACCGCTACAAATCTGGTGGGCCATTTGTTTCATCACTTAATAAATAAATTGTCTCTATGACGGACAGACAGGTTAAATGTTAGGCATTAGTATCGTCAGCATCACAAACAACTGGTATAGTCCGACCATGCTAGGTCTGCAGTCAAATATTAAAACAGAAAAAGCAGTCTGTATTGAGAAATCGATTTGACAATCTGTGCCATGAAAATAACTGAGACAAAATGTATGCAAATATTCTAGAAGTTGCATAAGTAATTTCATTGCAGTCGTAACGTGGTCAGATTATACCGCTATCTAAAATTAAACTGGATTTTGTAGGCTTTTCTAATTGCCATTATAAATCAAAAGCTGCAACTCGTTTGCGCTAAATTTCACATTGCGGTCGCCGCGCACTACTCTCCATTACACATTAACATAATCTCTTTAAACCAAATGTAAACAGATTATTATTATTATATTTAGATACGATTTTAGAAAAAACAATGTTTTATATTATCCTGTAATGCGGATCATTTAGTTTTGTGTTTTACACTGTTTAAAAATAGATATTTATACAGATATGCATCGTACATACATAAGTACATGATTATCACTTAACATTAGGTGGGCCATCGAATTATAATAAGATGAAAGGATATTCCTGATACATTCATGACCCGAGCTTAAGAAAATTAGAATAATTTCATTGTAATACAAGTTAATATAAAAAACATTTATTTTCCGAACAAAATATCTTGTTCCCAAACAAGTCCCAAACTTTAACAAACTTCCAAACTCGAAGGTGAAAGAAAACAGTGGAAACAAGAATTTATCAGTTATTTACAACTGTTAACGACTTTCCAAGTAAAATGACAAGTCGTTGGCAAGTTGTGGAAACCGAACAATATTTTGAAACTAAGTGACCAACTTCACTAATGAGTTTGTTTATAATCGAAACAAATTACGACTTTTTTAATTAGAAACAACAAAGAAAAAACAAAAGCATTAAATTAGAGAAATATTTTACACAAAATTAAAGAAATAGCTTAACTTTCAAAGCACGTCTTCTGTATATAAAAAAGGAATCATTTATTAGTTTACTGAACCTAGGACAATATACAAATATGTATTTGGCGTATACAATACACCAAAGTTGTGTAAGTACTACCTTTCATCTAGGAAAAGAACTTGACCGTATTTTCTCTTGTCCCCAGGTCTTCCCCTCTCCAGCTCAGAATGGAGCAGTTCTGAGCTCCCTCCCCCCCCGCTGTCCCCCCTGGCGGCCGCGGAGCTGGTGCGCGACGCTCCCCTTTACCCCCCGCTGCAGCACGACGACCCCTACCACAACGACATACAGACTAATATCGAACAAACAACGCAGGAGGAAACCACTGAGACTGAGAACGAAACTAATGTACAAAGAAATAAGCGTAGCCACGAGTTGGATAAGAATTCTAAGGTGAGCCATTTCTTCTCAATATTTAATTTTACTACAATTTTAATATCATCCTAAAAGTTATACGTATTAGACGATTCGACCCGACCGCGACCTTGCCTTTGATACGAGGATGCGTAAGTAACCACTTAGGGTTGCTTATTAAATAAGTACTTTCGTGTACAGGATTTCAATAACCACTGGAAAATATTTCCTTCTGGAAACCGGAATATGAACAGCTCTTAGCTAGCTCTGTATTCCTACAGGCTGACATGATAATGACAAAGACTGCTACACTGTTTATTGTTTCACAAAGTTAAACGTACTTTAATACACAGGGAGAACCTGCATGACGGGCCTTTGAACTACACTGAACTTGAATAAACCAGACTAAATCTTAATAAACCAGACTAAATTTTAATAAACCAGACTAAACCTTAATAAACCGGACTAAACCCGACTAAACCAGACTAAACGTTTTCGTCCGATACCTCCATGCTGTTCCTGAAGAGTGGTCGGTTGCAGTCGAGCCCGGAGCGGCGCGTGAAGACGGGCGACACCATCCTGAACATCCGCGGCGCCGTGCGCGACGCCATCGGCGACGCGGGCGCCGCGCCCGGCCCGCGCGCCTCCTCGCGCCTCGACACCTTCGTCATCCGCCCGCACCGCCAGCCGCAACACAACCATCCGCCGCACTCCACCACACCGCCCAACAACCAAGTAACCACATTTCATAAACAACATTACGACCGATACAGAATTTACAAATATACAAAACTAGCTGACCCGTGCTCACTTCGTTGGGCGTAATTCGACCGTTTTTTCTCCGATTCACTTTGCAAAACGGACTACAACGTAAAAGCCTTTTCTCGGTTAAGATAAGATAAGATAAGATTTTTATTCATAATAATTATTATAGGTCAGATTACATTAAATATATTATACAACTAGGTAAGTTCATTTTTAAACATTATTCATTTAAACAAAGTTCATTATTTAAATTCTAAGAATTCCTTAAAACTATAAAATGTTTGCCTTAAAACTATAAAATGTTAGCTCGACAAGCCAGCGCTTTAGGCGCTTCTGAAATGAAGCCATGGTTGGTGCTCCAGTGATGGCATCTGGAATCTTATTGTATACCGCTCTTATTGTATACCGGTTATATATCCTATGACACTCAGCAATTATGAGGCTTTCTTTTGGTGAATTTTTTTTTTAAATCTGTTCAATAGATCCCCAGATTACCCCTTATAATTTAACAAATATACAAACACACAAACTTTACTTCTTTATAATATTAGTATAGATATGAAACAGTTGTTTTCGGACTGGTCTGATCCGACATGATCTGATACTTTTAAAGCTCGATCAGACAAGTGCAGCTACCATCGTCTCTGAATTTATCGCCAAGTAGTAATGCTCGCATAGCCCGCGGTTTTAAGGGTGCATATGCACCTTGTAACGCGCTGGGCTATTTTGTCTACACTAAGGAAGGAAATTGAAGAAGGTTCATAGCGGGCCTAGCCTTTTAGACGGATCTAGAACGAACCTACGTAGTGTAACTCGCGGGATCTAGAATACGAACCTACGTAGTGTAACTGGCGGGATTTAGAATACGAACCTACGTAGTGTAACTGGCGGGTTTTAGAATAGGAACCTGCGTAGTGTAACTGGCGGGATTTAGAATACGAACCTACGTAGTGTAACTGGCGGGATTTAGAATAGGAACCTACGTAGTGTAACTCGCGGAATCTAGAACGAACTTACGTAGTGTAACTCGCGGAATCTAGAACGAACTTACGTAGTGTAACTCGCGGGATTTAGAATAGGAACCTACGTAGTGTAACTGGCGTGTGCACAGGTGCCGAAGCACGAGCGCGAGTTGCTGGTGGAGGCGCACTCCACCGCGCGCATCCCGTGCGACCTGGACAACGTCACCGACGTGCAGTGGTACAAGGACAATGAGGTGATTGATTCTCATTATTTTTATACATAAACCTTGGTTAATATCAAGTAGATATTCAAGTAGCGGAATTCTACTCGAATTTGGTGTAGGGTTGTTTGTGTTGGCCATTGACACGCAAGAAAAAGAAGAAGAAGAAGTAGGTACATATTATATTCAGAGCCGTGGTCGGTAACCGCTTGTTTTATCACTAGTGAGCGTGTAGCTTTAGCCAAACCTAGTTGGATCAGGATAAATATTCTCCGAGTGTTCACAAATTAAATTGGGTTAATTCATTAGTGCGGGCTGTATTGTTTAACGAAGTTGATTATCAAGATATTTGTAAATACGAAACGTTTGATAAAACTTTAATCTAAATTTTTTATCTGAAGATTTAAATGAAAAAGTTTTTGTTATTGATAGCTCAGTAGAAATCAAATTAGAGAACTTTTCTCAATGATGTCCTTTCCATCGAGCGGCGGAGTGGCGCGCTGTGACTGACGTCTGATTCATTCATCATTCTAATTGAATATTTCTCATAAATTATTTTTTTAATAAAACGTCGCGTCACTTGTAGTTCAGAATTTCTTCAAATCGTATAATTATGAAGTTTTAAATTGCTGGAACTTGTATAAAGTATGAGAACGGGAATTTCGCCGGTTTGCAGTCTGTCTGCGAGTTTCCACTGAATTTATTGGCCTCTCGCATTCCGATCGCTTTCAATTGGAGAAATAAACGAAGTTTTACTGAGCTGAGGTTCTACTCGTAGTTCTAGTCAGCTACTATTTTAGGTTATTTGGGTACTCGAACATAAATAATGACAATAAAAATACCCAAAACGAAATTTTCACTTTATAACTTTCGGTAGGTATTTTCTTGTGGTAGCTACTAATTTAGAGTAATCAGTACAAGCAGCTTAACATTACCACGTCTCCGAGTCTGATCTTATCATTTTTTCTTGTCAGGAATAGTGTATTAGTACCTAGTGTATTTAAAGTGATCGAAGTTGGCTTCGATCGCATAGTAAAGCATCCAGGTGTCCACCAAAGCATGTGTTATGTCCAGCTGCTGAACCTGCCGTCGTCCCCGGTGGGGTCGGGCGTGTGGCGCGAGCAGGGTGCGCGCGGCGCGTGCGCGGTGGTGGGGCGCGCCACGCGCGGGGACGCGGCCGCCTGGCGCTGCACCGCGCAGGGCCGCTCGGGGCTGCCCACGCACCTGCTCATCTACGGTACGGTACTTCTACTCAGGTCGACTGTAAGGTTGTTGTTTGTTGACACGCGAGCAGGGTGCGCGCGGCGCGTGCGCGGTGGTGGGGCGCGCCACGCGCGGGGACGCGGCCGCCTGGCGGTGCGCCGCGCAGGGCCGCTCGGGGCTGCCCACGCACCTGCTCATCTACGGTACGGTACTTCTACTCAGGTCGACTGTAAGGTTGTTGTTTGTTGACACGCGAGCAGGGTGCGCGCGGCGCGTGCGCGGTGGTGGGGCGCGCCACGCGCGGGGACGCGGCCGCCTGGCGGTGCGCCGCGCAGGGCCGCTCGGGGCTGCCCACGCACCTGCTCATCTACGGTACGGTACTTCTACTCAGGTCGACTGTAAGGTTGTTGTTTGTTGACACGCGAGCAGGGTGCGCGCGGCGCGTGCGCGGTGGTGGGGCGCGCCACGCGCGGGGACGCGGCCGCCTGGCGCTGCACCGCGCAGGGCCGCTCGGGGCTGCCCACGCACCTGCTCATCTACGGTACGGTACTTCTACTCAGGTCGACTGTAAGGTTGTTGTTTGTTGACACGCGAGCAGGGTGCGCGCGGCGCGTGCGCGGTGGTGGGGCGCGCCACGCGCGGGGACGCGGCCGCCTGGCGGTGCGCCGCGCAGGGCCGCTCGGGGCTGCCCACGCACCTGCTCATCTACGGTACGGTACTTCTACTCAGGTCGACTGTAAGGTTGTTGTTTGTTGACACGCGAGCAGGGTGCGCGCGGCGCGTGCGCGGTGGTGGGGCGCGCCACGCGCGGGGACGCGGCCGCCTGGCGGTGCGCCGCGCAGGGCCGCTCGGGGCTGCCCACGCACCTGCTCATCTACGGTACGGTACTTCTACTCAGGTCGACTGTAAGGTTGTTGTTTGTTGACACGCGAGCAGGGTGCGCGCGGCGCGTGCGCGGTGGTGGGGCGCGCCACGCGCGGGGACGCGGCCGCCTGGCGGTGCGCCGCGCAGGGCCGCTCGGGGCTGCCCACGCACCTGCTCATCTACGGTACGGTACTTCTACTCAGGTCGACTGTAAGGTTGTTGTTTGTTGACACGCGAGCAGGGTGCGCGCGGCGCGTGCGCGGTGGTGGGGCGCGCCACGCGCGGGGACGCGGCCGCCTGGCGGTGCGCCGCGCAGGGCCGCTCGGGGCTGCCCACGCACCTGCTCATCTACGGTACGGTACTTCTACTCAGGTCGACTGTAAGGTTGTTGTTTGTTGACACGCGAGCAGGGTGCGCGCGGCGCGTGCGCGGTGGTGGGGCGCGCCACGCGCGGGGACGCGGCCGCCTGGCGCTGCGCCGCGCAGGGCCGCTCGGGGCTGCCCACGCACCTGCTCATCTACGGTACGGTACTTCTACTCAGGTCGACTGTAAGGTTGTTGTTTGTTGACACGCGAGCAGGGTGCGCGCGGCGCGTGCGCGGTGGTGGGGCGCGCCACGCGCGGGGACGCGGCCGCCTGGCGCTGCACCGCGCAGGGCCGCTCGGGGCTGCCCACGCACCTGCTCATCTACGGTACGGTACTTCTACTCAGGTCGACTGTAAGGTTGTTGTTTGTTGACACGCGAGCAGGGTGCGCGCGGCGCGTGCGCGGTGGTGGGGCGCGCCACGCGCGGGGACGCGGCCGCCTGGCGCTGCACCGCGCAGGGCCGCTCGGGGCTGCCCACGCACCTGCTCATCTACGGTACGGTACTTCTACTCAGGTCGACTGTAAGGTTGTTGTTTGTTGACACGCGAGCAGGGTGCGCGCGGCGCGTGCGCGGTGGTGGGGCGCGCCACGCGCGGGGACGCGGCCGCCTGGCGCTGCACCGCGCAGGGCCGCTCGGGGCTGCCCACGCACCTGCTCATCTACGGTACGGTACTTCTACTCAGGTCGACTGTAAGGTTGTTGTTTGTTGACACGCGAGCAGGGTGCGCGCGGCGCGTGCGCGGTGGTGGGGCGCGCCACGCGCGGGGACGCGGCCGCCTGGCGGTGCGCCGCGCAGGGCCGCTCGGGGCTGCCCACGCACCTGCTCATCTACGGTACGGTACTTCTACTCAGGTCGACTGTAAGGTTGTTGTTTGTTGACACGCGAGCAGGGTGCGCGCGGCGCGTGCGCGGTGGTGGGGCGCGCCACGCGCGGGGACGCGGCCGCCTGGCGGTGCGCCGCGCAGGGCCGCTCGGGGCTGCCCACGCACCTGCTCATCTACGGTACGGTAGCTCTACTCAGGTCGACTGTAAGGTTGTTGTTTGTTGACACGCAAGAAGAAGAAGACTTAAAAGGCCGGCAGCGCACCGACAACGCCCCTGGTGTTGCAAGTGTCCATGGGCGGCGGTGACCACTCCCATCAGGTGGCCCGCAAGCTCGTCTGCCAGCTATGGCATAAAAAAAAAGAAGAAGATCTACGGTACCATACCTTATCACCATCATCAACCTATAGCAATCCACTGCTAGACGTAGGTCTCTCTGCAGACGCGCCACTGAGCCCGGTCTTCGGCTCTTCTCATCCTGTTTTTGCCAGCTACACACCGTAGATCGTCGCTCAATCTCTCCTTATCACTAGTGGCTCCTAAACGTATCATATTTGTGATACCCTGCGCGCTACCGCTGAACAATAATGCGTATTTCAAATACGTCACGTTAGGTCGTGCTCATCTACATTAACCGGACACAAAGTCAGTGTCAACAATAGTAAAACTTTCTTTTGATTATTATGTCCACTTGGTATGATTCCAGTTCAAGGTCCTTAAAGAAGATTATCTCTGCTTGTAGGTCAAATGAGCTTTATTCGTTGTGATTTGACTATGCCTATTTAGTAAAATGTAATGTATTCCCAGAGCCGGTTCGCTCGGTGTACCTGGCGATGGACGGGCGACGCCTGGACGCCGGGAACACCTGGGTGCCCGTGCGGGACAAGACGGAGCTGGCAGTGCGCTGTGTTGCCGAGGGTACACAAACATACCACGAATAAACCATTACCATGTTTAAACAATATGTGACAGGCGTCACAGCCTAGTTGGTCCCATACCTTCCATGCTGTGGGTCGTGGGTCATGGGTTTCAATACCCACCTAGACCAAATAGTTGTGTGATGAACATAAATATTTTTTCTGTCTGGTTGCTGCTATGTATTCTATGTATGTATGTACAAAAAATAATATAAGTATTCTATCAGCAACCTAGTTCCCATTGTACAAACTTTTTTTAGTTTAGGTGTTATAATGCTGGACAATCCACACAACATTATCTAGACCTTCGCCTGCCGCGCCACATAGGTCGTCAATCGGTCGATGTTGTGTGAGTAACGGTTGGCTCGTGTGTGTGGTGCAGGTGGGGTCCCGCCCCCCGAGCTGACGTGGCGGCTGTCGGCACTGGAGCCGACCCTGGACTACCGACCCTATCTCCGCATACAGCCCACCAACTACTCCGTCGGTAAGACCTCTCATATCGCATTTTACCTACGTTGATGTAAGACGTTGTTTTGTTTGATGTTGTTACTAAGTCAACAATAAGTAAGTACCTAAGCTTAAGGTTATAGGTACCTCTCGCTCTAGCGGGAAATTCAATTTTTTTTAGGGTTTTCTTTTTTATTGCGGCTGAACTGTTGTATCGTTTACTAGTTTAAGCTATTTTGCTAACATAAACAATAATTTTCTGTGTAACCCTATATCAATTTTTGAGATTGCTTCTTGATATTTGCTGTAAATGTGCAGAAACTGTACAGAAACTGTTTTGTACAGAGGACTTAGTCCGAGCCTGCATTTTAAAACTCCCTACTCTCGAGCCGAGAGTCGTCTCTCGGATGTCCTTATATTTTTGTAAGGAGTAGAGAGAGAGATCCGAGAGACGACTCTCGGCTCGAGAGTAAGGAGTTTTAAAATACAAGCTCGGACTAAGGGCTCAGTTTCTGCACTTGAATTTCCCGCTAGAGCGAGAGGTATCACCTTAATGTACGGCTTCCAGTAAGGGTGTGTGTGTGTGTGTGTGTCTGGGTGCAGAAGGCGCGTCGTGGTCGCAGACGGCGGTGCTTGCGGCGCGCGAGCTGCACAACGCGTCGCTGCAGTGCAGCGCGCGGCAACGCCGCCCGCGCGCCGCGCCGCTGCAGCTGCAAGCCAAGCTCGAGATACACGTCACCTGTACGTACCACTTACTTGTGTGCCCCTTGTGCCCTACCCCCTTCACTAGAGAGGACCTTACAGACAGGATGAGAGTAGCAGGGTTCTACTCGAGTTTAAAGGTGTTAAAAGTGATTGACACGCAAGAAGAAGAAAAAGAACTACCAAATACTAATCTTACTATACGCGAGGACACCCATCGTGGGCGCATCCTGTCTGTTAGAGCAGTAGGTTAATAGTTTAATAATAAAACTCTCAAAAGGTATTGATAAAAATTTAATTACAAAATAGATACAAAATAGCCAAAAACTTACTTAAGTAAAAAATCGACGACGGTCGTCAGGTAGGTACAAAATAACGATAAAAAGTAGTTGTCTTATCAGTCTTAAACTGACCAAAACCTCGAACACTTCTGCCGGCACGCGAGTGCTGGTTTGCATCCTTCCGCGAAAGCTCCTAATCCTAGAACGCTATTTGTATACCACGTCGATCATATATTTATTGCTAAACTATGTGCTTATCTATACCTAAGCGTATAGTACATAAGCACACCAGTAGCCATGTTAGTTTGTCAACTGATTACTTTCTGTGCTTATTTTAACCTTCTATGTATATTCATGAATATTATAACCGACTCTTTGAAACTTAAATAACGAGCAGATTGCGTTCAGCCGAGATCAAACAGAAATTACCGAAACATCAATACGAAGTCGTCGCGAATCACCCACCGACTAGTTACATCGCCGAATGTATGCAAATCATGTCAAACTTGAAATAACTCCCATGTTTGGGGAGCGTTTGCATCAGCCGAGGGGAATTACCGCATGTTATAAAATGTCGGAGGGAGAAATCAGAGGAGTTTACGATCAAAGGCAACACGAACCGAGGGAGGACATGTTTTTCTTTAATTACGGTATAATCCGATGATGGCTCAAATTATGTGATGTTGTCAAGTGTCTAAGTTCAAAGTTCAAGCTCCCTTCTAACTGAAACACTGCTTTGGATTATCTTTCACTGCTTTTTTGTCATAAAACTACAGGAAGAGGATGTATAGTGAGTAGTGGTAGCTCTGCTCGCTAGCGAGTGAAACTCGCGCTGCTGTGTTCCGATTTGAAGGGCGCCTGAATTCGAGGCACTTGAAACTTAAAACCTTTACAACATCACATATTCAGCCATGACACTTTACAACATCACATCACTTCAGCCATCATAGAATTATGCCGTAATTAATCATGAAAACCGTGTAGAGCAAATATAAAGTGTAAACTCCGTGAATGGCCTTATAGACGCGTTGCGTGTCGTGCAGATCCGCCGTCGTTCGTGATCTCGCGCTGGCCGGGCTTCGGCGTGGCGCTGGCGGCGGGCGTGGCGGCCGCGCTGCGCTGCGACGTCGACGCCAACCCGCCAGCACGCGCCTGGTGGCTGCGCGACGACGACGACCCCACCAGGTACGTGCCAACTGCAGCACGACGTGCCCACCAGGTACGTGCCCACTGCAGCACGACGTGCCCACCAGGTACGTGCCAACTGCAGCACGACGTGCCCACCAGGTACGTGCCAACTGCTGCACGACGTGCCCACCAGGTACGTGCCAACTGCTGCACGACGTGCCCACCAGGTACGTGCCAACTGCTGCACGACGTGCCCACCAGGTACATGCCAACTGCTGCACGACGTGCCCACCAGGTACGTGCCAACTGCTGCACGACGTGCCCACCAGGTACGTGCCAACTGCAGCACGACGTGCCCACCAGGTACGTGCTGTGCTCTGCATACGGGGACGTCGTGCAACACAGTAAATAGTGCCTCAAAATTTGGATATGTATGTCATTGCCCTGGCTCTTGTACAGATGTAGGCCTTGATAAAAACTCCTTGTACCTACTGCTATTCATGGTAAATTCTTATAGAAATCGTTCTTAAAAATATTTAACTTCAAATAAAAAGCAGTTAAAAATAATCCTGTGCTTATAAAGCCTAGTTATGGTAGTTTAGTTGTATAGTTGGTCCAGAAAGTTGCGTACAATCTCCGGCGACGTTCATCCCTCACGATCTTTTTACAGCCAACAAGGAATTATGTGACGGGGAAGTTTGCGCCGCTCGTGATGTATACCACGTCGCAGGAACCGCGGCACGCCGCGGTGTGCTGCAGTTTGCGGCGATCTATATAAATGAGTGGCGCAATGTTTTTCGTTACATTTTATGTTTCCGCTCTAAGAATTGCATTCATGGACATTTCACATAACGACATCTAGTCCCAAACTATTCATAACAAGTGTAGGCACAACAAGCATATTTCTAGACAAAAGACTTTTTTTGCTGTGACTGTGGTTTATTTAACAAAGATCCTTGTTGCAACTACTATCCTTAGGATTATACAACGAGCGGCATGTCGCGGTCGTGTGCAAGCGCCTCTGCGGAGAAAATTACTAACTGGACATAACCGAGTTAGAGGAAGTTAGGAGTTTTATCGAGCACTAGCTTTGTGCCGCGGCTTCGTCGCTAGTTGGTACTCTCTTAGGAGTTCAGACGGCTTCATTTAAGGATTCTTTAGTTTATAGTTCGTTTCTTCGCAGTGGTAAGAAATTTAAGTAAGATTTTTTATTTAAACGTAAATTCCTAAATACGTTTAAAAGCAAAAAAAAACTAAAGTATTATAATTAAACTTTCGTAGAGCATCTACGAAGCTCGTAGCACATCTACGAAGCTCGGAGCACATTTGTAATTAGTGATGGTGATTACAATTTGGTGAAATCAAAGTACTATTTAGCTTATTACTAGCTACTTACTAAGGAAATTAATAAATTTTTGCCCTGCAGTGGGACACCACAGGGTGAAAATGAAAAAAAAATGTACTTACAAATAACATAATATGCTTTTACTCCTGTTTCTAGTTATGTACACATACATGTCTAACTATGTACATTCACGTAAATGTACGAACTGAATTCGGTTCGAAAAGTTTCCGTATAGTTGTTTAAATAAAGTTAAAACAGCTGGAAGTGATCGCGAACTAACATTATTTATTTAACTCGAGGATATCCATAGAGTAGACGGACATAGACATGTTTTATTACGTAACTCGCGACAGATTTGCGATAGACTTATACAGTTGGTCGCTGATTGAGGTTAGCTTTGTTTTTTGTAAAGTACTTACATATGGAATGGTAAAAAAAAATGTTTAATGGACATTAAAAAAAATGAAAGCAATCAAATAAGACAAAGAATGAATGAATGAATGAAAAGAGGGAATAAAGAAGCCAAATACTAATGATATTAATATTTTATAGATATTATTTACATTATATGTAAAAAAAATCTTAGTTTTAAAGTTTTTATTTTATATAGATGGTCAAAGTTTGTGCTTCAAGTTATTTTAATGTGATTTAATAAAGATCTCAATATTATAATCTTAAGATAAGATAATACCTTATCTTATAAAAGATATAAATGGTTTTTTGGTTTCGGTATATTTTTTTAATTCTTATATAATATAAGTTTTCTGTCACATAAAAACAAATACCAATCTATAGAACGTAGTTTGTACCGCAATCGCAAACCGGTCGTAAATGACGTAATGCAGTGGTCACTGCTGCACAGTCTGTGTCAAGGGTTTGTTGTAACTCGATTAGGACCCCTGTAGAGTGTTCCCTATAATTTATGTATCGGCTTTTATTTAATATATGAATATAAATGATGATTGTGTTTTTAACCACCGAATGTCCTCTTTCCAAATTATAATTGATCGAGCACACAAGATTTAAGGTCTGTATTTATGTAATAATAAGGCTTTTAGATTTAACTGTGAAGTATCCCGACAAATTAGACTCAAATCAAAACGTTCCAGTGTTTGTAATTAAAATTTACATTATAAAGGAGAATGGGCACTTTGGGCCACGACTAAAAAGAATGTCCCTCAGGATTGCCATAGTACGTTTCATTTTATTATATTTACGAAAAAATCGTCCCATGGAAATCGAGATACTTTGAAAAGATTTTAATTTCCTTTTAAACGCAACCACAGCCATTCTTGTGGGTCTTCAGAATGCGGAGTGATACGACGTTAAAATAAAAACACTTGTTCCAAAATATCTCGATTTCCGTGGGATGGATTTTCTCAAGAAAAATAATAAATGGTAGTAGGCCTGTAAAAGTCCTTTCGAAGGAGATTTACGGCCGGTTTCTGGAAACCCAAATCACGATTGATCCGAGTTTGACACATGGTAATTATTTGATTTTTTCGTTGATCATCGAGAAACCGGCCGGTAATGTAATTCGAGAAACCGGCCGGTAATGTTCTGTGGTCCTTCTACTCTCGGCGCTGTTTGCAATGGATATTGTGCAAGTAATGTATCCCCCCCCCCCCCCCCCCCAGCTCGCCCCCCCCGCTGGAGCACGGGGAGGGCGGCGGCGCGGCGACGCTGCGTTGGCGCGCGCTGTCGGGCGCGCACGGCGGCTGGTACCGGTGCCGCGCCTCCTGGCTCGACGCGCAGTACTCCAGCATCGGGTACTATCTCAACGTGCTGCGTGAGTCTATCTCTAACTTACTTTTTTTTTTCCCCTTAACCTATATTGTCCCACTGCTGGGCAAAGGTCTCCCCCAAAGTCTTCCACTCATCCCGGTCCTTGGCGACATTCCACCGATCCTTCAAAATTACTTTATTCAGTAAAATCATCAGGCGGGACGAGCCAAACTCGCACCTAAGCACGTGGCCTTTCGCTGCGTTGAATCGCGAGGAGTGGAAGGAGGGAAGGGAGGCCTTTGCCCAGCAGTGGGACGACAGTGGCTAAATAATAATAATAGTAAAATCACAGGGATCGTTTAGAATCGTCTTGCATACTAGGTGAATCTAGGTGCCGGTTCCACGCGACCAGGCATCAAAGAACAAAACGTGCTCAGAGTGCTTAGTCCGAGCTTGCATTTTAAAACTCCCTACTCTCGAGCCGAGAGTCGTCTCTCGGATATCCATACAAAAATATAAGGACATCCGAGAGACGACTGTCGGCTCGAGAGTAGGGAGTTTTAAAATGCAACCTCGAGCTAAGCCCTCGGTCCAGTGCGCGGGAGAGTGATCTCATGCGCACTGTACCGAACACACGTTAAACTCAAACTATTGCAACATTCAATATCATAAACACATTGGTTTCGATGCGATGCGTTTATTTCGAAACTATAACTTAAAGTGTAGCAAAAATTCCTAAAAAACGATGACATCTTCGTCAGACAAAACAATAAGTAAAACATTTTAAATAATGTACAAATATTTCTGATTCTACCTACTTGGATAGTTAACCATGTTTACTAAAATAAGATCCAAAATAGCTTTCAAAAGATCCCGGACACTGTACAAAGGAAACTTTTAGTTCATTTGAAATCTTAAAAAGAAAATTAAGAGTTTATGCTCCGTTTTCTGGAGATTTTATTACAGACCAGTTCCGGTACATTTCCAACAAGATGCAATAAGTGATCAATTACAGAGCCTGCTCATATATTTAGTAATTAGCTGCGAACAAAGCCTGTCATTAATCTATTGAATTGACGCCACTCGAACACTGATCAGCTAATTTATGGCTAGATTTAATTGCCTAGGTTTGGCTAATGCTTGACTGATTTGTAGCCTACGATACATCATTGATTAATTTAATTAAGTCCCTACCAACGCATTATCGATTGTACCAATTTCATTAAATAAAATAGAAAATGGGCGATTCACAGCCGCCGATACGACACCGATCTTATATTAGTTTATTTAACACTCTCGCTTGTATTTTTAAACGTTACTTAGTTGAATTGACACCGCACTGGAACTTCAGTATATAAATTAATTTTTGTAAGAAGGATCATATAAAAGAACAATCTTCTGGGCGCGTGGAACTGGCACCATCAGCTAGTATATAAGACGATTCTAAATAAATACATAATCCTTGTCATTCACACATTAAACTTTATTGAATTTGATTTTATGACTAACTTTAAATCGAAGCTGTAAAAAATCCTTTTAACAAAAGCACAAATATGACATGGTATTTTTTCGAGCGACCAATATTTTGAGAAACGTGAACTGTTTGAAACTAAGATTTATAGAATACCACCATCAAAGCTACCTTGAGCTCGGTCACATCAGATGTAAGATTATCTAAACTAGTAATTGAACGTAGCTGCCCCGGAGGAGAGCACGGAGTCGGCGACAGAATCCACCACCGAGGAGGAACAACCGGCCGACCACCAGAAGGTGGAGGTGGCGGTCGGAGGGAACGTGCAACTACACTGTCCGAAAGGTACGCTTCGAACACCATGGTTGGTAGATTGATTATTTTAACGCCAGGAAAAAAGACAATCAAAAAATATTACATGTAATAGAAGAGAAGGTTCACATTTTATTTTTAGTTCGGTCTATTTATTATGTAGTGTATTTCAAATTCCAAAAATAATAATACGACTCACCCAACTTTTCGTGCCCCCTTTTGGTTGGTCACAAAGTACAAATTGATCCTAGTTGTCGTCTCACCCAACTTTTCGTGCCCCCTTTTGGTTGGTCACAAAGTACAATTGACCCTAGTTGTTGTGTTGGTCAGGGAGCGTGGGCTGCTGGTGGCGGCGCGTGCTCGGCAACTCCAGCGACAACTGGGCGCCCGCCGGCTCGCACCACGCGCACGGCGTGCTCGGTGAGCATCTGATACCAACCTCACTAACTTCCAGAAAGCAGCTAAAGACTGGTACGGTTGTCAAAATGTTTTGCGCTCATTTATTTCTTCTCCCACTCAGGTATAAAAGATGCGCTGTACCAAGAGGACGGAGAGTACCGATGCGTCGGAGCGAGAGGTCCGGACCTCATGCGGCTCAAGGAGCTGAAGAGAGTCACCTTGAAGGTCACAGGTGAGTTGGACTTCCTGACTTAGGAAAAAAAGTGACTTCTCAGAATCATACCGGTAGGGCCGATCCATTTTAAGTGGGAGGTGGTTCGATGCCTTAGTTAAACGAGTTGTTTCAAGAATATTAAAAACTTTCGGAACTTGGTGTATCATCTTTCAATTCTTTTTTTCCTAACTCGCTCTGACGTCTTAAAGTCAAATTGCGATACATTATAAGGTACAGTTTTGTCACATCACCGGAAGCTGGAAGGCAATATAATGTAATACGTAGAGATGAGCTCCATAGCTTTACTGATGTGACATCTAGTGGAACGATCCCGCGTGCAGGTGGCGCGACGGCGACGGCGCTGAGCGCGGAGCCGGCGGCGGGGGGGTGGCGCCTCGAGTGCGGCGCGTGCGGCCGCGGCGTGCGCGTCGTGTGGCTGCGCGCCGCGGGGGGAGGGGGCGCCGGCGGGGGGGGAGGGGGTGAGGAGGTGCTGCCCGCCGCGCTGCGCCCCGACCTCGCGCACCACTGCTGGCGCGCCGTGCTGCACGTGTCGGACCCCAGCGAGGTAGGGACGTCGCTAAACCCCTCACATTTTTCCCTCATGCGTCTGTATCATAAATCCCCTTCAGGTGAGATTGTTATCAAACGTTCGCGTAGTGTGTAAAAAGTGTTTTGATCTCTATCCGAGCCGGCGCTTAAAGCCCTTAGTTGATATGGCATAACACTAGATCAATGACTTCCACACTGAAGGGATCGTCGAAGCCTTGCCTTGCGAGGAGGCATCGGAATCCCTATGGTTGTGTGCTGAGATAGTGTGGTTGGTTGCAGATGTGGTGCGTGGCGGCGTCCCCGGCGGGCGGCGCGGTGGCGGTGTTCCCCCGGCGCGCGCCGCACCCCTCCCCCGCGCCCGCGCGCCACACCGTGCGCGCGCTGCACAACTCCGCCGCAGCCCCCCCTCCATTGCGTCTACTCGGGGCTCTGTTCCTAGTTCTTGCGCTGAAGGTTTGAGTCCTGGTTCTGATAACTTTGTTAACTTAGAAGCCAGTTTTGAACCATCCGTCCGAACATTTGCCAGCTCCGTTCAGTCGTTCGTATTATCTGAGGCTCGCTCTTGGCTGGCAGCAATGAGACTGGTTCTCCACTTTTCCAAATTAGTGGCCTGACTTCCCATGAGGATCCTGGACAGCAGTTTATTTACGGAGGTGATCTACCTCTTTCTCGCTTACTGTCAAGCCGAGGAGCGAGACAGATGATTTGTCCTCTCTTTGGTGGAATGGAACGATGTGAAGGTGCTCATGCTGAGTAGCGCAGTCCTGTCCCGCGGGAGGGCTGTGTGGTTTTTGAGTTTTGAAAACACGATGCCATCTAAGAATTGTTGTTGGCTTCGGGGTAGAAGCAAAGAGAGGTAAAAGTGTATTTTTGGTAAGAACTTGAAAGTGGAATTAGTGGTTTGGGTATTGAGTCAAGAAGATAGGTAACGAATGTATTTTGGAACAAAATATGAAAATGTTTTTTCATACTTAGCGTCTCCGGCATTTCAAACAAGATTTTGTCTAAATTATCAATAGCTATGACGGCAACATACATTCCAACTAAACTAAACTTTTTGGAGGAAGATCTTTAACATTTGTCAAACTTCCTTTTCCCACGTGACGATTAGATACGTTGGAACGTATGTGGTCGCTACTAGTATCAAAGTCTATCTCTCAATATAATGTTACTATAAATGTTCTGGTCTCCTAGTACCTACATTGTCAAGTTTAAGGTGCTAAGTCACAATGCAATGATTGTTTTCAAAAGTGCGAGATTGTGATGAACGAACTATAAACGTCCAAACGGATACATTACTTTCCGTTCTACTAGTTACTACTTTAGTCTCCTAATTCTAGTCTTCGTAGTGTCTATTGTATAACTATAATCATTATTTGTTAGATTTATATCCTATCTCTCGCTGCGATCGAGTTTCGTTTCCATTGTGTGCGCAAAAGATTCCAAATCACTTGGCTCATTGGGATTCTTGTGTAATTCTCTATCTGTGGTCGCAGCGTTTCTAATAAGTAATTTCTTCTTGTTTTTTATTTAGTCTTTGCCCTTTCCAAATTCTTTTCCTTTAAAGTAATTTTAAAACAGGAATCAAATGTGCCAAATTGTTGATATTTTGAAAGAGTAAATAGATTTTTCTTATATAAATCGTGGATTAAATTTCGTTTTAATTATGTATGTTTAAGATGTGAATAAATTATTAGTGCAATGTGAACACCAAAGGAAATGAAAAATATGATATTGTTAGGATTTAAGTAGACGTCGGCTAGAGTAACGAGTGGACGGTTCACAACGGGTATTGTAGCGGTACAATCATTTTGATATAGACTAACTAACCTATATTTGATTTTGGGTATAATTAATTGGGTAAATTTAATCGTTTCGTGCTTTTTAGTACATTTATTATAAGATTTTGTAATCTTTAGCAAAGTTAAATTCTACCAAACCAATAATCACATGATTCCCAGACATTTTGCAATTCTAGTGACTGTAGAATGTCAACTTGATTAAACCGCTAGTTTTTTTAGTTTCGTTCTTAACTTATTGTTATACTTAGTTATTTCCAATGAAGTCGATCAATACCATTTGTGAACCTTTCAAAAGTAAACTATTCGCTAACATAATCTCATATATTTTATATAGATGTCAAATTCTTAAATAATATGTATCATAGCTTAAAATGAATCATGTAAAATGGATGTCAATTTTAGACGCTCGTGTAGACCGAGTTTTGTATTAAAATGTTTGCTACCACAATTTTTGCAACAATCTTAATAGGTAGGTATGTGTAAGAGTGAATTTTTATTAAATGTTTAAATGTTGATGTTATCGATGGTTAGTTTTGTATTAGATTAAGTTTTTTCATAGTTTTCGTGTCAGTAGTTCTATCCCTCGTTACGGAGACTACCCGCACTTCGTCACAACTATTATTAACTCTACATAGATCTCAATATCATTACAGTATTTTCCTTTATAATGTAAGTAACCTAAATATTTTTAACACAGAATATTAATACAATTAATTAGTTTTTTTAAAAATAAACACTGTATACCTCTGTAGGTTTACTTGTTTATTATCTAGTCATATAATTTCAATACCAAAAGAATAAAAGAAAACACCGTCAAGTTATTTGTCGCTCGCAAATGTTTCAAATGTATAACTTTTGAATTTATTTACACAAACAACGAAGCGGAGGACCAACGGAAGGTTCAACAATTAATAATTTTGAGGTTTTGTCTGAAGGTTTTTATGTACGAATTTTAAGTTATATTTAAATTATTTAGCGAAAGACGAGTGCGGATGGATCTCTGAGAAATAGCAATATATACTTAAGTAAGTACATAAATGTAATTGTTGTAAAGGATGTGATACCACACGAGGCGAGGGCGCGGGCCGATCTCACTTAACGATGAATTTAATCTTAGTTTAGTTAGGTAGTAGCGAAATGTATTTTTATATCGTCTGAATTTGTCAATTGGATGTTTTATACAGAGTTCTGTTTGTACCTGGAAAGGGCGTTTGCACACCCGCCGACACGACACCGACTCCTAAAAATATATCGTTTTAAATTTCAAATTGCTTGAAATACATGTTACAATGAAGTACATGATCAAAACAATAGCGTCAAAAGTATCCAGTGCTCATTGTATAAGAATAAGCTATTGAATATCTCAGATATCGTGCAGGTGTCGTGTCGGTGGCAGCGTGCGAGCGCCGAACGTGTCGTTCCGTCCATTGCGGAGTAGTTTAAGGAGCTGTAGTACCCCGCCACGATAACTTTTGTAACCCCGCCACGATAACTTTTGTAACCCCGCCACGATAACTTTTGTAACCCCGCCACGATAACTTTTGTTGCTTGCAATAACTGTTATGGTGCCAGTCCCAAGCCTGGATGAAGAGGCGAGGGCACAAGGGGGTGGGGGTGTGGGATGGGGGCGCGGGTGTCGGCGCAACTATGGCTTTCATGGGACGTGTCGATCCCCGCGCCCCTGCCCCGCCCCCCCCACCCCTAGTCGGCGGCCCAGCGCCGCGGTGATGAGCGGGGCGGGTGGGAGGGCGACTCTCGAGTTGCTACCCATCACCTTGCTCCTCACCTAAAGTTGGGGGGATGTCGCTCGGGCAACGGCATCCACTAGCTCTGCTCGTGCCCCGCTAACCTTTTCTGTTCTCAGAAGCAAAACCCAAAAATGAATACGAAGAATAGAACCGTTACGATGCCATGCGATCCGGCCAGCACCCGGCGCTCTCTGGTTCCCGGGCCGGAGAGCGAGAAATTGGTTACCGAAGGCGGTGGCGGGGTGGGTCTCCAGGCCCCGCCCCCTGCAGCTGCTACTGGAGCCAGCATCACCACGGACGCGACGGCGACCACATCCTCCGACCAGCACCCGACTGGACCAGTGCAGAAGAGGAAGCCGAAGAAGAAGAAGAAGAACGCGGCGAAGAGGGTGGCTGAAGCGTCGGGAGAAGGCGCAGCGGCGGCAACGAACGTTGGTGACGCTGTGTTGGCCAAAAACACAGGGCGCAGTGCCCCGGCGTCTTCCACGCTGACGGGCACTGCGTCCTCAGGTAAGGTCCCCCTAGGCGGCGTAGAGCGCCGGAACGCTCTCCGCAGGGAGCGTCGCAAAAAAGATGCCGCCTTGGTGAACGAAGTCAAGCGACGTCAGCTGGAGGGCACGCTGTATCCGCCCAACGTCTCGGCCATCGCGCCGTCCGTTGGGAAGGTTATGGCGCGCCCCACAGCCTACGACGGTGGGACTCGCACTCCAGCAAGAGAACAGAGATCTGTTCCGGATAGTCCGCTCCATGCCATGGAAATGGACGGCGCCGGAACGATCGGGGGAACAATGCAGGGGAGCACCCACCAGTCGGAAACACAAGAATCTGCGTCAAACCAGATAAACCAAACAAAACCAGAGATGGGAGGAGAGGCACCGAGAAAGGAACCGGAAGTCCACAACCCGGAGACCCGAGCCGAACCTCGACCCTGCAAAGGGAAGGGGATTGGTAAAGGTCGAGGTGGCAATGGACCCGGTGACGACTCGGACGCCGATCCGACCGCCTCTGGAACTTCAACGAGTGGCTGCAACCGGATCGGCAAACGGCAGAGGAGTTCGGACTTTGTGTCACCTTCGTCGGCGAACGCTGACAAGAAGGTGCGCTTAGGAGGCAGCCCCCCTGACACGTGCGCGGTGAAGGTTGCGGACCCACAATCTGGCCAGGGGGGGGACATGTCGTACGCCAGGGCGTCGGGGTCGCACCTTAGGGTGGTAATCCTGGACAAATCTGGCGTTCACATGGACCCCATCCAGACCACCATACTGAGGAAAAAACTGGAGGAAGAAACGGTAACGTACTTCCTCCAAAACAGCCAAAACTGGGAGTGCGCAAAGCCGACCTTTGCCGCCATGCCCAGGCCGGCTCACGGAGGTCTGAGGGTCGAGGCGGAGGACGACTTTTCGTTGGTATGGCTGACCTCGACCATCAGCAACCTTCCCGTTTTGTGGGCTGGCTCGGGAGGCCTAAATGTCATTAGGGAGAGCGCACTACCCAGGTATCACAAGGGTGTTGTGATCGTGCCGGACTTTGAGGGCGACGGGGAGCACATAAGAACCTTCCTGGCGTTTTTCAACTCTCGGCTACGTATCAACACCTGGCCGATCTTTGCTCATCGAGTCCAGCGGGATGGGAACACGACGAACAACGTCGTGGTGTTCGGCGTTCCGTTGGACGAGATGGACACACTAAAAAGTCTGAAAAACAGACTCAAGTATAAGATGGCGACTGTGTACGTCCTGATACGGAAACCGAGAGCGGGGGATGTCAAAACCCCGATCGTGGCGCCCGCCCCGGGTGCGCCCTGCACAAGCAGCGGTGAATCGGGGGCGGGTGTCGCGGCCGAGGGCCCCAGCTCCGAGATTGGTGAGGGGGAGTTCTCGCAGGACGAGATAGACCTGCTTCTGAGCGACGCGGGGGTGGAGATTGCGGGGGGCATTTCATGCCTCAACCTTCTATCGCCCACGCCGACCTCGGACGTGGACGAAACTATGTCGTCGAGCGGGAACTCCACCATGGACCACCCACAGCAGGACAGTCAGTAATGACCATCCCACGACCCCACTAAAAACCCCCCTAACCATCAACAATCACAATGATGCTTAACAAGGTAAATACACTAGACAAACAGATCTCTAAAACTCCGTCTTATGCGGTAAATTGTAGCAAATCAAACAATAGGTCGAATATAGCTAGGGACAACCAGCTTAGGATTATTCAGGCCAACATCCAACACAGCGTCACTGGGTTCGCCGCGCTAAGAAGAACCCTGGAAGAGCAACCACAAACAATAGCACTGGTCCAGGAACCCTACATTGTCCGCGGAAAAGTAAGTTTCAGCGCCCTTCGAGGCAATGTATTTTCTCCACCTTTGCAATATAAAACTCGTACATTAATCTACGTACCAAACATTTTCAAAGCGTCGATGGTAACACACCTATGCACAGATGACCTTACAGTAGTAAAAATTGATACCGGCTTAGAGGGCGAACTCAGCACTCTAATTCTAGCATCTGTATATATGGATGGTGGAACTCAGGCTCCACCACCCGAACTCGAAAACTTATTAAATCACTGCAAAAGACTGAAATTAGAATGTATACTGGGCTGTGACGCCAACGCACACAGCACAGTCTGGGGATGTCTAGACACGAATGAAAGAGGCAGAGATCTCCTTGACTTCGTCTTAAGACACAACCTGAACATTCTTAATAGAGGATCGGAACCAACATTTGTAACGTCATGGGCCAGGACCATAGTAGACGTCACACTAGCCACAGATACGATTGCAGAACTGATCAATGACTGGCACGTTGCTACTTACGAAGCGTCGTGCGCGGACCATAGGCGGATCAGATTCAGCATGAAGATGGGCGACATGTTCCCCCGCAAATATAGAAACCCTAAAAAGACTGACTCTAAACTCTTCGTCGAGGCCATGAACAAAGCTCTAAATGAGCAAAAGGAAACAGAACCAACGGCGCCATTAACGCCAACAGAAACAGAAACCACGCTCTCATCACTGGTTAACTGCTTGATAACCAGCTATGAAAAAGCCTGCCCTCTGATAACAGAAAGCAACAAAATAGCACACCGCAAGGACAGATGGTGGAATAAAACTCTAACCAAACTCAGAAAACAGGTTCGCCACCACTTTAACAGGGCGATGAACACGGACAACGAAAATGACTGGTCAGATTACAGGATAATAAGACAGAAACTGAAACAGGAAATCAAGCAAAGCCAGAACAACTCATGGCGAAAATACAGCAGCTCTATCACTGCACAGAGCGAAACGGCACGCCTAAGCAAAATATTGTCAAGCGATACCAAAATCAAACTAGGAACTCTTAAAAGGCCAGATGGCACTTACACAACAACAGAAGAAGAACAATTTGAGCTTCTGCTGAAAACGCACTTTCCGGACTGCAACCTCACAGAGAACACCAGTTGGGAAGTTGAGCATGAAGGTCACGTTCCCAAAAAAGAAGACTGGGACTTAGCCAGCACAATTGTCACAACGGAGGCACTTGCGTGGGCTATCCGGACATTCGAGCCGTACAAAGCGGCTGGCATGGACGGTATTTTTCCAGCTCTTCTACAATGGAATCTCACCAAAATCGAGCCAAAGCTCATAGCAATCTTCAGGAGTTGTATCGCCTGGAAATACATCCCGCACAGCTGGAGGGAAGTAAAAGTAGTCTTTCTTCCGAAGCCCGGAAAGTCTGATTACACTCAGCCCAAATCGTTTCGGCCGATAAGTCTAAGCTCTTTTCTGCTAAAGACCTTGGAGAGACTATGCGACCGTCACATACGAAGTGGACCACTGGTTAAAAATCCCATAAACCACAATCAACATGCCTATCAATCAGGCAAATCAACGGAAACGGCTCTGCACAGCGTAGTACACAAAATTGAAAGCGCCCTAGAATGCAAGCAATCGTGCTTAGTAGCCTTTATTGACATCGAAGGAGCTTTTGACAAAACAACTTTCACAAGCATCGACAGCAGCCTGAGTAACCAAGGTGTCGAAGACAACTTAAGTGAATGGATCAACAAGATGCTGTCAAACAGAGCGGCACTAATACAAAGCTCGAAAGCCACAAGATGCCTCGTAACAAAAGGTTGCCCACAAGGAGGAGTCCTGTCTCCTCTACTGTGGATCCTTGTTGCCAACGAACTACTAGAATCCCTAAACAAAAATGGATTACAAACCATCGGCTACGCCGACGATCTGGCAATCATGATATCGGGACTCTTCGAGACAACTCTATGCGAGAAAATGCAAGGAGCGCTCCGAGTCGTGGAGTCATGGTGCCACACACACAGCCTAACTGTGAACCCCACCAAAACAGAACTCGTTCTTTTTACTAGAAAGCTAAAGCTTCCTAACCTGAACCTACCATCACTGTTTGGCACCAAACTTACGCTAAGTAAAGAAGTCAAATATCTAGGGATCTGGCTAGACAGCAAACTCCTATGGGGCAAACAACTAGAACACGTAACCACCAAAGCCACAAACGTGCTATGGCAGTGCAGACGTGTCGTCGGCAAGGACTGGGGTCTCAAACCTAAACTTTGCCTGTGGCTGTACACTGTCATGGTAAGACCGGTGCTAACATACGGTGCCGTCGTGTGGTGGCCAAGAACAAATCTAGTAACAGCCATCAACAAGCTGCAACAAGTACAGCGACTCGCGTGCTCCCTGATTAGCGGCTGCGCAAAATCCACTCCATCAGCGGCGCTGGACATAATACTAGACCTAACGCCACTCCACTTACACATACAGCAAGAGGCAATGGCTGCGGCTCTAAGGATTAAATCCACGAACCAGTGGAAAGGAAGTGGCAAACCAACAAATCACAGCAGAATTCTGGACAAGGCTACACAGGTCATCCCGGAGGCCCTAAATGGCACTGACAGAATAGCAACAACATATATATCGAGCAAAAAGTACCAATTCGAAAGTCAAGAGATGACGGAGGACTCCACGTCCAACGTCTACCACATCTACACGGATGGTGCCAAACAAAAAGCAGGAGCGGGATGTGGCTTCCACTGCCCCGAACTGGGGCTATCGCACGCGCAACCCCTCAACGACTCAACAACTGTTTTCCAGGCAGAAACTATCGGGCTCTACCTGGCAGCAACACTTATTCAGTTCACAGCGCCAGCACCAAGTGCAGACACTGGTGAAACTTACGCAGAACTAATATTTATAACAGACAGCGCTGCTGTCATGCATGCCCTTAGGAGACCTGACACAAGGTCAGAGTCCATTGCTAAATGCCACGCCGCGCTTCAGAGTCTGGCCGACAAGCATATCGTCAAATTAAGATGGACCAAAGGACACGATTCATGCTCAGGCAACACAATAGCAGACTCGTTAGCGAAAAAAGGCACAAAACTTAAGGCAAACTCAAACGACATACTACTCTGCAAACCGTCTTCAGCAGAGATAAGAAACAGACTGAAGTTGCACTCCCAGAAGGAACATCAGAAACTGTGGGAGCGCAGACCGGACTGCAAACACACCAAAACAATGCTTCCAGCAATGAACAGGCACACGGCATCAACGCTGCTCAAACTAAGACGTGAAGATTTAAGAATGATGGTGGGCATCATCACAGGTCACTGTGATCTAAATCACCATCTACTTAAAATCGGAGCGACAGACAGTGACCTCTGTCGCGGATGTCTACAAGAAAAGGAAACTGTAGAGCATGTGCTACTGCATTGCTCTTCCACAAATGAAGCCAGGCTCAAAACGGGACTGCAGGAGCTGATCGGGTCCTGTTCGTCAATGTCACCATCCACTACAACACCGGGGATGCTGGAACAATGCTGCCACCAACCCAGGGTCCTTCTCCGTTACTTTAAGGAGTTGGGCTGGCTGGGGTGAGGTTAGCAGGGGGACAATGCACAATACACCCCACTGCGGGACGTCAGTGCAGATCTCATTCCCCCACTTAGAATTAGAATTAGAATTAGAGCTGTAGTACCTCTCTTCCTCCTGTACTCTTCCTCTATCGCAATCCTCAGCGCAGCACGTCCCACGTTTACTATAAGGGCCCCCGCAAACTGCAGACTTTTTATAGGCCGATAGTTTTGTCGGCTTCTTAATCAGTATGAAGATGTATGCAGATGCGCACATTACAGTGATTCAGTCTTCATACTGATTAAGAAGCCGACCAAACTATCGGCCGATAAAAAGTCTGCAGTCTGCGAGGACTCTAAAACTATAACTAGATCACTGAGGCTTTTATGGACTAGTTCATAAAATATGTTTAAACGCAATACAACGAAAGAGTCTGAATTTGGTTCAGTTAATTTAGAACTCGGTCTTACTTAGAATCGCCTGTCAACTTTTGAAAATTCAAGATTATCCATGCTTGTCAACTAGATAGAACAAGATGCCTCTTCAAGGTTATACACTAGACTGAACTATCTTCGGCATCATTTAGGGTATGCGACAAGACAAGACTACAGATAGACAGTCTATTTACGTCACTCTTTACCAGTACCTCTACCATGAGTTGTCACAGTAAAATCGCCTGACTTTACTACAGTAGTTTTTAACTACAGACGCTAGCGAGTATAGTATAATATACTATAGTAAAAACTCATGGTAGAGGTACTGATGCTCGTAGTCAAACGCCAAGTCATATGATGTGTTTTGTCAGAAGATAGGCAATTCTAAGTATTTAGATGTAAAAGTGAACTTAGCTTAGTATTCAGCTGGCATTAGATTAGGACCTAGGCTCGCCCCCCCCCGCACTGTCCCTGAGTCCTCGCACCGCGGCCCCCGCCCCCGCCCCCTCTTATCTTGTTTACGTATGATAGTTGCGTCCGTTTTGCCTACGAAATGTATCTATATTTTTTAGTACTTAAATAATTTTTTTTCTGAAATCCGAAGCATATAAATTGTAATTGTTAATCGAAAATGTTTCAAGTCATAGCTTGAGTTTTGGCGATCATACAAGTGTAAGCAGATCACAGAAATAAAGTATTTGAGATCAGTTTTCAAAGCTCTAACAAAAAAATGGCAAACGAATATACCATTTGCAAATTAAAAAAAACTTGATAATGCCACTGTATATTGTAGCTACAGTGTACGAGTTTAAGCCTAAATTCGAATGCGGTTTTATGTCTAAGAGCTGTGAATTTTAGTGCATCCGGTATCTGAATTAGCTAGCTGTAGATATCTGCGAGTGAACGTAGATACTGTGGTCTGTCAGCAAAGCTTCCGATCTAATTTCCGATGCGATGGGCAAACGGGCGCGATGACGTCGTCATTTCACTGTAACGATGGGCGCTTGCACACCGACCGACACCGACACCGATAAAATACACATTTGTTACTGTGAAAAACTAGTGGGTACTATATGTAGCTTTCCGATATCGTGTAGTTGTCGTGTCGGCAGTGTGGAAGGTCCTTTTTAGCGTCCAACTCGGAGTATGTCGCGTTAAGGTGCCAATAATTGAATAGAATATATATTTACATGTATTTAAGGTTTAGTTTGGTAATTGTACAGAATCCATTATCGCAATGTGTTTGGAAACTCGTATACCGGAAAATAAACTATAAAATATTATTGGCGTTTTATTTGCACTAGGATTATAAAAAACTCATTTTGATAGGCGTCACTGATCTGCAGGTATTATAAAGGAAGGTAAGTAATCTGCAGGTATTATGGCTCTTTTCGTGCTGTAAGTCGTGAGTTCGATTCCCACTAACATTAAACAATTCAGTGAATGCGAACATTATTTTAATAATGTTTGTTATGAATCTGAATTTTATCGTATCTATTAGTTACATATTTAAACTAAGTAATCTCCTTTCGTATGCTCTGTGAAGTCAGTACAAAATAATGTCAATTTATTTCTCAAAAACGTCTTTACAATTATCTAAATATTAAGAACTAGCTGAACCCGCCGCGACTTCGTCCGCGTGCCGTTTTAAGATATTTTGCGATAACCCATTACCATTACTATCTTCTTATGAAAGAAATTGACGGTAAAGTGCAGTCTAAGAAGGAAAACTTAGTACATATTGGTACTTATTCTTAAAACCGGGCAAGTGCGCACGAAGATTTTCGTACCGTATCTATGGCCCGTTGCCCTTATCAATATCGAATAAATAAAATTTACGTTTATATATAAGCCCCCTTGAATATTAATTATGCGTGATAGTTAGAGAATTTAAAATAGACAGAAATTAAACACTCAGTAATACGATCTAGTTTTACCCTTTGGTTACCGAACCCTAAAAACCCAATAACGTAAACTACTAAAACATAAGTAATCAAAACTCACTAAATTACCGTTACCGTAAGTAAATAAATCAGGCCAAGTGCGACTCGGACTCGCCCGCTATAAGTTCCGTGCCATACCTATGTAAACGATTAAGAAAAAAAACATGTTTTTGTACCTATGCGAACCCTCTAAGCATGTTCTGTTTTTAGTATTTGATATCTATGCCGGACTAAAATATAATAACTATGTCCGGTTAATGTACAACCATGGAAAGCACGACCCGGAATGTACGACCACGGAAAGCACAGCCAGGAATACGCAACCAGGAATTCTCAGCCAAAATGTACATGAAATCCGGGCTGCGCATTCTCGACATGTGTTAGGAATGTCCAACCACGGAATGTAGAGCCGTGGAAAATACAACCATGGAATTGGCGTCTATTGCTCTGATTGGTCGAAATCAATTGGAATGAATTGGGTGCATGGAAAGAGCCTCCTCGTGGCACACACCGGTAACAGCTAGGCACGGTAAAGCAGTGTCTAGTCTGGCTAATCTTTCCAATACGATGCTACAACAAAATACAGTTGTAGCATCGACACGATAAGAAGAAGAAGATTGGTCGAAAGCCTAGCCTATGCTTCGTTTAGATGAAACCAAAGATTAAAATGTTACTATCCCATTTTGATAAAGATAGACTGCACAGATTATAATATGAAAAGAAAACAATTCAATTCAATAATTGTTATCTGGCAAATGGTTCAACGCATGTAGGTTCTGGCGCGGTTTTCTATATCAAACTAACGCTCGTCGCTTCGCTCCTCGCACCTACTGTGACGCATCACACATGAAAAAAAATCAGTTTAAAAATAATATTTTGACAGTGGCATAGTTAGCTACTTGTACATGATCGGCTAAACGAAAAATTCGAGTAAGCGCAAACGAAGCATATGCTATGACGTCATTTGGCATCAAATTCCCAACACGTGTCGGGAATGTACAACCATGTAATACACAGCCACGGAATGCACAGCCCGGAATTGGATGCCAAAATGGTCACCGATTCCGGGCTGTACATTCCGTGGCCGTGTCATTATCCGATAGGGCGTTCGATGGTACCGCCAGCATATCAGTGTCGGCTCCGATATCCGATATCGAGACGGACAATATGAAAGACAGGTACATTTTTCATACATTTTAGTTACCCGGATATCGGATCAGCGTCCGACACCGATATCGGATCGGATAATGTGAAAACGCTCTGACTCTCAAACTTGATTGAAATCGTTCATAAAAAACGCTACTACAAACTTCCTTTTTGCAATATTTGGTGTAAAATCAAGTCATTAATGTGCGTCTCAATTTTCATTGACTTTCGTCTATAAATAACGTTACAGAAAACTTCCCTCATTTTATTGCATTCATTAGAGTAAAATTGTCACAAAGCGCCTCTTAATAATTTGATTAAAATTCGTCGATTTTTATCGTTACAACACACTTGCCCCCTTTCCCACGGAGGAATTTTAAAATATTATTATGAAAATAGTTATATATTTTATAAAATATTATTATATTAAAAAAACAAACCATCTAAGTAAATTATGTCTTTGTATGAGACTATAAGCGCCCCTTGATTATTTAACATTTTGTTTTTAAATATTTATTCGTCATTAGCGGTAATTGGGTACGCAACCCTAGATAACTTAGCAAAATAACTCGATTCAACGAAAATATTGCTAATACCGATCGACTTACCTATAACACATTGCCAAAACGCACCGATAGCGCGTTCTAGGATTACGCCACGCATGACAGCGCCATCTATACTCGAAATCGTATACTAAATCGTATACGATCGAAATTTTAAACTTAGGGAAATTTTTACAGGGAATTTTTTCTAGAGAAATTTTTACATTTAGCAAAATCATCCCCAGATGATTTTGCTAAATGTAAAAATGCAGATCTATTTTATTTTGTGTCAACATTATGTGTATCAAGTTTCAAGTCAATCGGTTCACAATAAAGATAAACTGCACAGATTATAATATGAAAAGAAAACAATCCGATTCAATAATTGTTGTCTGGCAAATGGTTAAACGCATGTAGGTTCTGGCGCGGTTGTCTATATCAAACTAACGCTCGTCGCTTCGCTCCTCGCACCTACTGTGACGCATCACACGTGAAAAAAAATAAGTTAAAAAATAATATTTTGACAGTGGCATAGTTAGCGAAAAATTCGAGTAAGTGAGTATGACGTCATTTGGCATCAAATTCCCAACACGTGTCGGGAATGTACAACCATGGAAAACACAGCCACGGAATGCACAGCCCGGAATAGGATGCCAAAATGGTCACCGATTCCGGGCTGTACATTCCGTGGCTGTGTTTTCCTTGGTCGTGTAATCACGGCACCCATGATTGTGGTGATTTCCATACTCTTTACCTTAGGTTAAAAGAAGAATCAGTTTTTTTTTAATTACCTACTTAAGAATGCCTAGAGAATGTTTCTTCGAATTACTGGAATTAGATAGATATAGTAAGTATTTCAATTTCATTTATAAAATCCTCCACATTTATATCAATAAATGACTCCTCCACATTTATATCATCCATTATAAATTACCGTTTAGAAATTTGCCTCCTTCTTGTCACTGCACTATGAACGCACTGAACTGAACACGTGGGGTTGCGACACGACGTTGCCGTCCTGCTGTCGAACGCTCGCGGTACGGACGCCGCACTGTTTCCGCACCGTGCATTTTGTATGAAAACATACGACCGTCCGTCCTTACGCCGTACGACGAACGCACCGCTTCGGCACTGCAGCGGTCCGATACGAAACGCATAAATTGAAAGAGCCCTAAGAGCGTTTTCACATTATCCGATCCGATATCGGTGTCGGACGCTGATCCGATATCGGGGTAGGTAAAATGTATAAAATATGTACCTCCGATATTCGATATCGGTGTCGGACGCCGATCCGATATCGGGGTAAGTAAAATTTATCAAATATGTCCGGCCCGATATCGGATATCGGAGGTACATATTTCATACATCTTACTTACCCCAATATCGGATCAGCGTCCTACACCGATATCGGATCGGATAATGTGAAAACGCTCTGACTCTCAAACTTGATTGAAAGCGTTATCTCATTATCCGATAGGGCGTCCGATGGTACCGCCAGCATATCGGTGCCGGCTCCGATATCCGATATCGGGACGGACAATATGAAAGATTTTTCATACATTTTACTTACCCCGATATCGAATCAGCGTCCGACACCAATATCAGATCGGATAATGTGAAAACGCTCTGACTCTCAAACTTGATTGAAATCGTTCATAAAAAACGCTACTACAAACTTCCTTTTTGCAATATTTGGTGTAAAATCAAGTCTTTAATGCGAGTCTCAATTTTCATAGAGTTTCGTCGATAAATAACGTTACAGAAAACTTTCCTCATTTTATTGCATTCATTAGAGTAAAATTGTCACAGAGCACCTCTTAATCCGTCCGGACGTCCGTGTACGTCCGGACTGGACAACTGTATAAACTTGTACTACATACTTTACAATTAAGATCTTTTTATGTATAGGCGACAAAGAAATTGGTTTACCACTCTAAGGCTGAATATCATTTGCACGTACAAAACGTCAAGGGCTATTTTCGCTTGACAGATTAATAACTGCTACGTCAGAATCTGTCAATCTGTAATCCTTAGCGAATAATTATGTTACTGGGAGATGTCATCAAAAGTGGTAAACCAATTTCTTTGTCGCCTATACAACAGTTGAACAATAAATTTATCTTTATCTTTATCTTTATCTTTATCTTTATCTTTATCTTTATCTTTATCTTTATCTTTATCTTTATCTTTATCTTTATCTTTATCTTTATCTTTATCTTTATCTTTATCTTTATCTTTATCTTTATCTTTATCTTTATCTTTATCTTTATCTTTATCTTTATCTTTATCTTTATCTTTATCTTTATCTTTATCTTTATCTTTATCTTTATCTTTATCTTTATCTTTATCTTTATCTTTATCTTTATCTTTATCTTTATCTTTATCTTTATCTTTATCTTTATCTTTATCTTTATCTTTATCTTTATCTTTATCTTTATCTTTATCTTTATCTTTATCTTTATCTTTATCTTTAATAATTTGATTAAAATTCATCGATTAATAACGTTACAAAACACTTGCCCCTTTCCCATGGAGGAATTTTAAAATATTATTATGTAAATATACATTTATTTATGTTTATTTATGTATATATATACATAAATAAAAAATATTTATTTATTTATTTATTTATTATATATATACATACATATTTAATAAAATATTATTATATTAAAAAAACAAACCATCTAAGTAAATTATGTTTTTGTATGAGACGACTATAAGCGCCCCTTGATTATTTAACATTTTGTTTTTAGTTTTTAAATATTTATTCTATTCGTCATTAGCGGTAATTGGGTAGGTACGCAACTATAAATAACTAATCAAAATAACTCGATTCAACGAAAATATTGCTAATACCGATCGACTTACCTATAACACATTGCCAAAACGCACCGATAGCGCGTTCTAGGATTACGCTACGCGTGACAGCGCCATCTATACTCGAAATCGTATACTAAATCGTATACGATCGAAATTTTAAACTTTACTTACTCAATTTTAGGGAAATGGGGATGATTTTGCAAAATCTAAAAATGCGGATCCATTTTATTTCGCGTCAACATTATGCGTATCAAGTTTCAAGTCAATCGGTTCAAGGGATAAGAGAAAATGAGACAGCGCCATCTATACTCGAAATCGTATACTAAATCGTATACTAAATCGTATACGATCGAAATTTTAAACTTTACATACTCAATTTTAGGGAAATGGGGATGATTTTGCAAAATCTAAAAATGCAGATTCATTTTATTTCGCGTCAACATTATGCGTACCAAGTTTCAAGTCAATCGGTTCACGGGATAAGATTCTGCATACAAACTTCAAAGCCTTATTTTAGGGCTCCGGAGCGTTATTTCCAAAATTCCTGCCTTAGTACGCCACACAGTCACTCCAGGAACACGCCTTCCAAATTTCAAGTCTCTAGGACCAGCGGTTTGGGCTGTGGCTCGTACGTCAGCCGTCAGTCAGTCAGGACTTTGATTCTTATTAATGAGATTATGATCCACTTAAACTTCAAAAAGAAGTTATTATCTTTGTAACATTTTTTCCATTAATTAAACTTTACAAGCGAAATTAACTTCTATACTTCTAAGATCAAGAATTAAAATCGACTTCTATCAGAAGTTTTATCAATATTACATTTTTATTACAATTTTGCAAAGATTCGTCGATGCGTATCGTACTTTACGAGAACTTACTCGGAATTACGAAGAAAAGTCTGAGTTCCTGAAATACAATCACCGCTACGTGACAGCCGTTATTATTGATCTAGCTTGACTTTTAAATAAGTAAGTACAGGTTTTTTTTATTATTAAAATATAATAAAAATTAAATAGCTGGACAATTCACACAACATCATCTAGCCCCAAGCTAAGCAGAGCTTGTGTTATGAGTACTAGAAGACTGACATACTTAATACCATACATTATATAGATAGATATTTTTTATTATACATATACCCAGAACACCCGTCGGGAATCGAACCCGCAACCTCTGTGTCGTCCGCCTGCCGTCGGTCGTCAAATTATAACGAAATAATGTCTAATGTCTTTTGATATTTTACAGATAACTCGCTTATAATTTTTGAGTGCTCATACATAACTTAGCGTTTAAATAGATTCCTGGAACAGAAATTTACAAAGACGGTTTTGCTCGAAAATAAACTGTAGCTTTTTATAATATATTTTCGGTGAGTAGTCCGGTAGGGGGCAAAGGCATGCAGTAAATGAAAATAAGCTCAATTAGCTCGACTACAGACAGATAGAAAACTCTTTATTTTACACTAAAAACGTTTTTTTTTTCAAAATATACGATATAGTCGTTTCACATGCAAAATATCTCGTGACTTTTCGTGAACATTATGTTGGATTAGTATTTTCTTAAGGTGATACCTCTCGCTCTAGCGGGATGTTGCAGAAACTGTACAAAACAGATTCTGTACTTTCCCAGCAAATAAGTATGACGAACCAATCTCAAAAATTGATACAGGGTTACATAGAAAATTATTGTTTATGTTCGCAAAATATCTTCAACTAGTAAAAGATATAACAGTTCAGCCGCAATAAAAAAAACTAAAAAAAAATTGAATTTCCCGCTAGAGCGATGTGAGGTATCATCTAACAGCTGTATTTGACGCTGGTGTGTCGACGTGACATCCCGCCGTCTGTTTCCTCGGAAGCAGTGGTGTCCGCACTGCTCCGAAGACTCCGGGTGCATGGAAAGAGCCTCCTCGTGGCGCACACCGGTAACAGCTAGGCACGGTAAAGCTGTGTCTATCCTGGCTAATCTTTCCAACACGATGCTACAACAAAATACAGTTGTAGCATCGACACGATAAGAAGAAGACTGCTCCGAAGCAGTACAATGAAGAGTGTGATATATCGAGTTAGTTTGATCGCGAGACATTACGAGCTCCGAACGTGCTGATAAATGGACCGAATTAAACGAACAACGGAAACTTTTCGGGCTTTCTTTGACTTAATAATACCTTTACTTGTGTATGTGTACTGTGATGTCTTACACTTAAGAAATTTCTCTCGTATTTTCTCTGATCATTTATTTTGTGTACTTTATTTTATTGCTCCAAATTATTCACAAATTAATCAATAATGTGTTTTCAAATGTTGAGCACACAGCTGAGTTGTGCGATTACTACTTTTCAGTTGTGTTTTCCTAATTTTCACCCGATTTGCGACGCAAGAGACGGATAGTGATCTATGCTGTGGATAGACAAGATAGATTAAACTAAAAATAATTCATTCCCTGCCCTTATCCCACGCTGAGTGGTATCTCTATATGAGTGGCTTAAAAAGTTTGAAAATATTTCTGGTATAAACCATATAAAGTTCAAATACAAAACACCCCCAAAAGTAATATCTCTCAGCAATTTGAGTCGAAACGACAAAGTGTCTGCTACCCGTCAGCAATACCAACATAAAACCGCAGATATTTGATTCAATTCGCGAGTGCCGCGACTCCGCGCAATATCGCGACAAACTGCACCAGAATGCACCAGCACCTTCACAAATTGCTGGAGTTGTAATATGGATTGTGCACTAGGTACCTATACATAATTTTTTTTTCTATTATTTCAATTTTAGGAATTATTTTTAGAACATTTTTTTTTCTTTAGAAGGTTTTAAGTTAAATGAAACTAGTACAGATCTCGGTACAGATCTGGTTGATGAGACTAAGCCCTCTAATTCATAGAAAATGTTGTTATGACTGTAATGTTGTGACTCCTCTTGAGAGTTTATAAAACATTTAATGGAAAAGTTATGTCAAATTAAGTAACGACACTTAAATAGATGAGATAATTCTTAAAATCTTATCAATCGTATCAGCTACGCTTCCGATTGGTAGGTAGGTAGGTACTGATTTGGATCAGTTGAGCTATCTATCTATGTATAAATCGTTTCAATCTACAGACCGTTGAAACGATCTACATATAGATAGCTCAACTGATTCGTATTTTCTTGAATTATAATTAGACAAGAACTTCATTTATTTTTAATTAAATTACATTAGAATCTAAAAGTATATTAAATAACGATGACTGCAGTGAAGTTATCTCTGTAAGTAATGTGACAGTAGTGCAGGAACCAGCTCGTGAATCCCCCTCCTGTCCTGTACCTACTGCGTTGTCTGCTAAACAATCGCATACAATGTCCCGCGAGATATGACTACACGAGTCATGCCTCTGCTTCACTTGCTTTATATGAGAAAATTATTCGTACTATACTATAAACATTAGGTATAATAAAGTCAAAAATTTCTTTATTCGATAAAATCACGCAGATCATTTCGAATCGTCTTACATACTATCCAAATAATGGTGCCAGTTTCACGCGACCAGAGCCTAGAAGAACGGGAAAATAAAATAAAGAAGGATATCATATATGTATTTGTCAGCTCAAATATGTTTTTGGTCTAGATGGGGAACGAACCTACGAGTCATGTTTAAAGTGCTTATGCGTCGTTTCAGTAATCAGAGTTTTAATAAGTCTCGAAGACTAAAAACTATATTTCAACCCGAAATTTCGTTTTGTTGTATACCTACTTACACAATTTGCGAGACTCGTTCGAGAAATATTCAGGCTTCGGGCTCCAAACCTTGCCTGAGTTTTATCTTCGATCTAGGCTTATAGCCATTTTCCGTGAAATAAAAAGTTCTTATCGTTTTGAGGTTAAAAAGATTCCTCCAGGTCAAAACAAAGAAACTATCATTTATATGGAAGGGATCGGCCCGTCGCCGGCTCCTTGTGCTCCGTATTTCATTCGATTTGATTTATAAAACGCACGCACACATGCACAGCTCAGTGTGTTCATCTGCCTTTTAATACTATTACCTATGTATGTACAAATGTGTCTGTTTGTCCGCTGCTTACCCTCTAGTCTGCAGTCTCATTAAGCTTGGTAATCCTCGCATATTGTTTGCGTTACTCTTACTGGACTTACTCTTAGTGGTCTATGTTTTCTTGAAGAGAGCTTTCCCAACTATTACGTCTAATTTTTCAATGTATTAATTTTTAATTAAATACTAAATAAAACACGCAGTATATGTTTTTTTGCTAAAAAGGTAAGTACCTACTAGCAACAAATAAAATATTTTAAAAGTGGTTAAAAGAATCGACGATGGTCATCCAGACTAACAAGTAAATCTAAAAAGCTTAGTGCAGATGAAGCCGCAGGTAAACACAAGTTTCATTAAAAAGGCACACACACACACGGAGGGAATGTAATCGTGTGTGGGGATTCATCAGTTTGGACAGGGGTGGACATCATTGGCTAGGGCTGTCCCTACATGCACACACATGCATTTTAAATTATCTAAGTACTTTTTAATTAAATTACCTAAAGCAAAAGCAGTCGACTACTAAGATTTGTCTATAATACAGTACCTCACAAGGCACGTCTCTAAGTCTGAGCCCTGTACCCCAAGTACGAGTTTGTGCACACACGCATCGTAGAGACGCAATCGCCGAGCTCCACCGATTTTGTATGGAAATCCAAACTTCTCAAGTAGTCTGCTGGGGCGCTGCAAAATCTCCATACAAACAAAATCGATGGCGCTCGGCGATTGCGTCTCCACGATGCGTGTGTGTACAAACTCATACTTGGGGTACTGAGTATGACGTCACTCTACATCGTTGTTCCATGTGCCCGGCACTTATACCGTTAAAATCGGAAAACCATATAGCTGGAACTTGGAACTGCTTGGAGGCAGATAAAATATAGATATATATATATATATAGATATAATAGATAAAGTAGTTTTTCCTTAGACGAGATTTATCACTACACATTAGATAAAGTTTCTGATTTACCCAATAAAAGTCGGTAAGAAACCTACACTGAGTCCCAAACTCCCTGAAACTCAGACTTAGGCATTGTTTCAGCATACGAGCAAATAGTTACACAATCTTAGAAAATGACTGGAAGATTTATGAGCAGAAAAAGTGTAGGTATACCTACAAAGTATTAGTGAAGTTGGCAGCCCTGCGAGCGCAGAAGGGAGAATGAAGTTTTTGCGTCGGACACAGATAAATCATTCGCCAGATGATAACGCTAAAAACTTGCGACTCAGCGGAACGCGGCCTTAACGGCTAACTGCTCACTGGAACACTTCCTTTAATTTTTTGTCCTGGAATTTATTTTTGAAAATCCGGTTTTCTTTTTTTGATGAAAACTAATTTAACAAAATGTGTTATCTTGTATTGTGTGTAATTGTGTTTTTGCATACGTTAACTTAACAGTAAAAACTGTTCGTAATATTTGCTTGAGGTTGTTTTACGTAAGTATGTATATCTAGGTACTTTATATCTACTTGCATTTTGTTGAACCCAAAACACAAAGGTATTATTTATTTCCCAAATTGAGAACAAAACATAGAAGAACCTCATTAGTAGTATATCTAGAGCTGTACTCTACCAAACGACAAACCAAAGTTCAACTTTACTTTACGCTACATTGCGTGTTAGCTTATGGTTTGTGTTCATTGCCCGAGCACTGCTACGCAATGGAACTTAAAACAACGATAGAGATTTTTGTTTTATCGTTTTTCAGAGTAGTAACGAACCTTAAAATCCAATTACGCCATAAAAACGTCGGAATCGCTAATTGTGAGTTTATGGTAATGTGATTTGGTTCCGTTTTGAATTACACTTTGGGTTCGCTAGGCTTTTTGACCTCTGTTTGTTTAAATTGTCTGAATTTGACAGGGGTACCGAATCGTTATACAAAATAGATAGAACCTATTTTAAAACTTAAGATTAGTAATCTAAACATAACACTTTAACGTATGAACGTCCCCTCATTAGCTATGCTCGGTGAGTCAATATAATTGTCATAGTTAAAGTTACTATACACCAGATTCCCCATAGCTGATCCTCAATTATAATATTGAAATATTTTACGCCACTCGCTACCGATACCTTTAGTTAAATGGCAGGACTTTAAAATACGTTTTGTGATGTGCGCTCGCACTTCAGTCATGATAAAACAATTCAATCAGCTCACATAAAGTCTCTAGAACCTCAGAAATCCCTGGAGTTACTCAAAGGTGTTGTAATATGTAACTGGTGACGTCTGCTCGCGACGTTAGTGCGTAACTTTACTCATTAAACTCTGTCGCCATAACTCATCGCCTGACGAGCCTCTGTGATTCTGACTGTGCGGAGAATCTAGCGGATATCTCTTGATCATATTATTAAGATAATGAGCTGAAGAAGAATACAGTTGCGAGAGGCTTCCCGCAACTGTATTCTTACTAAGTGAGTTGGCTGGGTACGTCTCCCAGTATGAAGTGAAAGGTTGCGGGTTCGAATCTTGCACATACTTGCCAAGGTTTCTGTAAGAGGCTTTCAGTTTAAATCCTGCTCGACTTTTATTTCGATATTATATCAAATATGATTATGTGCAGAACTTTAATTTAGGAATAATAAATGTATGAGAATAATAATAAAATATGTCGTAAGAGTCAATAGAAGTCGCGTCGGTATATGTATGTGGCCCCACGATCCGTAGAGATAAACTAACCCACTTGGCATCCGATTTATTCCAGAAAGTTCTGCTAAAAGCAAAATATTCCAAAATCCCGACGACCATTGTCATCAGATAATACCGCTGTGAAAGGAAAAACAATTGAATGACTTCATCTGAAGGGCTGGAAGGGCGCCGAGGGAGGCTGCGATAGAAATTAACCCTTATTATTTTAACGGGCGGTTTTAAAAGGTGAAAAATATTGGGATACCCGGCTAACTCAGCACATTTTCGGTCAGCTTTATTGCTTATACAAATATTGTATGTTTTACAACTAAATATAATTACTTACAGAAAAAATATCTTAGAAAATATTAGCGTAGGTTATCTACTAATGAATGTTATTTAAAATCATGACTTTTCGGTTTTGAACTTAATATTTAAATGGAAAAAATATCATTTTCTACCAAACAACCAACTTCGTATTTAAAGAGTTTTCTCAGATCAGGTTTCTTGAGCGGTCAAACTTAGTATCTCGCAAAGTAATGGCTTACCCGACTGCGAGGCGCGGGGGAGGGTTATGATTTACGTCCTCTCGGATTACGGACGATATTAATTGCAGTACCTACTCTGTAATGAACACTTCACTTATTTCATTTTTACTTTATTAAAGCTGGTGCTATATTTTTAACTAATTAATCTTCAACAGAAAAGTTACACTGCGAGTTGATTGCAAAGTTTAAGTCGAGCTTTAGACGCGCAGTGTAACTCGGATATGTACATAACGCGACAATAGCTCACCCCCTTTTCTAAAGCAATGAAGCGATAAACTTTACTCATTACAAGCTTCTCTTACACCCGCACTCAGAGACGTTACTTGAACAAAAGTATAACTTTATTAATGAGAAAAGTTATTAACAAGTGACCTCTCTGATGGTATGTGCTTACCAATACCTTATGAGTTAGTATATAAAGGAAGTTTTAAGGTCTTATGTCCTCCTTACAAATCGAAACACAACATCACTCTTTGCGGCAGTTTTATGTACGGTGGTAGTACTTCCCAAGCGGACATGTATATTTTATTACCTAATTAAATAATAAAACAAGCCACTGGTTCCTATAGTTTATAACCTCGCTGAGCATATTCACTCTCTACTAATAGAATAAGCTGAGTTGATATTATTCATTTGTAAGGATCTACGGTGTGTAGCTGGCAAAAACTGGATGAGAAGAGCCGAAGACCGGGCTCAGTGGCGCGTCTGCAGAGAGTCCTACGTCCAGCAGTGGACTGCTATAGGTTGATGATGATGATGATGATTTGTAAGGAGTTTGAAAAGACAAGACGTAGTTTATCTTTAATGTACGTCTCTGAGTGACGCTGTAAGTCGCACCGATTCTTAGAGGTTATATTGCTTTGCAGAGATAAGCCGAGGACGTGCCTAGACTAAGCTTCTGACTGAATCTACCAGTGGGAGAATGTTGAGGCGTCTTGAGATATCTCATTTTGTTGATCCAGATTTGGCTTAAGTTTTTAGCGCGAGGTGCAGGTTCGATTACATTACTATTTGTGAAACTTAGTACACAGTTTTTGTTGGTTTTGTATTCCATAGAGTAAGAAATTTTGCCTTTTTCCTTTAAAGCGTTACCTTAAACTGCACACTACATACACAAAGGTTATTTGGAAGAAAATAGGTAGGGGAGACCTAGGATAGTTGTTACAGAGGAGAGTTGTTACAAAGCCGATTTCTCGGAACCTATGATCGTTAGTGAGCTGGCAATGCCACTCAATTGATTCTTTTTAGATGCGCTTCTTGATGAAACAAGTGCCTCAGGCACCAGGCAAATGGTTGCCCGAGTACGACGTCTGCATGAAAAAAAAACCGAAAAGTAATTTTTTTGACAAAATTTTGGTTATATTTATATCGTGACACATTAAATTTAGGTGGTTATGTTAATTTTTTGTATACTGTAGGGTTTTTGAAGTTTCAAATAGTTGCGTTGTTTTGATGATCCTTGACGTTGTTGTGAAATTATGAATGTTTATTCTGACCAGGTCGTAATTTTCGACACCTAGGAGAGTTGTGACACGCTGTAACAACTCTCCTATTTTAGTTTGTTTGCTTTGAATTTTATGTCATTAGCAATCCAATCAAAAGATTTCAGTTCAGGAGTGGAAAGGCTGGTCGAGAATGGCACTAGGAGTGAGCTGCTGTACGTCTGTCATAATAGATTGGATTACATTAAGATTTTTGACTTATTTTATAGTGGCTGATATTGTCATGATGCCATAGTTACTTAAAAAATATTTATTTCTTATAATCTTAATGTCTGTAGTCTCAACAATTATGCCAAATGATAATTGAAGTATTATTAAAGGGTGTGTGTTTTATAATTCTTATAAAAGTCATCTTACCTATCAAATATAGTATTGATAAACAGCTGTAACAACTTACCTTGGTGCCTGTCACAACTTACCTCGGTGTTAGGAGAGTTGTTACAGTTTGAGTTGTTTCTGTTTTGGTGGATTTTCTCAGAAACCTTACAACTTTCATTTATTGTCATGACCGTTTTTGATAAAGGAAAGATTGCTCTATATTTAGACATAAAGTTGATAACTGTGCTATGTTTCTTTATTGAGATATGTGGTTTTAAGTAAAAATTGTAACAACCCTCCTTGGTCTCCCCTACCTACCTCCTTAATAGCACTAAGCTCGTTTTTGTACTATCTTTTTTGTGCAATAAAGTAAGTAAGTCCTTACCTATTTTCTAACATAATCGAATAAAATACAATGAATGATTAATTAAAACTAATGCACTTTTGCATTGCCCGATACGATAACTATAATGTCGATTGCTCCACCAAAAAAAATGTTATCAAAACCTTCACTATGTGTTTTTAGTTCTTAATGTATAAAATTAGTTCTACTATAATATCGTGTCGATTAAGTGTAAAACTCACACCTGCTAACTCTTAAAACCCTAGCAGCTCCGCAAGAAGCTAAGCTTATCGCAATAAGCTAGGTATCTGAGGAATGTGTAATAAGCTGGATATCCGCGAGCTAACACAACGCATCGCGCACAAAGGAACGGGTACTGAGTTAGGGTCCGTCCACACTGGCACTAGGCACGACTCACTCGAGTTATTTTTTTTTTAATAACTATTCCACATTAATTAATTCCTTCAAACTTCAATTGCATTTATTCAATAAAATCACAAGGATCACTTTGAAACATCTTACATACTAGTTGATTCTAGACGCCAGTTCGTCTAGAAGAACTGGCAAGAAACTAGACCAGGATCCTAGCGTTTTATTTATATGATTCTTCTTACACGTACCCTAACATAATTACAATCTAGCCACAACATGGGATAATAATAATGAGTAGGTAATTTTGTATTGACAATAAAATGGTCGTGTAGCATTAGACAAATACCTACTTATTGTAAAAACACTATGTATTTGTATGTGATTGGCAAAATACTCACATTGTTTTATATGGGACGAACTTGATTACAAAAACTTTACTACTAGTGGGAATGGACCCTAACTTTTTAGTGCTCGTCGGAATTAAACCCAATTTTGTTGGTGTCGGGTTTACGGAAACAATTATTTCGAAATGTATTTTTCACAAACACTTATTTTTAAATGTATTTTTCACGAGCACTTTGAAACGTATTTTTCACAAAACATGAACTATTAGTATTTACCAGTTTTAGTACTTTTGATTTTACTGACTGGTTTAATAAAAACCTAACTAAAAACGATCTTAGCATTTCAGTTTTCATTCGTTAGCCGTGTTTTCTCTCTGCATCGTGTATTTTCAAATTAGCATTTTATTTTTGCCAGATTAAAATAAGCCCTAATGACATAGTGCCGGTGCAACAGCACCGCAGCACTAACTGGCCGCCTGATTGCCGAACAAAAGCGAACCGCGCTAAAAAAGAAAAAATATGGGCACAGTGCAAATATGTGCAGTAATATAACTACGGATACAAAATATAATAAACAAACAAGAAGATTGTGAAAAGGGAGTGGAGAGCGGAAGAGACGTACGGTTTTGTTCTGTGTTTGTTTGATTTGTCTGAACTTTAAAAATTGTTTAACGCAATATTGTGATGTAGGTAACTACCTAACTACAATTTTAAATGTAGATGTAATGCGATCAAATATTATTATATAGCAGAGCAGCTCAGTTCATACACGCCGCAAATTTCGTTTCAGAAAATGAGTACCTATTCATTAGGACAAATCGGATTTACCATGTTATGTATTTAGCCCTATTAACGCAATGTGTGGTTTTATCTGCAGATTAACATAGTGTAATATACATACGGTATGGAGTATGTCAAATTAACTTTAGGTCTAGGATCTACCACAAAGGATTGAAACGACAAAGCACGTGCTAAGTGAAATAATGTTATGAATGCTAATTATATCAAGTTATTTTTACATTTCTAATTGACGTATATGTATTACCAATATGAATAAATGATGATTTATGATAGAGGTAACCGCTTAACATCAAGTGGGCCATCAGCTAGTTCTCTAGTAATAAATGAAAGATCACAGATAAATAATGAGTGTAGTTGACGTTCTGTTTCCTCTGTACACAGTACCGTTGCAGTTTTGATTGCACAGAGCGAGACAGGTGGCTCCAATCATGAATTCCATCATATTTTTAGGGAAAAATTGACAAAGTTTTTGGTTTCTCTTTGTTACGGAGTGGTCACGTGGTCACACGTGTCCCACACAGCTTGAGCTCTTCCCAACATAAACCATTTCGCGCAAAATAATCGACTCAAATAAAAATAGGAGTAGATGAAGACATGCTAGTTTTTAAACGACTTTAATAAATAGATGAGGTGCGTAAGTCAGTTGAGTTTTTTTGATTATTTATTTTTTTATTTTTATCTGTCGATAATCATGTTTAAAAAAAAACAATGATTAACAGAGATTTTAGAACGTTTTTAATAATCTATTTTATTATATATTAAATGGCGCTCAACGTGGGGCAATTTTGCTCCTGTTGGGGCGCCAATTTTGTGAACTAGATTTAATTGTGCATTCACTTCATCTTTTGTTTGACTAAACTCAAAATATTATAAATAGTGTTTAGATCATAAATCGTCGGATATCAGTGTTGGTTGTTCATTGACAACACAGAAGCAGGCACGGCGTGGTAGACTAGACAGTCGTAATCCGTCAGCGCCGCCGCGGTCGTCTGATGGATGGGACAGTCAATCAGGCTCAGCTGGAGCGCAAACTGTGTCTATGCACATCTACCAAGGTACAATTCTATGTTTGCGTTATGATATGCATCATAGTACCGAACGTCTGTCGATAATAATAATGCACACTTTTTTCAATCACAAATTAACTACCTATTCGAATTGCTATGTTCCTGTTCTAATATGTAAATAAAAATAAATAGACTAAAGAACATAAATATTTAGTATTATGGGTAACATTTTTGTTTTTTTTAGTGTCTTACCTACTTTGTTAACCTTTATTTGAATAAACATTTTTTTTTATTTCAGACTTCAGCGAATACATTTATTATCGTGATGCTTTCTTTGGAGTGGCAGGTTGAAAAACTCAGAACTCTCAGTAAATCTTGGTAAAGAAGACAGGGCTCATAATAATATGTGACACCTACCTACATTGTATTACCATGTTATGTACCACCATATGAAATCAATAAATGTATTGAGTATTAAGATACAGCTGATGAACGTAACCGCTATACATAAAGCTTGTACCATAACTATAAACTGTCCTGTATACGAAATCTCGAGAGGCAGAATTGTCAATAAAACTCTGGATTCATCTTATCTGGTTCCTGGGAAACTGAAATCAAAATATGTAGAACGGATATATCTTAAGAATATCAAAGCAGATTTGTATTATTTGGTTCACAAAAATCGAAGATGATTTACAAATGGGATCAGGATAAACGTCCCTTGAATTTGTGTCAGTACAAAACCTTCGAATTGATCCTTAATTTCTGGTGAGTGTATGGTGCAAGTCAAAGTCGCCACGCCAAGAACCAACCATCTATGATATATTAGTGTTATAATATTTGAAACTATCACGGTTTTGAACATAGTTTTCATTATAAACGGGATATTCAAGGCGCATGCAACTGTGCCGAAATATCGGAAAAAAATCAAACTCACAAATCATGGTCAATATCCCGTTTATAATGAAAACTATTTATTAAGCCTGCAATACATGTTGGCCGAGCGTAGGCGAGTGAACGCCAATACCAACGTATGGACAGCATATTTGCCTTGCTTTGCCATCGCTCGGTGTCGCTCGCCTAGCTGGCCGAGTGAATACAAGCGCCAACGTGTATAGAGGTCATTTGCAGTGACTTGTCACCACTCGTTGTCGCTCGCCGCCACTCGCCTCACTTCGGAGCCGTGTCGGTTTTTGTGCACAAATCAAAGGCGCTTGTCAGCGCTCGGCCAATCGTGTCCACATGTTTGCCAGCCCGCCATTATGCGGTTGTGTTCTGTGAATACTGAGCATCCACCACCTTCTTTTTTGTCTTTTCTTTTTTACAACTCTCTTCCAGTATACACTGACGTAATAATTATACGTGCTCATCAAATAAATAGCAGCAGCTGCAACAACTTCTACGTCCATATTGTTCGAACTTGATGACCACTTAGTTCGAATGTACAACAAGAACTGACGGCTACCAACGTGTGGGCAGCTTCACAGAAAACTCGTCTACATTGGCCGTTTGCAATAGTTTGCGTAGACTTGCCGAACGTCTGGACGGTAGCACTTAGCTTGCACAGATTTGCCTTCGCTCGCATTGGCCTTAGCTCGGCCAACATGTATTGCAGGCTTTAGTGTTGTCACAACATTCAGCACAGCACTACTTGTCATAAGCAATAGGTTCATCTATATAGTTCACCTATTTATAGGATGCTGAAAAAAGTAATAAATAGTCCAGCACGTGATAGAGGCCGCGTGAAATATGAAGTGTCACACGTCCCATCGGCGCGCAATATAGCAGTGCGTAAATCAGCGGACGTGTATAGGTGTAGTGTGTACGCACTGGGCAACTACGCGTACGGTACTTTCACTTGGTCAAGGTAAGACAATTACCAAAATATGTATTCTTCAAGATAATTACTACGTTTAGTAAAACAAGAATCGTCAAAATAAGTTGTAATTACACGTTTTTATGGCTTTTATTTTGTATAACGTAAACTAAAAATCTACTTGTGATATTATCCAGATTTTTAAATGAAGCATTTTTGATTTCTTTTAATAAATTAAAATAATTATTTATCTATAATTACTTGCCTTATACCTTTCTTAATAAGTATTCTTTTAAAAACTTCAACTTCTTAGTGTATCGAAACAAACATTAAGTACCTACCTTTGTTAGGTACTAAGTTGTTAAAGTTGTTTATATAATTATCTAATTTTATATAATAGGTACCTTTTTTTCTAATTCGATAATATTTCATTCGTTTAAGATATTGCATTCTCAAACGCTTTGTGCAAAATAAGGTGAATTGGAATCTTCTAAAACACATTTATCCATCCAGTAGTGCGTGAACATCCAAAATAATAAAACGATTCGACAATATCGGACACTCGCTGACACGGAGCCCGGCTGACACGACCAGCTGACCACGACCTCTGCAAACCTCATCTTGCCTCCAAACTTCCGAGCATTCACCAGGGCTGGAGGTCTGATACGGCTGGTGATGGGCTCGGAGTTTGGAGTTTTTGACAAGTGATACGACTAGATTAGATGGAGCCGTGTCCTGAGGTTCGGAGACGTTTTTTGAGCCAAATATTCTGAGTGCCCTGTTGGATAGCACAGTGACTAGACAATTCATATTGAAAGTTTAATAAGTAAAGCTAGAGATTAAAGAGTTTATCATAAGACTACTACGGCTTCACCACAGTTAGTACAGCACAGATAAATGATTGCAAGTTTTGCTTTCAGTTTGGTGCTAGTGAGGGGCACCATGTAGGTCTGAAGTACGCTGAATTGTTCATCATTACCGTTGGTTGTAGTCCTTTAACTTCTAGAATAATCTTTTGTCTGAATTGTTATTAAATACAATATTAAGCACACATTTAGACTGCCTGTTTACTCCTTTGCAACTTATTAGGATTCAGAGATAATAGAAAATACCAGTAAAACGAACAAATAGTAGTTCACATTGTCAGTTTCCACGTGAACTCCCTCGGGCTTATTCCTAAAGGGTGGAGGTCAGTATACGTTGGTGATTGGATATGAGTTCGGGAGTTATTGACAAGGGTAGCTACCTTGAGAACCATTCAATCTTGGCACAGCGCTGGTAGTAGGAACGGTAAACACACTCACATGTTACTGACAGTATATATCACCACGCCAAAACCTACACCATAAACCTCTCCTAGATAAAACCATTGGAAACCAGTGTAGTTGACTTCCAAAACCATTTAATCATTAACAGCTTGAATAATAATGTTGCTATGTGTTCAAGAAATTCAGTATTAGGCCTTCAGCAACATTCTTGACTTCTTAAGTTGTGTTATTTTTACTGTGTGACAGTTATTAATACTGTGATCTCCATATCATGAGTAGATTCATTTCGCGTCGCTAGCTCGGCTTTGGGTCCATTTGATGATTGGGAAACGTATGATTTGTGACGTCATGGAGAAGAAGACATCATATCGGTATTTTGGTTATTTAGACTCATCGAAATACTTTTAGTATTTTGGTTATAACTGGTTTCACTTCACACTACTGAAGTCTGCTGATGTGACGAACAGAGGTCATACAAAGAAGCCGAGGGACAATCACTTCGGATAGTATTACCACTTATTACAAATCCAGCTAATTTGAAGAACCCTTGTCTCCCATCCCCCTCCCACTTGGCATATTCAAATTGATTGCGAAAGGGACGGCGCGACCTAATCGAGCCACGGACAATTGGTTCGACCCGACTTTCCTTTTTATACGTTTTCTTATACACTAGAGACTTCTTAGCTATTGTGTGGAAAAGCAATTTTCGAAGAGTATTTGCCAAATGTAAATATTGGGATGTGGCTCTGACTAACACCAGTTCTATCACCTCACAGCGATACTTACTATGTATTCCGGATTATATGGATACAAGATTAATTACATAAACGCCTGACGTCACACCTTTTCATATTTTCATATCAGTGATTCGATGCTGGACTGCCCTCTATAATCTGTAAACGCATAATCCATTGGGGGAAGGTTCACGACCAGGTATTTCTGGCCAATGTTTGCAATGATGCAAAAAGCAATTTTCCTCCTATCACCTTCACAGCTCAAAGTTTTTCAACAACAATTCAGTAGCAATCCTCGCCTCACCTCGCTGCTCCAAGGTTGGTATCACATCCGATCAGATATCATGTCCTCTAATATGACTAACTACACGATATTTACTCAAATATAGCCCGCTAATTTCTAAACCCGAAATTCCGTTTTGCTCCACGAATACGACACAAAATTTGTTTTTGAAAGTTAAAGAGTAAACCTCAGACCACGGGCTCTGATGGTAAGATATACAACTCAATAATATAAGATTAGTACTTCAAACACTTCCACACCGTGTTAGCAGTGTCGATACAGATATTTAGTACTTATAGCTTAATTATTAACTACTTATAGCTTAACTTATAGCTTATAGTTTTAGGTCGGTGTCGTGTAGATGTCGTTATCGGACAGTGTGCAAGCGCCCATTGTTTACCACTTCAAAGATCTCAGGTGTATGTTACTAATGAGATCGTAATGACTGTTTTCCCGTTTGATACGAAGAAAACGACACTTACACGTAATCGGATTCCAGAAATTCAGGTCAAACTTTGTTTATGGAGAATTTCTTAAACACCTACGCTGTGTTTCTTTAAGAAGCTTTTCGCTGTTTATTTAAAGCTTTACTTCGTTTGAATTTAAAGAACGTATTGTTAGAGAGAAAATTCCACATAACTTGATACAGAGACTTGGAAACAAGACGCAGATCATTTAAATATGTTTTGCGAATCTGTGAAAAGAGCCTAGTTGAAATAAGTATCCAGATTAAATCATTATTTGTTAAACGAAATTATTAATACATTGCAAGTTTTTAAGAAATACAAGTTTTGTCATTAGATAATTACACTAATAATTCGATATAATTAATTTATTAAATCATGTAACAGAGAAAATTGTGGCAATTTTGGCAGTGGGCGACTCAGCACATGCCGCCGCACTACATAACAGCTACTTGACACAGTGGTTAATATTCTTTGTGGTCAATATTACAGGAAAAACAAAATGTCCTTTTTATTTCGTGTCTATATTTTCTTTTCGCCTTCCGTTCATAAATGCTCTCGACCCCAATCGTCTAAAGTCACAATAGCAATATTTTTTGGGTCGCAAAGGCACCCACAAAAAGGAGTATGTTGACTTGCATTTCTATTCTTCTCCAAAGGCAGTATATTAAACCCGGGTTATCCAACGGCTACTAATCCCTTGATAAGCGAGAGAGGACAATGCGCTATTGTTCTGTACCCACCCTGCGTGCAAGACTCGCAAACACAGTAGGTTATTGTTTTGTGGCGCCCAACGTGGGGCTAGCTTTGGTTTGGAATAACTCTAAGTGTGTCCGGGCTGAAACAATATTGATTAAGAAAAAAAAAGTGATATATGAAACTTACTTATTTATGGTACAAGTTTAGTAATCTTATACTAAGTGAAAGTTTCCAAAACTTAGCGCCCAAAGTGAGTTAATGTTTTTGATAATCCATGAAGTAAAAAAGCAGTATATTTGGGAAAGCCGTAAGGTTTTACATAAACATTACCTTTAATTAGAATTATAAAAGCATAGCTAATAATTTTCGTGACATTTACATGTTAAAAGCACTTCTGGTGTGGCCGCACTGTGCCAGCCACCTCAAACTCAAATGAACCGACATCTCACTTAAAAACGTGATACTGTTTCTCTTTTTGTTGGCGGTTTTATTTTCGCCTATTCATTGCGTTGACATCTTTATAGCAGGGTTATATCGTACAAGTGTCGCCTTATTACTTACGCAATAAAGTTCAGAATTGAATGCCTCTCGACCCGAGTGGGGTAGCAAAGTGAAAATGAAAATATATCAGGTGTTTTGTTTTGATGCAAATTGTAACGTGTTATTGTGTTATGTTATACTTTGCGGATACCTCTCTATGGATACTGCTCTCCTGGTACTTTGGGGAGAAAATATTTTCGAGTTTTTCTTTATTTTGTGGCGTTCTGTCAAAGAACGTGCTTTTATAGAACGAGTTAGAGAAAAGAGCAAAATGCGGTTGCCTTTTTATGATGTTTCAGTGTATTTGCACAAACTATGAGAGCATAAAAGCTGAGTTTCTGTTTTTCCTAGAAAACGGACTCAATTTACTGGAGAATATCTACCGAGCCAAATGCAAAGACATGAACTCTTTTATTTGTTGCCTTTTGCTGTTTTCTATGATTTTCAAATTCAAAATAAGTAGGTCGTCTGAAGTTGTTTGGTAGGGTGGTACCCGACAGATCAGATAGTAGTAGATACTTCCCTGAACAAACTCAGTCATAAAAAGTTTTACTGCAGCCAATACAAAAAAGTTGCTATAATAAAATTACGACGCCGTTTTGAGGTTATTATGAAAAGTATTTATGTTTTCCGAAGCAATCACACTATCAATAATATTTCATTATTTTAAATATATTTATGTATTTTATGTATTCCTTATGTACATTAAAGTATTATAACTTCAAAGCAGATAAAATTCAAAATTCCATCTCGTACGACCAGTGTGGTGGCTGTTTAAAAGGAAATCATAATAAAAAGGTATACATTTTAGAAAAGTGTGAAATCCCCGGCATTATTGAACGATACGATAAAACTATCGCTTTGCATCCCGTGTGGGGGAGATAATGCACATAGTACAGCACGCTTACGTACCGCAACTAGTCAACTAACTTGTAACCAACATGAAGCGGTTCAATTAATGGTTCTGTAGAAACAGCAGACCTCGCAAACATCTTGTGTAGGACAAAGTCCTTAAGTTTGCTTATTCTAAATGTAATAATAATAATAAAAACATTTGTTATAAAAACCAGATATAAAAGATACAACAGATCCTATAGACAAACATTTTTTTGCAGTTTTGCTGTGTCGCAGCGACCGTCGCCCGCCTTCGAGGCTAAAGTGCGGTTCCAAACAATGTGAAAGTGTCTTAGCTAGATGAACATGAAAATATTGTTATATAATATTAAAATATTCTTTCTCAATGTAATGAATGTATGTTTGCGTTCAATGAGATTGTATATTTTTATTTTTATTTGTATGGAGTTGCGACTCTGCTTGTTCGTACACAGTGAGTTGGCGCGGGAACAGAGCCGGGTGTGTGTAATGGCCGATGCTCAATAAATATTGACGCTCGATATTTTTGAAGGCAGTTATCGGCACGCGCTGAGAACTGATGCGCTATGTGCGTGCGGCACTACTTCTCTAATAGAATATCAGACGTTTAGCGACTCTTGAATAATCTACTTATCTGTGAAAAAAAATAAGCAAGAAAAAATATGATTTGCTATATTTTTGGTCTGAAAAGAGAGGAGACGCAGTTGAAATAGGACGCACATGGATGTTAGTACCATTACACTCGCGTCACGGACGTATTGCAATGCATCACAGATCACTTATTCGCTAACATGTTTAGGATTCCGTACGCCAAAAGAGCAAAACGGGAATATTACTTTAGAATCCGCTGTCCGTTTATTTGTTTGTCAATCCGTCTGTGACCAGGCTGTATATCTTGAACCGTGATAGTCAGAGAGTTCAAATTGTCACAGATAATGTATAATTATCGGCCGGTTTCTGGAAACCCAAATCACGATTGATCCGAGTTTGACACATAGTAATTATTTGATTTTTTCGTTGATCATCGTTCGAGAAACCGTCCGTATATGTTGCCGGTATAACAAAAAATACTAAAAAATATGTGAAAATATGGATGTATGTTCTTCTGACGGATGATACAATGTACTTACAGCCAAAAAATCTAGTACAAGCTTTGTTAAGTTTGGGACAAGATGGCGTGATAATTTCATGAATTATTTCTTATTCAGTTATTTTTTTTATCACAATAAAGCCTGCTCCGTTTGTTACGACGCTATATAAGTTCATGCCCACTTCGCGCGCAGTAAGCAATGAGTATTACGACTTTATCGATCGGCGCGCAACTCGTTAACGGTTATTGTAGAGCGGTTAATTCCTTTACGAGTTTCCGACGCGCAATGGTTATGTTATCACTAACTTCGGTGGGTATTGATATTGCCCATATTTTCACTTTATTGAGAGGGAAACAATTTTCAAAATGGTTATGAAGTTTTTAGTTGGTGATCGATGTAACGAACACTGGTTTTTGGGATTTTCTTTGATTTTGGTTTGATGTCTGGGGTCTAGTTTTACCCATAGTCCTATTTATAACACACTGTATCGTATCCGACACTTTTTATTTTTACAGTAAATAAAATAAAATTAAATATTCACTGATATTTCACACATCACACTTTGGTCCCAAACTATTTTTTTAAATACATACATAGAACACATAGAAACATTATAATTACATATATGCTCGTATTCTGAGTTAGATCAAGTACCTAAAGAGAGGAAATTAATAGTCACTTTTCGTCAGGCATCAAATACAACTCTTGATACCTTAGATTGCATCAAAATGAAGATACTATGTGGGTCTAAGTCCAGGGACGTCTAAATACATTTAGCACATGCCCACGATTTTCAGTATTTTGTAAACAATACAATGTTTTCTAACAATGTTTTCCTTCACCATTTGACTGGCATGGCATGAATTGTTCGAATAAAATAGATTAGTCCATGACCGGACTAGAACACACCACCGATTTCAAGACGGGGCCACTATCACTGGACTTACGGTGCTTAATATGGACAAGAGAGAGTCTTAGTTTTTTTTTTTCTTATTCTTAATTCTTTATTGTACACACAGATAACTTACAGACTAGGTATTACAAAGCTATGTACAAAGGCGAGCTTAACCCTAAAAAGAGTTTTTTCTGTAAGTAAATGTCAATAATCTATACATAATGTTCACGCGTCACTGCAGAGGGCGCTGCACTGGTTCAATATAAGGCTGCGCAAGCATCACTCGCCCCTTCACTTCGCATTGCGACTCCTACAACTTACATAGCTGGCCAGCTATGTAAATCTATTTTTTCAATAAAAACGTACTTATACCTATAACCAGTCGTTTTTACTTAAATTGGTCAGCTAGATAGCAACATAAATAGGCTATAAATAAATACTAAGTAGATCCTAGACTATCAGGCTACCCCCAAGCACGGCCGCATCACTGCCGTAGCAAACACATAATCTTCTTTGATCTCGATTCAGTTTAAACGTGCTTTTTACATCAGTATCAAATGATAAATTTGTTAATCTAAAATATATCTTCAGACCACGTCTTAGAGTCCATAATTACATTCGTTGACGATCGCAGGCCCTGCATGTAATACCGTGTGTAATGCAACACCTACTTACCTGAACCATGCGAGCATATACGATCATCCTTTCTTTACAGAAAATAATGTAGTACCATAGATATGAAACTTGTGAAGATAAAACTCATTCAAACTGCGCTGAAACTTTGCAACCACAAGTATTTTTTAGGATCATACCAAAATAAGAGTCTTAGAATTTAAGGTCATTAAAATAGGACCACTTGTCCAAAAACATTGAACAATAAACAAACGTATACAGTCGGTAAAAAATTAAAAATGTCACAATGAAGTATTCTTACATTTCTATTTTGGAATGTAATTGATATTTCATATTAATCACAATCCTCATATTTTTTCTTTTTTAAATAATGTAATTTGATCCAACCGTTGGCCCCCTCCCCCCTGACGTTAAACATTGATATACACGCCATGTATGTATATCAATGCAATTCCTCACATAGGAAATTCTTAAAATCTTGAGGACGTACTCTAATAATCAATGTAGTAAGCTGAATAACTCTAACAAAAGTATACTAACAAATAACCTACAAAATGTCAGTTTCAGGGCAGTTTCGTTTCTATGTACCACACGTAGATTATTCACTAGTCCACGTGGCTTAATCTAATACGTGTCTCACATTAAAACTAAACTACCATCTAAATAGCACCCTATGTTATCTCCATAGAGATCATTTTAACGTACACCGGCGCGAGTTCTTTAGATTTATTTTCGAAACGAATTTGAAAAATGATTTTTACACTTTAGAATTTTCAGTTCATTTTCGCGTGATATTTTTGATGTCATGAAATTTAAGACGCAAGCTAAAATGATCTCATATTCTGTAGCTTTAAGGTGTATTTTGCGTTGGTAAGGTTTTAAAATAAAGAAGTATTCTTAGAATGAAACATGTCTCGTTAAGAGTGTCATTTATATCATACGTTTGAATTATTATTGTACTAACGTTTGCACGTGACTCCGCTCGCTTCACGCAAAGTGATGATAAAACACGAAATTAGTATAAGTTAGGAATAAAAATTAGTAGGTAAAGCCACCTTGTCGAAGACACCTTGTCTTAAAGAATTTATATTAAAATATAGGTAAATATAGGTAAGTATAGGTAAACCTATATTTCCATAAATAAATAACTAAAACTAAAATTCGAGGTCAATCTTTTAAAGATCATTTTGATTAAATAAGTCGAATATGTATCTAAAAGTTGGAGTAGCGAATATACGACAATTTTTATTGACGTTCGGACAAAAAAATAGATTAGCACTATTTATTGAAAAATAATGTTCTTTAATGTTCCTTTGGTACATGCCAAACTGTATTTTTTATAACCAGCTTAAAAGCCCACAACTAAATATAAAAGAAAACCAAAACCGCTCATGACAAATTCAACAGCGCACATACATAGACAGGTACAAACATAAATTCCAGAGTTTTCAATCAATTCCGACTCAAAGCGAAAACAGATTTAAGCGATCGAGCCGGAATCTGAAGCGTTATATCTACATGCAATTACGTGTGTCTGTCTGTCGCACAAAGGGTATCACTGGGGCGGGAGCGGACTCAGGTCCGCCCCGTCGGGGCAAAGGAGGGCTACAAATATTCACAAACGCTCCAATTCTTAGGCGTGCTTCTTAATTCGTAATGTTCCTTGTCTGAAAAGTCTGATGGCGAATGACATGTTAAGCAAGTAAATAATGACTAAATAATGATTAAAATATCTGAAAGAGTTCATGAAAACAATATTACACTTAATCATAGATCTTGTTTATCTTCTTGGTAGTGTGACGATTAAGATAAGAATATATAATATACTAATGGCTACAATAGATGTTTGAATGTGGCATAACAAAACGAATATGAATTTAATTACACTATACTAATATTATAAAGAGGTAAAGTTTGTGTATTTGTTAAATTGTAAGGGGTAATCTCGGGATCTACTGAACCGATTTTAAAAATTCTTTCACCAATAGAAAGCGACATTATTGCTGAGATTATATAAAGAACCGAAAAATAAAAAGGCTTTTACGTGGTAGTCCGTTTCGCAAAGTAAATCGGAGAAAAAACGGTCGAATTATGCCCAACGAAGAGGGCACGGGTCAGCTAGTTCATAACAAAAATGTCTCACAGAGTTACAATTACATTACAAACACAACTCATAATAAAAAAAAATATGGACCTTGTTATGAATATGTCTAGTTACCCCTTTCAATGTCCCTTAGTCCGTCCACCCCACAGGGGTGAGTTTGAGGGACGCGGACAGCAGAGACAACTTTCATTGACGAAAAATCAGACGGAAAATTGGAAAGGAGAGTGATTGAAACGTTTGGAGGTGACAGCGACGGAATTATTCGAATTCTTCGCAAATTATTCGTAAACTCACTCACACGGGGTGCTCGGGACGTGACAAGGGGGATTTATAATGATTATAGAATTTACAAATGAAAAAATAATTTATTTCCAAACTCTAGGGATGTAAGGGGGTTAGGTTAGATGTCATTATATATATACATACTATCTACTATCTATATATATGTACCGTCTATCTTATATAAAGTTAGCGCAGACTCGATGTCTTGATTACCATACATAATGGTGACATAATGTCAACGCTAACTTTTTACAAGATGGTAATGTGTAAATGTAATGTGATTAGACATAATGTTATAACACGTGGCTTTTAAACATACATACATCGAAAATTCTATAGAGCATATGTAGTGAAAGTTACGGGAACGTGGAGAATGTTTTAAAAAACTAAACTTTATTTCATGAAAACTTTAATTCATTGAAATTAGTTACAATAAATGAGACGTCAGAGGCAAAGGTTAGCCTCTAGACGAATGATTAAAACAAACTTACTAACTAAGAGCCACAAGGCACAGACGCGTGGGTGGCAGAGATAAGCAACCGACCGCAGGTGCAAGACTGCAAGCTTGCGTCTAGGCATGATGCGATGTTATTGGCAATGTACTAGCCGGTTACATAACTCCTCCCTCCTTAAGAGCGAAATTATCGGTTCTAGCGGAAGCTACGATCCGATCATTTCGCATAAACATAAAATGATAAACAATAAACGCAATAAAAGCAATGATTAAAACTAAATACAATAACAACTAACACTTTTAACCGTTACGCCACTGATATCATTTTCACTTTCACAAACACACTTTTCTTTAGGTTTAGGATTCGCGAAAAATGCTTCAAAGCCTCCGGATTAATGTTTTTGATGTTGGTGGTAGCTAGAGAAGTCGTATTTATGGACTTTAACTCCGGTAGAGTTACTTTCAGGGTAATCATAATCTGAAGATTTTCTGCAAACTTGCACTTGTGAACTTAAGAGCCTTATGTAGTTGTCAGGGAATAAGTACCCATGATGTGATGATGTGACGGTCTGATCCGTCTGGAACTATATGTAGAAGCTGCTCTGCACAGGTCAGTATAGGAAACGTCGTCGCCATCGCATAGGAGATTGTTATCCGCAGCAATTTTCTCGCACGCCTTAGTGACCGGCAGGTACTTCGAATCTTTTACCAAGAGGTATGGGAAATCGGGAAAAACTATTACAGTTTTGTTACTGCATTTTTAAAGATCAATAATGATTAAATTTTAAAATAATTTATTAATGTTTTTATCTGTAAGTGCAAGTACTTCCAATAAGAACGTTATCTGGTTTACTTTTACATAAGTTTTTCTAATTTTAACAAGTTACTCTCATATACTAAGTTATTTTCTTGCTCTATAGATTTCAATACGTATAACAGTTCGGTTGAATTTATTATAGACTAATATAGTACAGATACTTTACTTATTGATTAAGCGGTTTCTATTTCGTTAAACATTACGTAGATTGTTCCGAACGTATATCAAACATAACACGTAAGTTAGGTAGAGACTAGTTTGAATTATTGATATTTTATTAATTCTTTAATAACTTTCAATCACTAGTCTAATATTAATTATTTGTCATGTAATGTTTCTGTACTATTCACAAAGCTATGCAAAATTATAGTGATCAAAGTAATCAATAATTTTATCTATATGCATTACCTTCGAGTCGATTCGCGAAATAAGAGAATCATATCGAATGGCGTCAGCGTCACCAAGGTTACCTGAGATTGCCTTAATTAACAACCTAAGGTAATTCACTAATCCTATTTTATATCTAAATATCGAAAACGGAACCAACTGCCGGAGTTTTACGATAGTGGTATTCCGTACGTAATCGACTTGACATCTCCTGCCAATAAATTCATTGACAAAAGATGTACGACTAAACATATATAAAATTAAGATCAGTTAATACATACCGATCTTGCTTTGCATTATAGTCACATTTTCTTATAAATAAGTTTAAATGTTTGTTGCCATAAAAAATTGGTATAATGCACACTATTTCTTTTAGAACTACAGTTGCTGTCGTCATTTTGAATACCTACTCTAACATTTTATTTCTGTGAAAAATAATCACCTATTCATAAATTTAAACACAAATTTAATGTGTTTAAATACCTACACTAATATTTTATTTCTGTGAAAAATAATCACATATTAATAAGTTTAAACACAAATTTTATGTATTTAAATACCTATTCTAATATAATATTTATGTGAAAAATAATCACCTATTAATAAATTTAAACACAGATTTTATGTATTTAAATACTTACTCTAATATTTTATATAATATGTGAAAAATAATCACCTATTAATAAATTTAAACACAGATTTTATGTATTTAAATACTTACTCTAATATTTTATATAATAAGTGAAAAATAATCACCTATTAATATATTTAAACACAGATTCTATGCATTTAAATACCTACTCTCTTTACTCTACAAGTCTCTACTTGCGTGAAAAATAATCACTAATTATATTAAACACAGATTTGTATGCATTTAATATCAACTTACACTACTTTTAATTCCCTACAATAGGAAACCAGAAAACGTTATAATGGAAAAAGTTTGATTCCGAATATAACAAAACAATAATATAAGCATAATGGAAAGGAAAGGATGGCAAAAATTCTACTCACCAGCCAGTCACCATTATGCTCGTTCGCTCTCCTTATATCTTCACAAATTTGTTTGGTTCGCACAGATCCGATCCGTCGGGAAACTCGAGAAAACTCGAGATATACTCCGCGGAAAACTCGGAAAACTCGGAATATCTGCCCCGGCTGCGCCAGTGAAAGTTACGGGAACGTGGAGAATGTTTTAAAAAACTAAACTTTATTTCATGAAAACTTTAATTCATTGAAATTAGTTACAATAAATGAGACGTCAGAGGCAAAGGTTAGCCTCTAGACGAATGATTAAAACAAACTTACTAACTAAGAGCCACAAGGCACAGACGCGTGGGTGGCAGAGATAAGCAACCGACCGCAGGTGCAAGACTGCAAGCTTGCGTCTAGGCATGATGCGATGTTATTGGCAATGTACTAGCCGGTTACATAACTATGTTTAGTTAAGGGCGAGAATCGAATCCACGACCCACATTTTAGGCAGGGCTAATATAATTTATGTTGTGATGCCCTATAACTCACTTTTAAATAAGCGTAAGTATTTACAAAAGACAATTATGTTCTATCGGCAATCTCTGTCTAGTTTCCATAGAAATAGTCTTATGTTAGTTGACTGAAAAAAGTGATGTGTGAAATGTATTAAAAATAATTTAGTTAACTTAAGCATCCGGTTAGCGTAATTCCCAAAAAATCTGTATTTTATGCAAACAAAGTCAAAATATGTGTACTAGTATTGTGACGTCACATCCGATCTATCGCAGTTCCGTCAGTCGCCACTAATTGCGTGTCCTTTGTCAGCGCGGAACCAATTTAAAGTCTATTATTTGACAATACGGCGATTGAAAGCATCCCCAATTTAACCGCGTTTGTGATTACGGACGACTATTATTAAGCTTATTTATTTTAACCAAAGCACTAGTTAATCCGTCTGTGGGTTTTTGTGAAACTTTTGAAAGAAACTGATGAAAATCGAATAAAATAAATATTTTTTATAATCAATCAATATCCAAACATCATATACCTCGCAAGGAACGTCCATTGAGGACGTTACTGAGACGGCTACACTTTTACAGTATTGCAGTAAAAGAAAAGTTTTTTTTTTTTGTTTTCTACTATTCATACTACGTTTTTCTTGTTATATATGACAAAAAGGTCGTATCTACTTACATAAATAATGCACAATAATGCACATTTCACACAACGAGTAAGTCCCAAAAAAAATCTTATAAAAATACTTATTCCTACAATATCTACATTTCCCGAATCGGAATGGCATTTTATTGGTGGTCCTTACCGTAAAGTGCATTCGCCGTAAAGTGGCACTATCGCGGACACCCGCCTGAATTACGAAGTCGTGTGCCTCGGTACTTAGTCGGGTTGTAGATTGTGTGCCTAATGAAATACTATTACAGATATTTCTAATACTTTATTCTATTCAAAACTAAGTATTGAGCACTTAACATCATAGAAAATAGGCTTACCTACATACCTACATACATATGTATAATTAAAAAATCTATTAAAATGTAACAATAATTCGTATTATTATTAAAAACTATAAATCATAGGTGTCTAATAGCTTAGCTTATTAAAGCTACCATTTCAAACCGTTGTATCACTTTTTGATTGGCTTGTTATTGTGTTACAGGGTTTTTGTAACCGAAATAACTTATAAACTACTTTTAATAAATGCTAGTAATATAGGTTATTTTTTAAAAGGTAAAAGAAATATTATAGTATTTCTAAAGAATTCTTGAATTAAATTGCTTAAAAAGCAGTGATCATTAATTAAGATAACTTATGTAACTTCGTAGTATCTTACCCCCTATCTTATAAAAAGTTAGCGTTGACTTTATGTCATCATTATATCATTATATTTTATCAGTACTTCACGTCTGCTCTAACTTTTTATAAGATAGACCGTTTAGTCTATGCGGCCTTTTTCTAAGAAAACCCAAAATAAGGTGCGCAACCGTAGCCTCCATCCTCCGTCCCACGTCGACGACAGAAAGCATTTGGCGAGACCTCGATCAGATATAAAATGGCGTCGTAACTTCTCGCTCGGTGATTTCAATGTGGGCTGTAAATACAAGCAAATGGGACGCGGCGCTATGAATAAAATAATGAGTTACATTACATACAAATAGGAGAATAACTGTTCGAACCCTTTAATATTTTGGTAGTTGGTACGAACCAAATAGTTTGTATATGAATAAAACATTATAAATAAAATAAAGCAATGCATAAAAGATTTTTATATTTATTGAGAACGTGCCCTATGAGGCATCACACTGCCTCTAGACTAGGAGTAGTAATGCATCACGTCTTAGCGGCAGAAATAAAAAGTTAGCTCTTTCAGAAAAGCTTTATTACTCAATTTATTTACTCAATAAAAAATTACATGTAAAAACCGTAAAATTGTGTATTGCTGCTGTAAGTTAGACGCCATATTGATTTGTCCAGCAACTTATGATCCAGTACAATACACAGTAGTTGTTCAGTCAATTATGAACTCACTTAGTATTTATGACTTTGTCAACACGGAATAACAATTCCATACTTTTTGGTAATTACAAATGAATGTCGTTAATTATCGCACTATTTAACTGTTAAATATTTAACATGAACATTTCGTATTCATCGAAAATTAAAATCCACACGACAGTCTTTATCTATGCCAACTGTTAGAGTCCCCGCAAACTGCAGACTTTTTATCGGCCGATAGTTTGGTCGGCTTCTTAATCAGTATGAAGACTGAATCACTGTATTCAGTCTTCATACTGATTGATACCGGTGCGCATCTGCATTCTAATTAAGAAGCCGACCAAACTATCGGCCGATAAAAAGTCTGAAGTTTGCGGGGGCCTTTAGAGAAAGAACTAATTCAGAGTTTGCACACAAACCGTCGTAGTGTTAGTTGCGATTAAGAAGCTCTACCTGTGTATCGTGGGTTTGATTCCCATCAAATATCAACATGAATACTCCCCACATTATGTATTGAATTCTCGCCTACCAATGAATCAGGGAGATTTCGAAATAGGGTAACTAGAATTTGTGAATTAGGCATCGAACCCGCGAACCTACCCTACCGACCTACTTATACACTAATCTATTCAAATACAAAACAGTTAACTCACCCATCTATCGTCCGCATAAATCCAATTGAAAATAGTCGAGTAAACTCAGATTATAGCGAATTGCCCGTAATTACCGATGTGTGCTGATTTAATTTAAAACGGACAGATGGGCAGACAATGCACCCCCCCCCCGTCCCCCCACTTACCCCAGGGGGACCAGGGGGGGGGGACGTGAGTAGAATGGATTATGATATTCGGACGCTGAATATTAGTTTTAGTTGGGTCAGTACAAACTGTACAAAGCATATCTATCTATCTATACTTATAATTATAATAAATCTGTAGAGAGGTCAATTCTGTACATGAAATATATTTAAAAAAAAACTATCAGGGGGTGATTAGTGATCGATACTGATGCCAAAAATGCAATCAGTAAAATTTTTGTCTGTCTGTCTGTCTGTCTGTCTGTCTGTATGTTCCTTATAGAAACAAAAACTACTCGACGGATTTTAACGAAACTTGGTACAATTATTCTTCATACTCCTGGGCAGGTTATAGGATACTTTTCATCACGCTACAATCAATAGGAGCAGAGTAGTGAAGGGAAAACGGGAGAAGTAACTCTATTTTTTAAGCTTCCTTCGCGTGTGCAGCCTTAATGGTTAAAGTTACATAGAAATCATGTGTGACGGAAATATTTTACATAAAATTGTCTAAAAAATATCCCACAACAGTATATGTCTATCTTTTATAGTTGACTCACAATAACACGTGTAACTCCGGATAGCTTACCAGTTCGGAGCATTCTGATTATATTTGTTTACTCTTACGTTTATAATACTCTCACTCATCCCTAATTTAAAAAAGTTAACATTATTACCTATTCAATAAAAAAATAATCATAGAAATCGGTATAGAAACACCAAACTTATACATGAAATAAGCCATCGTGCCGTGACGGCACGATGGCTTATTTCATGTACTTATTTCATGCGACGCGACGGCACTGCCACGTAAATCGAGTAAAGTTTGAAATTTGTTGTGTTTTCCACTAGATGGCGCTACTGTGCACGTATCCTAGATCGCGCTATCGGTGCGTTTTGGCAATGTGTTATAAGTTGGTCGGTAATTTTCGTTAATTTGCGTTATCTTAGTTATTTAGAGTTGCGTACCCGATTACCGTTGAATGACGAATAAATATTTAAAAACAAAATTTTTAATAATCAAGGGGGCGCTCATAGTCTCATACAATAACATAATTTACTTAGATGTTTTGTTTTTTTTAATATTAATAATATTTTATAAAAAATATATATACATATATGTACTTACTTATATAGGTACAAATATTATAAATAGGTAAAGTTTGTGTATTTATTAAATTGTAAGGGGTAATCTCGGGATCTACTGAACCGATTTTAAAAATTATTTTACCAATACAAAGTTATATTAGGCTTTTACGTGGTAGTCCGTTTTGCTAAGTGAATCGGAGAAAAAACGGTCGAATGAAAGCGTTTCTTACGAACGCTGCCTTAACTATGAAATATATATTTTTGTGTTCTAGAGAAAAGATGTGACGCTTGATAATGCCTACAAAAAAGTCAACGAGAGCTTAATAATAATGTCTTACTTTTATATTTAATAAAATAACCGAATGTCCAACGAAGTGGGCACGTGTCAGCTAGTTTAAACTATAATGTTGAAATATGCTTCAGTGTGTGAAACATTATTATGAAGAAAAAAACAGCAAGGTAAAGCTAGGCACGGCAAAGCAGTGTCTAGTCTTTCTAATCTTTCCAACACGATGCTACAACAAAATACAGTTGTAGCATCGACACGATAAGAAAAAGAAAAAGATGAAGAAAAAAAAATCTGCTATAAAGTAGATAGATATATAAAGCTGAAAATAGAAATTTGTATCAACGCCAATTTTTCATCTACGTGGTTTGGGGGTAGTCAGGTCAAAAAAGGCACGTCCAAATATGGTCGAACATAGTAGTACTTTGCGATAATCCTTAAATTCAAAATGTTGTTAACGATTAAAAAAATGAGTTAAAAGTTTACTTTAGTTAATAAACCCGTAAAAATAAATATATCCAATTTTTCTAAACAATAATTTCCGTTTGAGCCGTACTTAGGTCACTTGACCTCACTACAGGGTCACTTGACCTCCGTACTCGCACCAATTTGAAGGGTCAACAATTTAGACCCTTCACGCTGAGTTGTCGCCATTTGCACGTGATTTGTGAATTCAAGAGCTTTTTACAAAGGAGACTAGTGGTTTAGTGGTGTGGTGACCCGCACATTAAATGGTTGGATGTGGGTTCGAATTCTATTACTCCATTAATTAACCTAGTCAATTTATTTCAAAATGAAATGAAATGAAATTTATTTATTTACTAACATACCTACATCATACATTCATTAGTCTAAAAATAATGTTGTATCTCCGCGGATATTTATGTAGATTGGAAAACATTGGTACCTAAACTAGGATTTGCTTTTACGTTACAATACAATTCGCCCTACAAATAGCGGTCTTATCGCACAAAGTGATAATTTCCAGAGCAAAAAACCCTCAAGCTTTTTTCATACAAAATAAATTTTAAAATTGACTTACAATATTATCCCACCCAATTAATTCTATATAATACGATTCTAGATGATCCTTGTAATTTTACTGTATAAAGTAGGTATATAATATGGCTATGACTAAGATATTACCTCATTCTAGCTTCTGTGCAGTCACTCTGTCCTAGATACAGCACTATGATTCAACTGAATCACAGGACCACTGAATCACTGAACCATTGGGTGGAATCTAGGGTGCGTGTAGTTGGAATTCTTTCCGTGGTTCCCACATTTTAGCGCCTTTATTGCAGGGGCCGGAGCGAGGGCCACTCGACCTCACTACGGCGAAGAACAGTCAAACTGTTATGTACAGGGGGGTATCCTGACAACTGAAATGTTTTGGAACTGTTAATTGATCACAGTTCAGTTTCCTTCTTCGTCTTTATTGATATTTTGAATGATCGATGTTCATACCGTTTGATAGAATTAACGAAAAATCAGGTAGGCCATGCTCAAATCAGGTAGGCCACGTGCTAAACCGCGGCATTGACGTCATTTTTAACAGCTCAGTCATAATTTTATAAAGCTCAGTCACGTCAGTCCACAAAAATGCCACGGAATACTGATGAGTTACTATAGTAAAATCATCGAAAACTGAACTGCAACTGAAAGGATATTCGGTCACGCAAGTTTCCCCTTGCTGGATAGCCCCCCAGATCTACCGACCTATTTACCAAGCTGTGCCTTTTTCCGTTACTATGTATTCTATGTATTTACAAAAAAGTTGATGTGAGTATTCTATCAGCATCGTGGCCCATAGTGCTTGTATCTTTGCTAGAGCGTGATGTGTGAAATGTCCGTGAATGTTTATTTATTTTGTGATTTTACTACAATTTACTTCTCCTAGTGATGAAAAGCAGGTGGCTCATTAGCGACATTTTGTGATGAAAATGTGTCATAATAAAAAACGCAGGGTTATGTGTATTTCACTATGAACGTGCTTTGTAAGGCGTAGCACTGCGTCCATCTTGTTTCGAGGTGTATGTTACTGTACAAATCAACTTAAAACTACTGAAACTGAAATTTATAAGCACTAGAATAATATTTTAAATCGTAAAAACTTTCAACATAACGTTATCAAGTTTAATAAAAAAAACAGAAGATTAAGAAGACAGAAAAAAAAGTTACCTAAACGAAACGTTTAAGATAGTCTCATAATAAATCATTGAATTAATTGATTGATGTTTTCGCCGTAGGTACCTTATATTCTTGCGATTGACGGTCGTCAGAAAGCGGCCGCCAACTTCTGAAGAAAGCAAGATTTCACGAACAAACAAACATTTCTCCAAGTTCCGATTGTTGATGACAAGCTGAGAGATATTTCAGACATTTTCAGCCATTCGCCTTGTTTCAACTGAAGCCGTAGTTTGTACATCTTGGATAGACAAAACAGAAGACAAACAAAAGACGGCAGAGAAAATTGTTTACAATAGAATATTATAGTAAGGAGTATCTGCTGTTATGGTCAACCAAAAAATTCTATGCAAGTAAAATAATGTCAAACCATTTTTAGTATAGACGGCTTATTTAATAGAAAAATATGATGATCACCAGATGTTAAGCAATTAATTGCAAAATATAGAACTATCTGTCAAGTATCAACCATAAGTACAAAAACAACATTAATATCGATTATCTATTCATTTTGGCACAAACAAAAACAAAACATACCTACCTTTCAAATTATTAATTTCCTTTTTTTTTAAGATATTTTAAAATGAGTTAAGTAACCTAACTTATCTCATTTAACTTAGAAGTGAAGTTACTCTACAATTTATTTACTAATTAATATTTTACACTAATAAATTTATTTGTTATTATCACATAATTTATTAATTAAATTTACTTCTTTACTAATAAATACAACTCTTAACTATGAATCCGTTTACAATTAAAATTCAATAAGTGCGGGTAGTTATTAGAGGGGGCTCGTGCCGGGTATTATCGACAGAGTTTTGTATCTAACTCTGTTTAATATGAGCAGCCAGGTACACACCCTCACAGCGCTAGAGCGGGAGATCGAGCTCAGTTTATTACGTCAAACACAAAGGTCTACGACTGATTAGATCGTCTAATAAAACTCAGTCGTAAAGTTCACTTCACTTAGTTCCTAAATTATAACTTTGAATAAATTTAAGATCAAAGATTTTTTCAGGCTATTGAAATACTATAATGAAAATAAAACACGGTCGTAGATTAATTTGACTTTATTCTTCAACACACGACTTAATGCGACTGAGTGCGACTCAATACTCAATACTCAATTTATTTATTGTTCTCATATGTTAAGACTAGGTGTTACAGTAGATATGATTTGGTTACAACATATGAACCCTGTTTGAGGGCACTACAATATTACAGGATGGTAGGCAGACCGAGGTTTGTTTATAAAATATTATTGATTAAATTAGATGTATGTCGTCAAAAATAGAAATTATTATATTCAATGCGACTGAATAACGACTGAACACTCTACTAAACGACCCCTCCTTTTATACTCTCTCTTTATCTCACTCATTAGCCAAATTGGCTACCTCATAATCATAATCACACTAATAAAATCATAATTAACACATCAAAAATCATAAAACGATATCAGCTTGTTAGTCATTTGATAATCCAACCGAGATTGCAGCAAGTTCCGTCACAATTAGTCGACGAGTTAATTGTTTACAAAAATACTCTACTAATGATTAAATACTAATTATCGATTCATGACAATACTCAAGATAAAATGTATACCGGCGAAATAAGTGAATAAATTCTAACCAATATTTTTACCTAACATAATGTCGAGTATCATTCTGGATACAACTTTTACTGTACCTCAAACTAAGTGTTTCTCGACAACAGAATCTAAAATAACACGTTAACAGAAATGTGGTATGAGTGTCTTAAACTTCCTTAAAGTATGACGTACAAAACTAGCCTCGAGCTCCAGCACTATAAATAGAACGTAAAGTCTGCGATTTATGTAGAATGGGTATTCCCTTATTTATCGAACCAATTTGAATTTCTAGTGGCTTTTTGTTTATGTATATTGGGACCATTGCCATGGGCTTACCTAAAGGGTTACTTTATTTATGGTATTCCTATAGGTTTATTATAATTTCAAATTACATTCAAAAATATAAATATTTTGGCTGTAAATAACGCTTTGGACTGAAGATACATGAACATTTAGACTGGAAATTGTCAGACATGGAAGATTTAGATTTTTTTGCATTGACCTTAATAATTATTAGGCTTAGATAGAATTTCGTGTGTTTTAGAGGGGTGATCAATGCACGTCGTTTTATTATATTTTCAATATTTGTCATATAAGTTGCCAATTGACATTGTAGGTACATCATAGTTTACCATAATGAAGCGGATGACAATAATTATAAGGTTCTGCAAAAGGCCCTTTAACGACGATCTATGCGATATTCGAAAAGTCAAAAATAGACGCTATTATTACTGTTGTATGTCTAATAATGTGTATTGTCACTAAAACAAGTACGAATGGATTTTGATGTTTTCCTTCACCGTTTTAGTCTGAAATATTTCATGAAAATGTTCAGTGAAAATTGCTCAAAATGTCCAATTTAGGAGAATAATTCGTCCATTCTCCTCCCTTTGAGACTTTAATGATATTAGTGATGTTTTTATTTGAGAATGATCAAAGCCGGTATCCAAGGCGGGCGTAATGCAGGATGTGCGGTGCAAGGCATAAGCGACAGCGTTTTGTTGACTTTAAACTCTTTTTAACACAATTTAAGTAAAAATAAAGCTTAGTACTAACTTCTTAGTCTTTTTAGTATAGTAGAGACTCTAGTGAAAGTGGTTGAGTATTTCCACTTACCTACCTATTTGTACAGTTCACCAGTAATAATAGTAAGTATGTATGTATTTTATATTAACCGGGGCGTACTACTAGTGTAGTACGCCCCGGTTTCGCACGGGTAGCCTATATAAAAAATATCATTATAATATAGCCTATGTTCAGCGCAGATAATGTAGAGTATTATTAGATTAGATAAGTATGTATATAAGTATATAAGTATAGATGTATGTATTATGCGTTCTGTAGCCTCTCGGTATCATTAGGTATCTTAACGGATTCAAAGAATTATTGTATGTATTTGGTGCTTTACAGAATAAAATAAATAAATAAATAAAGACTTAGTATATACATCAAGTTACTAACCTCCATGTAATATGCATTCTGATCATGTTTTTGTGTGTTTTGAGCACTGTTCCCGCGCACACTCGCACCACACCTCACTTTACAAAGTCTTCAGGTACACAATTTACAGTCCCCCCCTCCCCCCTTAGTTCCCCTTAACAAAGCACTTAGCTCCCCTTAAATAATTGCGATCTTGCAGATTAGCTACCGATACGAACCTTCGCTGTAAACTTCGGAATTTGTTCAATTATACGTTAACTTTATATAATAAATAGAAAAGTGGTGTGATAATCTAGTTCCTTTCAAATGGTGATGAGAAACATCAAAACTTAGGCTTAAATAACAGTAAACTCACGGTTAAGTAAGGATGCATTGTTGGTGTTATCAATGAGTAAAACAAAAAATAAGGTACCTGGGTCGAATATGGCCACCTTAAGGTTTGTTATCCTTTTTTAATAATAATAACGCAAAAAAATACAAGTTTTAGCACTCATTCATGAAGAGTGGCTATTTAACTTTACAACAAAGCCAAAAAAACATAAAGACTTTAAACGTTAAAAATGTATTTCCAACATTTATAAAAAAATAGAAATTGGCCATATTTCCGAGGGGGGAGGTAAATATGCCCATACATGTGGCCATATTTAATGTATGAATTTACTCGTTTAAAAATATTTTAAATAAAATGAAAGACAAATGAATATTATGTTTTAATAGAGTATTTATTTAAAAGATATTCTTTGGGCTACATTCAGTACAAATTAAGAACTATCTTAACAAGAAATATAAATTGAAAGATATAAAAATGAACAATGAGATTCAACAAGTTTTTCTCAATTTTAAACTTAAAATGCTACGCGTAGTTATACCTTCTTATATTCAACAACAAAATTACCTCGAATCCCTTCAGTTTTATAGCGTGCCATGGTCTAAAACAAAAAAAAAAGGTTTATAATTTCCTACCGAAAATATGGCCAATCGGTGGCCATATTTGCAGTCTTGGATTTTTTACGTTTTGATATTCACAAATGAAGTACACACTATTACTTTGATAATTAGACAAAGAAATATCAAATTACAATCGTCACACCACATCGTAATGTGATTTACAAAATTTCTTATATAAAAAATAACGAAATACAGGACAATACTTACCAAATGTTTTTATAACCTCAACAGCGTGTTTCACTTTAATTGACACTGGGCGACTAGCGGGTGCGCGGGAAGGGTGACAGGTACGCCGTTCGGATACACGCGACACTAGCGACAATATATGGTCGCGTTCAGGTTATTACAATATTTCGTCTTTGGAATAATGGTATATGGCCATATTTTTCGGCTGGCCATATTCGACCCAGGTACCTTAACTAAATAAATTTTAGACGTTAATTTTTGAAACGTTCCGAAAAAGTTGCAAGCGTGGATATCTACTAAGTCCCAATAGTTGAAACTTTACTTCTCAAAATGATAAACGCAGAGCAACGTCTCACAAGGCACATCCTCATTGGACGTGACCTGTGAGGTAATACAGCATAGAAATAACCGGTTACCATTAGATAGCCAACAACCAACTTTCATCACTTTTTATCATCAAACCTACAAATAAGTAGAAAAAACAATAAGTTAGTGTAGTCAAAGTTGCGATAACCATAAAAAGTAATCCCGAGGCGATGGGCCACGGCCATTGCTCTAATGGACCAATCGGGCCGGAAGTGTCGAGTGGGACCAATGTCCGCTCGACCATAAAACGCAAGACAATAGAATGGAAACATACGGGAGTTAAACCCATGAGAAACTGCTTAAAAATTCCAACAATAATCTTGACAATCTTTTAAGGTGTCTTCTAGGTGTTTTCATCTTAGCAATGACATGGAAAAGACATCGGAAGATATCATAAGGTGCATTTTTCTCCAAATAAAAAATATCAGCAAGTTTATATAGTAGTTATTCTATATCTGGGTGTTACTATGTATTCTATGTATGTATTTACAAAAAAAACTATAAGTATTCTATTAGCAATCTATGTAGTTCCCTATAAAGACCAGCGCAAGTTTTACAACTTGCATACTTGCTGAGTGGAGGCCATTGAACTCTATAATGTTTTTATTTTCTTTATTTTATATTTTAATCACGTCAATTTTAAGTTTTCTTTTATTACTTTAAGTTTAGAGTAAGTTTTATTACTTTAAGTTTAGTAAGAGTTTTAAATAAATAATTTGGTTTGAAAAGCTTTGCTTAGTTAGTTTCGGGCTAGAGTGTGATGTGTGAAAAGTCCGTGAATATTTATTGATATTATTTATTTATATAGTAGGTGACTGTAGGTGTGGGTTCGATGCTCGGCGCCTGCAATGTTGTCCCGTGCGTCCCGTCTCGTGATGGACGACGTGTCCCTCGCACGCGGTGATCCCTCTCAACATTTCTTAACAATTATAGCTGACACACGCATTCATCATGCTAAGCCCACTTGTGGACAATAACACACTTTATTCACAGAAATAGCGTGTCTTGTCCGGCCGTAGTTTCTTCGGTTCTTCTAGGATCAGGTCGCAAGGCATAGGTGATTCTAGTCACCTAGGTGATTCTAGGTAATCTTTAGTATGAAAGACAATTCTACATGGTCTCTGTGATTTTGATGAATAAACAATTTTTGACTTTCTGCAAGTTGTGATTGATGCTGTGTTTCGGTTAGAAACGTATGGATGCCGGTGCAGCAGGCACATTAATATTTTTTATTATACATATAAAATACCCGGAATAAATATTTCCAGATCGTACAAACATTTATCCCAAGGCGGGAATCGAACCCGCAACTTCCGCGTCAGCTCTTCGCCCGCGGCGCCACATCAAGTTGGTTGTCAGTTCTTACCCGACTTCGCGGAAGACTTCGAGGAAAAGGAGAGTTATTCAACTTTTACACTCGTATGCAAGGCGGCGTGATGTTTCAAAGCGGTATTTATTTACCAAGACAGTCTACTTTATTGCAATATTTCAAGATACTTACATTTTTAAGTTTTTTAAAGTTGCACAAGTTTTCTAAGCATCTTGTTGGAAGCAGATTTCGCGGAAATTTGTTCATCGATATTGTAGTGAGTGGAGGCTTGCAGGTGACGTGAGGCGTGGTCGGAGTGACAGCGACTGATAAATTATATCCAGTTTATTTTGTAGTCAATCGCGGTATTTATCGACGGATTTCATTGAAAGAGTCTTAATTACATTAAATACGTAGTGTAATTATAATTACGTCATTTAAAATAATCGCTTATTTTGGTTTGACAGAAAGATTTTGATGCATTAGTAATTAAAACATTTTAAACAAACATTTAAAACAATTAAAAATTGTATACAAAATAAAATTTTGAAAAAAAAAGGGTCGAATAGGAAGTTTTCTGTGGCGTTATTTAGTATTTGAAGTAATAACAAGATATTTTGCAACTTTACAACTTTTTATAACTTTATTACAACTTTTGTACGTAAGTTTCTTGCCCGTTCTTCTACTCGGTTCTGGTCGGCTCTGGTCGCGTAGAACTGGCACCTAGAATCACCTAGTATATAAGACGATTCTAAATGATCCTTATGATTTTATTGAATAAACCTTATAAATTACCTTATAAATTAAATAGGTAGGACTTGTCTAGTTCAAATCGCTACCACTCTGGGCACGTCCTCGAGGGTGCACTTACCATTCTGTCACTAACATCGAGATGTTAGTTGCATTTCGTATTTACTTCATATTTTGCACTTTTACAGATTTTGTGTGCATTTCACGGTTAAAAACAGCGACTATGTAGAGTAGTTGAAATAATATTAAGGTATTAAATGAATCAACGCAAAATTTGTTAGCAGAGGATAGGTTTATGTACTTTAATATTTTTCTTAGTAGTTTAGTTTTATAAATCAACATTTCTATAGTGAAACAAGCCGATCACTTAACATTAGGTGGCCCATTTAATGTTAAGTGACCTATAATTACCTCACTGATGGATGAGTTACTTCATTATCTAACAGAACTCGTAAGTTTCCATACATTTGATGAGTTTTCTATACTCTAGGGATTGTAGAATGTCAAGTTGGCTAAAGGGAAGCTGCCCCGCCGCCCCGCCTGCCCCACCGCCCCGACCTGCCCCGCCGCCCTGCGTCAGCACTGTCTTTACGACCCATAAAGTCAGGCTTCGACATCCCATGCAGGCGGGTCTAGGCTACGACCCTATATGCAAGCGTGCAATCACTTTTTATAGCAGCAGTCCCTCGTTTCATAGTGATTTTCCTATTTTCTACCGTCTTTCCTAAATCTATTGAAAACTTGACAGACAATAATATGAGTTTTAGTTGAAATTTCAAGATTTTACTGAAGATTATATTGACTTAATTACTTTTTAGTAAATTTTGTTTAAATAATCGTAATTCAATGTTTTTTTATTGTATTTACAAAGTACCTTTAGTAATCCGGATTACCTAATTCAAAATTGAAAAAAAAAATTGACATAATGTAACACTATACACTGCATAGACACGGCTACTGAGGACGAGCCCTGTGCCTGTAGCTCTACCATGAGTTTTTACAATCTATACTCGCTAGCGTCTGTAGTTAAAAAAATGTATGAAAATTTGTACAGCGCCTCTAGCGGATAGTTGCATACTAAAATTCGTAATACTAACATTTACGTAACTACTGTAGTAAAGTCAGGCGATTTTACTGTGACAACTCATGGTAGAGGTACTGGACAGCAAAACTTTTAATACGTTTCACAAAATATTTGAATGAGTGTATTCTGTTCGTGGCTCAGAATACCGGTGTACGTTATAACGCGAGAGGAGATATACAAATATCTCGTGAATTGATTCCATTCCCAACTTTGTTTTACCACTTCCACAACTTTAATGAAAAAAACAATTTTACCATAAAACATCCACCCTGTATGTAGGTACAGTCAGCGGCAAAAAAAGTTATTTTTTACATTAATTATTTTTACACCATTAGATTTTTTTAATTAAATTAGAATAGAATCACCTTTTGAGTATATAAGACGATTCTCTTTTAATTAATTACTTGATATTTTTATTAATTATTTTATATATTTTATGTCGACGGCGCACTCTCGCTAAGCACGTTTTAGTGGGACGTGCTAAGTGTGTCATGCATCGATAAATGCAATGTTAGCCACTTAAAATCAGGTGGGCCATCGCCTTATCAAACCTACAATTCTAAATGCAAAAGGCAGAGTTCTGACCAAGCTATGCCTGTCTCGTTGTTAAAATTGTAAAAATATTATCCAGCTACATCTCATCTTTTGTCTCACAGTATCGTACATAAAACAGCATCAAACTGAAAGAGACAAAACACAGTTGGCATTCCTACTAGTCCAAGCTTAATGATGTGTTTGCAAATCTGTTTTACGTAGAAAAGCAACATTTATCATTATAATTGACGGTCCACAGTTAAGTAATGCGTTTGTCTTTTTCCAAAGCTCTCAAAACTCACGATTTAAATGAACAAAGTCGCGGTACGTGTTCTGTTTTAGAGTTACGTGGGAAAATATCAAAACGTCGCTGAATTTGTGTACGGAACGTTTCTTAGAACTGCTCTATTTAGAGTGGTCGAGGTTTTTTATGGTGTGCTAAGATTTATAGTTTTTTGGGTATGTAAAAGTCTTAAGAATCTGATGTTTATTTATTTATTAATAGGAAAACCAACAGCACAAATAATAAAGAATGAGACAGAATAAAATAGAAAACATAAGGCCAATAAAAGGTTTTCATGAGTAGTAATGAAGTAGAAAAAGTGTGTGAACATAGCAAACACATAACAGAAAGATAGATATTAAATAGATATATAAATAGACTAACAAAAGAATGATAAAAAAAAGATAGAAAAAAAAGGATGTAGGTACTTACTGTTTGACGGCTGAAATAAGTACGGTGATAGTACGTTCTTTGCGCGTTAATTTTCCCTAAAATCTCTATCTTGCTTTAGTAGTATGATATAGTATCTACATTTTTTCAGTAAATTCATAATCCTTACGAATTCGTAATCTCATAATACTTACCTAAGATTTAAAGTACCAGTTCTCGAGACGATTCTAAATGATCCTTGTAATTTTATTGATTAATTCTTTAATCTTTAATTCTCAAAGTCAAAGTCCAACATTTCTATGTTGGACTTTGACTTTGAGTTTATCGCGACCAGAGCCAAAGTGAGTAGATCGTGTCGCGGTAGGGAATGACAACTAAGGCTTACGCCATACCTACATTTTTTTCAGATTCCACGCCGTTGTCTTGCCTAAGCCAAGTAACGCGCGTGGTTTGCAATACAATAGAGAATAAAGCCCCTGGCTATAGACAAAACCCAGTGTGTAGTGTCCGACTCACCCTTGGCTGGTTTTATATTCGTTTTTGAAACATGGCGGCTGGCAGGTTGCCACTGGCTGCTCATCAACAATTAGCGAGTACCTACTGACGCCGTTCTCTGGATTTTTAACTCTAATTTGATTCTACATTTTACATAAACTGTCGGTTTTAAAAGAAAACTTAGAAAGTTACATGATTTTGAGACTTCTAATATTGTTTTTATTTAACTGCAAACATACAAACAAATATAAAAAATAAGTAAACATACGCCATATTTGTACATACAAATATGGCGTATGTTTACTTATTTTTTATATTTGTTTGTATGTCGACAACAAGAGTTCAAACACTAGTTAAACTACATAGTTTAACTAGTGTTTGAACTCTTGTTGTCGACGGCCTATGAACAGGACGTTGGATTATATATATTTAAAGCACTTGTCCATCCTTTAACCTAACTTTCCTTTCTAAAGTCAAAGTCAAAATTACTTTATTCAGTAAAATCACAAGGATCATTTAGTTTCATTTCTTTTTTAGATCCTTTTAAAAGACTTTTGTAAAACTGAGTAAATTGGAGTTTAAAATGTTTTCTTTCACCGTTTAAAAGTTCGCGTACATTTGCTTTGAAAAATATAATATCTAATAGTCATAAAACAATTAGATACTGTACAAATTGTCTCTGAATATTAACCCTAGCATGCAATTGTACAATATAAAAAGTCACGACCAGATTTGAACCTACGACCATAAACTAGCTCCCAATAGCCCCTCAGTGTTCTCAATTAAAAATCCTCTTCCAATTTCACGAGCCAAGGCGTCCGTACAATGGCGGGTAGTTCCACAATTGCCTGTTTTTCAGGATTTTTCCGATGAATTTCTCGCAACGAAAACAGAATTATTACCCTCACCTAATTATCCGTGAAACTTGCTGAAATATTCAAAGATTCCAGGACATTACATATTCAGGATATTTTTGGCAGTTCTTTGCTGTTTTTTACTTCTTTTAAGAATTAGTGAAGTGCTGGTATGATTTAAGACTAAAACATGTAGAATCTGAAAATATCAACACTAAATGTGATGTGGTAGAGATTAAACAATTACTGAACAATTAATTAAATTAATTCATTACAAATTAGTGGAACAGACTTATTGCTTAGCAAAACCTACCAAACACTAATGCGAAATCCCAGTTTAAAAACGAAAATCTGTCCTGAAGCCACGTAGCCTTATTTGACAAAAAAACAGATTTAAAAATGCTTCTTGTATGTACAACATTAAGATCCATTTCACTTTGACTGATTTACCAAGAATGTCTGATTTATAACTCTTGGCACTGTTTATAGTATGTTGTGAGAATAACCACAACCACATTAAAACTGAGGTTATGTTATTAATCTATTCACCTCCGCCTTGTACGAAAAACCCCAAAGGGTTATCACCGCAGAGATAAAGCCTCGTTTAGACGGAGGCAGTTGCTAGATACGCTACTAGACAGCCTCTGTGAACTACAGACTAGCGCCCAGAGACGCTTAAGAAATGGAAAATGAAGAACTTATATTAAATCAATGTTCAATATAAATACTGAAATCATAGATAGATTTTATTTATTGCATTATGTTGGTTACAATTATAGGTCTTAAATAAAGATTATATCTGAACTTCACCCTGCTTAGGCACAACAATATACCTATCAACATAACTCAAATCTATTTTATACTTTTAAGCCAACGTCCTCCGCGAAACATTTATTTTATTTAGAAGAACATTGAACAACTTCATGTCTCACCTAATCAGACTTTACAACAACATAAAAGTCAAATAATATTACGTCCATAGACTTTCATAACTCATGAACTATCAGACTCCATCTAGAAGTAAAACTAACTTGATATTTTTACCTACTTACAATCCTATGCTCTGCAAAGTCGGGTTTATGTATATTCGTAGGTAAGTGACTAGCGCCAGTAACTATACTGATGTGAAGACGCCTGCAGTCTCAGCACACGTACACTACAAACCAACTTCTTGCTAATAAAGTTGCTTTATCAAACGCTGTACGTGCCGCGAGCGCACGGCACAAAATGGCGGAAAGACAAAATGGCGGGAAATAAATAGCGGGAAACTACGCAACCTAGACTTTTTCTATAGGATGTTTGTAACTTTGTTTTGAATAGCTTAGATAACACACAATGCTGACATTTTTTCTATTTGTAACAATTTATTTTAGTAAGTTGTAAACTTTGTTGTGTAAACAATACTTAATCAACAAATATATCGCTTTGATAAAACAGTTTTTTTAAAAACAAATTATCTTAGAAAATTACGCCTATAACAGTATTGACAATATTCACAAAACACACATGAAACAGTTGAGCTATCTGCAAAGCGTTGTATATAATCTATAGATAGCTCAAGTGATCCAAATCAGTACAAATCGGAAGCGTCACTACTCTGCCGCGTATCGACAGTAATGCTGTATTTTTTTTGTAATTATGAAAATATATACCTACTTACTTACTAAAAAAATATATGAAAACTAAGATAAAAAAAAACATATTTTCCTTTCATCTTGCTAGATCGTGAAATAAGGTTACAAACTATGCCCGTACCTATGTCTCGCAAGATGACCCACAAGGCGGCCACAGTGCAATAAATCTAACGTATCTTTTGATTTATGAGCACACGATCTACTGGTGCTATGTTACACTGTGGCAGGTATTTTTCTGAAACTTTGAACAATTCTACACTTTCGAATAATATTATGTTATATCATTGACATTATTTTATTTCCAAAATATATTTTTATAGGATTTCAAAACGAGTGTCATACATCATTTTTGTTTCCTAAGCGAATGTAAAATCTTGACTATATAGATAACTAGCTGCCCTAAGTTTTTTTTATTAGAAAATACATACATACATATTAAAAATTATCCTATGTCCGTCTCCTGGCTCTAAGCTACCTACCCACCAATTTTCAGCCATATCGGTACAGCCGTTCTTGAGTTATAAATAGTGTAACTAACACGACTTTCTGTTATTGACTTTCTGGTATATTTAAAGATGTAGAGATTCTCAACAGAGTCAAGTATTTTTTTAAATCGAAAATGAATAAACAATTCATTATCTAATTACAAACGTAACTCAAATCTGTGTAATCTGTGGCTCTACCATGAGTTGTCACAGTAAAATCGCCTGACTTTACTACAGTAGTTACGTCAATATTAGTATGACGAATTTTAGTACCCAACTATCCGCTAGAGGCGCTGTAGGTACAAATCTTCATACATTTTTTTAACTACAGACGCTAGCGAGTGTAGTAAATATGGTATAGTAAAAACTCATGGTAGAGCTACTGTATCAAAACAAAAAGATCTACCCCTTTTTTAAAGCTGCATTTCCCTAACCCCACGCTAAAAAGTATTTATCCCGTAAACTTGTGAAACACAAACACCTCCATTACGTTTACGATATAAAAACCAGGATGTGCTAAAGGTGAGAACAACTTTATACAGGATGTTATAGTTTTTACACCTGAGGGACCAAACGTTTGGGAAAAGATGGGACAGCATTTTTACAGTATGAAACATAAACAAAAAAAAGCTAGCACTCCGGGAGTGCCGGCAGAAGTGAAAACTTCAATATTAACGTTGTGTTTTCACTTTTAAGTTTTCACTTCAAAAATATAACCACAGTCGTGATTGTGTCATGTCATTGTGTCACATTCGCGCAAGCGCGAATATGACACAACGACGAAGACAACGAAGACACAGACACATTCGCGCAAGCGCGAATGTGTCTGTGTCTTCGTTGGCTTCGTCGTCATCGTCACGTCACGTCATGTCGCCACGTCATCGTCACGTCATCGCGCAAGCGCGAATGTGTCTGTGTCTTCGTTGGCTTCGTCGTCATCGTCACGTCACGTCATGTCGCCACGTCATCGTCACGTCATGTCGCCACAACACTATTTAATTGTTTGAGTCATACGTGGCGTGACCGCAAGTGTGTTCTTTTGTCGTCTCTTGTTTTACGAGCAATGTATAAAAATTAAATAAGATCTTACGCTTTTTCGACGTCACGTGACCCTGACGCGAGTTTGAAAGTTTTTACCCACCCAGCGCCGCTAAAGAAGTTTTCACTTCAAAATAAAAATTCAGTAAATCATTTAGAATCGTCTGACATACTAGGTGATTCTAGGTGCCAGTGCCACGCGACTAGTACGTCTTCCATGAGCTGTCACAGTAAAATCGCCTGACTTTACTACAGTAGTTACGTCAATATTAGTATGAAGAATTTTAGTAGAGGCGCTGTACAAATCTTCATACATTTTTTTAACTACAGACGCTAGCGAGTATAGTAAATATAGTATAGTAAAAACTTATGGTAGACCTACAGAGCCTAGAAGAACTGTCAAGAAACTTACGGCCTGGTTCAGCGTTTCTTGCCTGGTACAGCGCAATAAATCAAAATCAAAATAAATAAATCTAATTCGACAACACTATTTTAGTTTCGGTATCTTTATCTTCCAAAATATCAAATGATACGTTAAAATCTATTGAAAGCTCTGTGTCAGGACTTTGACGTATGTTTTGACATTATGTCAAAATGATGACATTAAGTAGGTTCCGCATCTGTCAAGATAATTTGCAGCTTCAATGGATGCATTTGTTCGATATGACTAGATTTTGCTATCCATTAGTTAATTTGAATATTCACAAAAACAGCAGGCATTTCATTGCATAATTATTTCATTTTTGTAAAAATTATATCCCAGTTTTTCCCAAAATGATACTCACCGTACTCAAACAAAAGACGGCTGCATTTTTCCCGTTAAATGTGACTGTTTTAATGTCACCCTGTTTTTAGTGTCGCTGAACAAACTTTGTATTTAATGTGTGCGGTGAGAATAGTTTACTTTTGTATAGCAAGCTTTTATATTACTTTTGACTAGCATTTTTTTTCATGATACGATAATTAATGGTGGCTTTTAAATTATTTTAAGGTGATACCTCTCGCTCTAGCGGAAAATTCAATTTTTTTTAGGTTTTTTTTATTGCGGCTGAACTGTTATATCTTTTACTAGTTTAAGCTATTTTGCGAACAAAAACAATAATTTTCTATGTAACCCTGTATTGAGATTGGTTCTATATATTTGCTGGGAAAGTACAGAAACTGTTTAGTTTCTGTATCACCTTATGACGGCGACTATGAGTCGGGGGCAAATTGTTGTACAGACTATTGAGCCGACTGAATCTAAGCGAATCTATATAAGGCTGTAAAGTTAGTTTTAAGAAACTAAATCTTTACTAAACTAGTTTAAAATCCCTCGAAACTTAACTAATTTCTTATCTTTTTACCACAAGCTATCTTACCGCCAAGTAGAATAATAAAATAAATCATTTATTTATTCATTTCATTTCCATCTTATTTAATTTTATTTATTGAGGATTACCAACAAGATACACATTACAATATAATCTAAAAAGTTTATATTTGAAAAGTTAAAACTACTTTAGCGCTATTAAGTAACTGTATTTAAATCCTAAATATGTACTTTGATTAAACTGTAAAGTTGTATTGAACAAAGTTGTAGATTTTCATAACCATTAGAGTTGGCGGTAGGGCGGCTGACCGCGGGCGCGCTCGTAAATAAATCCTCAGGACTTTGACACGGGGCTCTGATTTAGGGCTTCTGAAGAAGATATCATTTTGCAAATTAATACAGAATAGGTGTAGAAAGGAAACTCAATAGCCAAGGTAATGGCTATTTTCGGCGTTTTAAGCTATTGCATAGCTTTTATCGCGGGCCTTGAGCGTGGAGACCGAATCCAGAAATTCCGTAACGAAAAAACCGAATGAAAATAATCTAACACTGCGCATGCGTAATCCAGCAAAAAATGCTATGCAATATCATTACCGCGGCAGTCTCCGAGTGCCACACGTCTTTTTATTTTTATATTATTACCTATTCTACTAAAATTAATGAAAGATATTTCACGTATTAACTACTGAGTGGATTTTAATTAAACTTTACAATATTGTAGTTTATACATCAGAATATCACAAATTCCAGTAGTTTTATAGTTTATTAAAGTATTGTGCGAATTGTTAAGAATTTAACGATAGCAAGGCGAAGTAAATATCAGCTAGTAATATAATACGGAGTTTCACATCTATGCGTTTAAGTTCATTTGCTAGTTATTAGAGAACGAGCGGATTTCTTTAACATAGGTCGAGCTTATCTCGACAATATAACTAGTTCTGAGGATTACTATGCAGATAAATGAAACTACGTTTAGAAAAAACTTGCGTAATTTAATAGAAATATCTTAAAAGCACTTTGAAAACTTTTATAGTGTAACTTTCAGATGAGTTTAGTTGTTTGGTAATCTTCTAATGTAATAGATGGAAGTTTAGATGTTTGGATGTTTGTGTATCAATACTAATGAAACAAGTAGGTAAGTCAATTTCGTTCAAACTTTTGAAATATATACTTGTTAGTAAAAGATCAGTTTTGGGAAGTAAGAAAATACGTGATAATACCTATCACTAGCATCACAATTAGTTCAGCTTTGCCTTCCATGTTGCGGGTAGTGGGTTCAATCCAGACCAAGAACTTATGTGATAGCAGACATTAAAGTCAAAGTCAAAGTCAAAATTACTTTATTCAGTAAAATCACAATGATCATTTAGAATCGTCTTACATACTAGGTGATTCTAAATGCCAGTTCCACGCGATCAGAGCATTGAAGTTCTAATCTCTCTAATTCCATGTAAAAAATACACATGTATTCTTTCATCAATATTTTCCCCAATTTAAATACACGAATCGTTTTAATCATAACTTTAATGTTAATCTTTGATCCTTTTCATCGTAAATAGCGTACCTATTTCTGTAAATCCGAATATTAGATACAGCGTACCTTCTGTACAAGTAGGTAGGTAGGTACTGTTGAGTTCTGCTTTGGCACGATGTTTGCTTCGGTAATTGACTCGGCATCCGTGACACCCTCGGGCTACCTACTCCCATACCTACTGCTATACCTACTGCTTTACCTACTCGTACCTACATCACTTGGTTGGAGACACATTAGGATACAATAAATACAAATTTGTACAATCATAAAATTTCCTGAAATAGGTACAATTTCAACAAAAAAGTAAGAAATGAAAACATCGTCAATATAATCAAATTCATTGAATAACTTTATCTTTACATATTCTTGTCTCTACATACTCTTATCTATCAGTACTGATCTACATAATTAGGTAATATTATAGGATTTATAACATTCATCTATGTGATAATTTTTGCTGCATGCAACTTGGAGTGACGATCGTGCAGCCCGTCCTGAAAGGATGTGTTCAAAAAGGCAATACTTTATCTTATGAAGAGATTATCACTCAACACCAGGAATAAAAAAATTGATATTTGCAGTTCATAACTTATTTTCATTAAATATACGCCTGTTAAAATTATCATAGCAGCCTCGAGGCATTGCTTTCATCCGCTTGTTATCTATAATTATGTTTATTTTTTACACGGAACATTTCCATAGTGAATTATGCCCAACTCTACCTTACCGCCAAGTATAACGGAACTATAAATACAATAATAGTGACATTTACAAGTAAAAAATATTAACTATATTTACTAAAGTACTTCTTTAAAGGGTACTTTGAGCCAACAATTTCTTTTGTTACTATTTTGTTTACTTGGCGGTAAGGCAGCGGGACCCAGTGTATCCCTGACTTTAGAGCTTCTCATTACAATTTTATTCTCAAAATTGTGCTGAGTTGGTCTGATCAAGGAGTACCTACTTTGTGGATATAGGTAGTAGGTATTTGTACCTACGTATCAATTGAGCCTTTGCAAACTAACACCATAACACAGAACAAACCTATGTGCTCATCAATTTTTTTGTTCTCGTTGCGGATGGAACCCACAACCCAGAGCATATAGTAACTATAAGTATATATAAGTACATATAAATTACCCTGTGAGGTCATAGGTTTGGTATTTACTCTGAAAAGGGAAGATCTTAGAATAGGATTTGCAAGTGCCATCTGTTGGTCTGTTGCGTAGACTACAAGGTAATAAGCATTTATTGGTAACTAGTAGTACGCCCCGGCTTCGCACGGGATTATAATATAACTAATATGTTACTCAGTATAAATCTATTTTCGAAATGATAAAAAATATAGACCCTATAGTATGTAACCCCCCCGCATATACTCCCGTGACCGACGGCGCGGCGCCCGCTGACTTTTTTATAATAAGTACTTACATTTTTGAACTCGTGATATCTTTCGAATGGAATGTCCGAATTCAATAATTTAAAAAGTAATAGAAAGGTATTGAAGCAGTCTTAATTTTAAAATAATTTATTTAGATAAGGATTAATACCTATGTACAAATGTAGAACGTTTTCTGGCGTCGTCATTTTAATAATATTTTTTTGATATTAAAACACTTATTATGACATATCTATAATAGTTAGACATATGCTGTCGCTGACTTTTTTGTGGATGATGATGTGTTCTACAAAATTGTAGTATATAATTTCTTTCTATCATCAATAGTTTCCGCAGCGCACGCGATGTAAGGAATTTCTTATACACCTTGGGTTACATCATTGAAGTTTTAGTAAGGATCCCTAATTTTTTTGAAAATATAATATATTCCGGTGGCTCGTAGAAAAATGTTTCTATAATGTTAAGGACATGATTAATTTAAAATGATGCAATAATTTATCTGTTAATTCTAATTTTATATAACCAAATACTAATATTGTTTTTAATCTTGATCTTTAAATTTATAAAAATGTGTCTATTTTTTTAATTCTTCAAATTTTATGTATACTTTAGCATGTCGGTCTCCGACGAAGTGTGTGAGACATAATACTCTAATTACCATATTTTTAACCATACTTCAGGCAAATAAAGAATTTCATTTCATTTCATTTCATTTCATAGCCTATGTTCAGCACAGATAATGTAGCTTCACAACAGTGAAAGAATTTTTGAAATCGGTCCAGTAGTTTCGGAGCCTATTCGATGCAAACAAACAAACAAACAAACAAACAAACAAACAATCAAATCTTTCCTCTTTATAATATTAGTTTAGATATGTAAATATTACAGGCCCAATATTGTAGATACATTTGTTCATGTATATTAATTTAAGTATTATGTCAATGTGAAATCTAAAAAGTAAATAATATATGTATTTGTATTTTAATACTAATATACTAAATGAATTATGTATATGAATTTATATAAAATTATCTACATACACACATGCAATTATGTATCTACGATGCAGTTTATCGTGTAAAGAGATAGATGGCGCTACACTCTGCATCAAAAAATGTCCTAAGCAAAATATCCCGTACATTTAGGTACATAAGAATTAAACAATAACCCTTGATGCTGTAGGTATTTTTATTAGCTTTTTGCGGATTTCGTATCACTGCGGCCTAGATGGCCTATGAAAAATATAGGCCCAGAATAAGAATAAGAATAAGAATCATATATTTGTATAATACCTACATGTCATGAAAACAGATCTTAAGTTAAACAATAGTATCTATCAATATATTATACCAGCTAAGTTTTGGTGTGCAAATATTTATTTATTAAGTATCTATATTAATTTGTCAATTTTAATTCTAAAAATTCCCTGACTGTGTAAAACCCACGATCCAGCAACCAGGCACGCAAAACACTTTTGAATCTCCTGAGGGGCTGTTCTTTAATAGTATTAGGCAGAAGGTTGACACGAAAGTCTAGATCGCGTCCGAATGGGGTCTTCATGCTGTAGGTAAAGTTACTTGAAGTTAATGAGATGCAGGTTTACCTAGTAAGTAATTTGTGTGTGTTGACTCATACCATACATTGACGCATAGTTTAACTACCAACATAAAATATTGTATGTAGTTAGTCTTAGTCATACAAATCACGCGTGGATTTTCAATTCACAACGGTATAAGGATGTCAGTGGAAAAAATACAGGCGAAAGAGAATTAACTAACTATATGAATGGTAAATAAAAAAAAATATTATGACTTTACTAGTGACCTACCAATTAAATAAGGCTAGGAAATAGGAAAGACAATCTCTACGTGGCATTTCGTGTTAGATTTCTTCAAAACTAGAAAAAAAATCAGTTCTACTCAAAATAGTATTTCACAAACACATCAAAGTTTGGGTGCACTTCATGGAAATACCTACTTCTCTTCAGCGAAAACTATCAGCATTTCAGATTCGTCTTACTTACCACTATTCTATTTCTACCACTACTTTAACTTGTATAAAATACACTGCTGGTATTTTTAGCAGCTGATACAAATTGAACAAACTAATACAGCAGTGTATACATCTAAAAATACAGGAACGTGAAATCTTCGCGGAAAATTCTTTCGCGGGTAAAACTTGGTCTATCCATAGATAAAGTTTTGGATCGGCAAGTTTTTCGAATTTGGAACGTTTCATTCGAATTTGGAATCAGTGATTGGCGTCACGTGTATGGAAGTTTGAAGACGAATGAAAAAAGTTTGTTTACGAACGAGCTTTGAATCTAAATGTAAGTAAATTAAACTAGTAGGATTTTATGAGATTTCAATGTTATGAGTATTTCATTACAATTCAGCTTGTATAAGCTTGTATGGGAAATATTTTTTTTGCTAGTAACCTGACCAAAAAACGCAGTCTAGAGAAACGCAGCCCGTTTGATTGTCAATAATTTCGGTACATTTTGGCCGTATGTTTTCTATTGTGTTGTCTCATTCTTTATTATTTGTGATGTTGGTTTTTTCTATAAATAAATAAATTCTCTACGATTAATAATGTCCTCGGGTTGATTTATTTCTTCTCGTATCATTAATAGTAATGAGTGTAATGGAGATTGTTTTATTTTACATTGCGATATATGAGGTGTACAAATATGAACCAACATAATTAACAAAAGTAGATAATCAGCATAAACTACCCGCCATTTTACTATTTTAAACAGCTTTTCCCGCCATTTCCCGCGGGATTTCTATCAACAACGGCAATAAGGCCGATTATTACCGGTTATAACCAGATAACCGGTAATTTTAGCCGGTTTAATGGTTTTCGCCTAAATTACATTAAACCTATCAATAATGTTTCTGTTAACAATGGTATGAAGTTTATTTTAATATTTTGAAACACAGAATCAGATAGATATTATACCTACTTACTTATTTATGTTTATTTTTTTTATTTTCATATTTTATGGTGGCCTAGGGCACATACAAGAGGCCTTGGCAGACCAAAAGCCAGATGGATGGATGATATCGTTGCCGTACAGGGTAGGACCTGGATGCAAAAAGCCCATTTAAAAAAGGAGTGGCGTTTGAGGGAGGAGGCTTATACCCAGCAGTGGGCTAGTACGGGCTGCCTATGATGATGATGATTTTTTAACTACGTACAAGTTTAAATATCTATATTATTTTTGTGTTTATATTGTAACTTTTAATTTAATTGAGGTATACAACATACCTAATCTTATAGTGGGGGAATAAGATCTGCTCTGACGTCCCGCAATGGGGTGTATTGTGCATTGCGCCCCTGCTAACCTCACCCCAGCCAGCCCAACCCCATCCATATTGATCCTAAAATGTGTCAAATGATTATTTTTTCATGTCCTTATCGTATGTAGGGCCACTGTTGGACGTATGACGTATGTCACTCAAAACATTAAGTTATATTTAAGTTGTAGTAGACTAGTGTAGGACGCCCTTCGGCGAGATGAACATAACATGAGAAGAGCCGAAGACCGGGCTCAGTGGCGCGTTTGCAGAGAGACCTATGTCCAGCAATGGACTGCTATAGGTTGATGATGATGATGAAGTTTAGGTCTCAATAAAGTGATTCTTATTCTCTATTCTTAAAACGTCGCTACTGGGGCTGCTGTAAGTACATAGTTGGCTTGTGGCCTGATGTTAAGCGGTTACTTTTGTAACACTAAACTTACTTAAACGCATACTGTCCCTATCATCAGTAGTATCAGCTTAAAGATGACTAAAACAAAAAAGCTAAAACAAAGTTTAAATAAAATAATTAAATTAACACCACATATTTCAAACGGGTCTAGCTCTTTATTATAACAAATTCACACTCAATTTATAAAATTTAATTCTGTCCGGGATAGCCCGATGTCCGGAATACCTCGTGTCCGGAGTATCCGAAGTGTCCGGGATGTCCGTAATGTCCGGAACAGGTGATCACTCTACTGCGGCACATTGTGCTGATAAAGTGTCCCAGGACGATGTGTAATGGGGCTGTATGGCACAGTGGAGAGCAAACAGTAGGATTATTCATTTTAAATGATTACCTACAACTACAAACTAAGTATAATATAAGACATGTATAAAGGCGAGCTTAATAACTAATAAGAGTTTTCTTCCAGCAAATCTTATAGAAATGAGAGGATAGAATAAAGATAACACTCTCTTTATTCTATCCTCTCATTTCTCTAAAGCTTGCTGTAAGGAAACTCTTCTTAGTTATAAAGCTCGCCTTGTATACTATAAAATATCGAAAAGAAACCGATTACATCTCCCAAAAATTATTCTGTGTAAGAATCATACAAAAAAGCCAGACTTAGACATAACTTTCTTCTAGACTCTGGTCGCAAGTATATCTTTGACCTAAAATAAATATCTGTGTTATAATTTATTATCAACGTTGTATGTAAAGACATGCACATTTCTTGCTCTGCCTTCGATTGCCTGTCCTGGGTTCAATCCCAACCAACAACAAACATCGTCTTTTTTAAGTCACTTGTTAAATAAAACTTGACATATAAAGAAGCTAGACTACTGTTTTCACTCCACTGTGAGCTCGAACCCCGAGCGGTGGGTAATTATACCTTATTATGTTTATTTTATCATGACGTTTGACAATTAGTGGTTTATTGGAAACCAATCGACAACCTTTTTGTTGTCCTACTTTTGTAATCCCAAAGGATTTGATGTTTTATTTTATCGAGCTTTTTGTATTTTGTAAATATAAATGCTTTTTTTACTTTGAAGATAAATTTAAATGCCTGAAATTAAGGAAAGCTTGTACAATGGAAGCAAATAAATTATAATAATACTTATAATTATATTTTTTGTATAAATGATAATACATATATAGATACTTACGAAACATACCTGGTAAGACCTAGTCACTGAACAAACACAAAAAAAATCATTAAGATGCAGATATCAATGTCAGTTTTTCCTGTTCTTGTATACTCTGGTCACAACAAACTGGTATCCAGAATCACTCGTATAAGACGATTGATACTAAATGATTCTTGTGATTTTACTGAATAAACTATGAATGATTAAGACTAAGTGGCACTTAATCATATTATTGAAACTTCCAAGTTTGGCAAACTGTTGACAAAAACTATGAAAGAAACTTCACTTTAGGCTTATTATGACAGGAATGATCCGGAAATATTTAAGTCAAAAGTCATCATTTATCTTGTCCTGTGTGATAACATTTCATCATCATCATCATTTCAGCCCGTTGGCACCCACTGCTGAGTATAGGCCTCTTCTTTATTATGCCATTTATTACTTCTTAAATCGACTTCTGGGGGGCTCAGTCACGTCAGTCCACAAAAATGCCACGGAATACTGATGAGTTACTATAGTAAAATCATCAAAAACTGAAAGGATATTCGGTCACGCAAGTTTCCCCTTGCTGGATAGCCCCCCTGTTATAAGAAGTCTTCTAGGCTTTCATAAGGTAAAAGTGTAAATGTCGTTGGTCTAGATAGACGTCACGAACTAGTTCGGCTGACGAAGCTACTGATCGCCGCAATCTAGATTGTGATTTGTTTCAACGTCTGCAAAAGATGCTGGTATTCCTCTCGTATATCAAACGTTATTTCTTAAGCTATAACGTTCATTTTACCAAAACATTTTGCTGTCAAGTTAGCAGAATATAACCTGTTTTTTACAAATAACTTATTGTAACTTATATTTTATGGAAATAATTACTAGCATCTTATTTAGCCAGTATACCCAGGACTTTTTTTAATTCTGGATCTGATGAGCTGGATTTTAACTGCATGACTATGATTAACATCAGTTCAGCTATCTATACATAGATCGTGTACAGAGTTCAACTTATGTGGAAATATGTAAGTAATTTTCTTTATGAAAAATCTATTTAGTAAATAGATTTCTCCTTACAAAGCACGTCCAATGAAAATATATAATTCTCAATTGCAATCCACTATAATTGCATTATTCTTTCCTAAATAATAATATGAAATGTAAAAATACATGTGACAATTATAAATTGTTCTTGGTGAGGATCGAACCCACAACTTACACAGCAAAAAACAGAAGCTAGACCAGTCGACTCATTAAAAGTGCATTTTTCCCAATAAATGGATCCAATATGGGGGCATCGGGGGCATTGGGGAGAGGGGCAACGACAAAAGAGACGATTATTTGTCGCTCTGCGTATATTAAACTTTTAATCCGAATCAGCCGGATATAACTGGTTCAGGGACGGATTGAGGGCGTTTTTAGTAGAAGAGAGAGATGGCTCTCAATCCTTGAGGTCCGAAAGGTCGTTAATTTTTTATTTGGTCTTATTTTCAATACAAAAAAGCTATTAGTAATGCATAAATAAATAACCAATTTATTTGTAAAAAAATATACTTCGCGCTCTTGACCCCTCAATAAAAACGAACAAAATGGTCTAACAAGTAAGTACTGACATTATTGGGCTCATGAAACTAAGTAGGCCGCCCATTGTACTTCATTGTAATAGATAAATTTAGTATAATAAGAAATGTCTCTGTGTGTGTGTACAATAAAGAGTTTTCTATCTATCTATCTATCTAGGTACAACTTATTAAACTTGTAGTTAAAAGGCATCCATTTTTACGTGAGGCATTAAGGGGGTCTTTCTCCTTCGTCATAAAAAGAAGTCAAGCAAAGTTTCACGGCATCTAGCCAAAGGGAGAGTCAAAAAATTGCTGAAATTGCCCCTCTCTTGCCCCACCAATCCCGACCTAAGTCCGCCCCTGCGGGGGTATAACTACATACCGCTCGGGGCGCGACAGTTTAATTGCATTCCATTGTCTGTTGGAAAGAAGGGAGGTTCATCCCTTAAGCCACAGATTTTATAGCAGTTTCTAAAGAAATATCCAAAATAAGCCAAATTATTTTGATCGAGTTTAAATAAGGGTTGGTGTAATAGGGGTTTTATAGGGGTAACATACGCACTTGTGCTTAGAAACGGTAAAGAAAAACATCGCTCAGAGTAGTAGTGGCTCAATTGTTTTTTTATACTAACTAATACAAAATTAAGTAAGCCACTTTCTTTGCAATATTATGTTTTATGGCCTAAAGCTATCAATATTGGACATGCCTATAACTAGCTTCTTATTATAACAAACGAATACGGTGTGCATTTTTTAACTTATAATTTTATAAAAACAATTTTCTCAAAATGACTAGTAAATAACGCAAAAACGTCTGGCCAGATAAGTAAATTCTTTATTTACCAAAAACACAAGGTATTTACAAACAAGACAGAGACCACACTAACAAAAAAGAAGAACACTTGCAGAAACAAACAAACAGATCATCATAATCTAAAAAACTTGTTTGTATACAAGTTTTGCCTGAAAAATAAACCAAAATTCAATGACAACAGTCCCTTGCATGAAAGCCGCACTTCCGCTCAAAGTTATCTAAACTGAGTTCCGGTCGGCGGCGGCGGCTGGTGGAGACTGCATGTGGCGTGAGGTGCGCCGCTGCGTCCTGCCATCCGCACACACACTGTAAAATGACGCTTTTATAAAACAAACATTGATAATAGAATTTAATAAGAGAGATAAAAAGAAAGAATTTTATCTATAGATCGTTCGCAACGGTCTGTAGATAGCTCAACTGTTTCTTATGTATTTTTTATGACAATGTACATTTTGTAAATTCTGTATAGTCGTAAGTTTGTTTGTGAATAAAGATTATTTAGAAAAAAAGAAAGAATTTAAAAACAATAATTGCTAATTAAAAAAAAGTGGACAATAGGGATGAATCGGAGGACTTGGAGACTCGTCCCAGCTGTGGGACGAGATAATAGAAAAAAATTGATAATTTAACGTGTTGCATGCACCGCTTTCTGTGGCAATTTATACATGTTGTCTAACCCCAATAGCGCACTAGCGGCCAGGCCGCAGCGGCCGGCGGCCTGGCCGCGCGGCTGGCCGCAAGGGTTGCGATTTGCAACGCGGCCAAAACGGCGGCCACGATCGTCAGTTGTCGATATTGTCGATCAACAATACGTGCGGCCACCGCGGCTAGTGCGCGCACACTGGTGATTTAACTACAAAACAATTGATCTCAGTGGCCGCAGCGGCCAGCGACTGAACACTGGCCGCAAATGTGTCGCGTCGATCTCGCTGGCCGCTGCGGCTCGGTGTGGCCGCTGGCCGCGTGCGGCCAGGTGCGCGTGCTCTATGGCGATTTCATACTAATGTATGTATCTCGATGGCCGCTGCGGCCTGGCCGCTAGTGCGCTATTGGGGTAAATCTTGGAAAAACTTTTCCACTAAGGTTTTGAATTTATGTGAATAACTGCTAAGAGTTGCAATACATAAAAATGAACTTTCTTTGAATCAGTGGAATATTTAGAATCGTTTTATATACTTAAAAATATGATCTTCATCAACGTTTCAGGATTTGGATTGTCCAGCATTATTTATTTATTTATTTATTCCGTAACCTAACTTTGTCAACCTAAAAATTTAACTAGATCAAATAATTATTAAGTTTATCATGCAGCATTCTAGCCGTCCAGAACAGGCAGTGCGCGCACTAAGTCGGAATCGCACAGAACGTTTGAAACACATTTTTCCGCCGCTGACTGTCCGGTCCAGAGCGGCTACCCGACTGAAAAAAACACTGTTATTAAATAATCTAAACTGTAGAGACTGGATAAGCAAATCTAGATATTTTAAAGAGTCCTAGTGAGTTATGATTAATGGTATATGCTATAAACTAACCTCAAAGTTAGGTAACAAGTATACACTACCTAACCGAGCACGTCCACAGATGTTTTTTTTATTCAATTTCCTCTCATTAATATATACAAAGTAATTTTAAATACCAGTTCCTCAGAAAAAGAGCTTAAAATAACGTTTAAAAACTTAGGACTTGATATAGGATACTTACAATCTTAACCAGAAACCTTGCAAAAATTATGAATTATATCGGAATTTATTTAATTAAATTAGGGTCATTTTGAAATGTGCAGCTGTGATAAAACCTGAATATCACGATCAAATCTTTAGTTAGATAAAAAGATTCAAAGCTAATACTCTAGAAAACGGACGAAAGTGAAATATATAATAAACCTACTTACGAGATATAAATCAGGGCCTACCGCTGAAAAAGCAACTCATGAATACCAAAAGTCAAATTGATTTAAAGTTTTCCCGATAAAAAATTCAATACATAACTTTTTAATTGCTTATCCGAACGGAAAAAGTTTGAAAACCGCGCTCGAAGCCATTATTTACGACAAACAAGTGACATTTGGAAACAGCAAAAACACCAGCCTCCGCCAATACGCTGATTTGTTGGCGTTCCTTTACACCTACGAACATCAACCCATTCGATCTGATAACAAAACGAATTGTGCAAAAATGAACTCTATTAACATTATTTTTACTTGGTTTTTAAGAAACTAATAGATACCTATCTAAAACTGAACAATCGTGAGTCAATGATATGTTCAAGGAGTTTTTATGCAATAAAAAATGTGGCGAGTTTCCGCATTTTCATTTGAATGCAAGATTTTTGAATTTAAACCTCAAACAATAAACTTTTTAGAGAATGGTTGAAATACAGATGCGACTTCAGTAATATTTCATTGTAATAACATGAAAAGTATTCGTCCGTTGGCTAAACATTATCCCAAATGACTTGCCGCCATCACAAGGACTTGCTTATTAAATAAAGTGTCACCCATTTTGTTAGCGATCCGCCATTTTATTTTACGGCCGCCATTTTGTGACAAGTGAATTTTGGCGCGAATAGCACATAAATGTCGCACAATTTTCTCTTTTACGGCTCATGTTTGTAGCTTTAGTTACTGTCTGGGTATTTTATTGCAGGAAAACAAACAGTGGTTATATTTTAATAACTAGCTTTGTAAAAAACGTCAATCAAAGTTTTAATCATGTACCTACTTACATACTTACCTAAAACTTATTAAGTATAAAAATAATAGATTGTTGCTATCGGCTAGTAAAATGAACAGTGTTTTAACAAAAAATGTCTGGTACTTAAGTATCTACTTAAATATTTTTGTTAAGTATGACATGAAAATCAAACCTGCACATTTCCAGTTGGAAAACTCACCGCTACACCACAAAAATTGTAAAAATATGTAAGTACGTAGTACAAAAAAATAAAATATCTAGACGAGGATGGATACTTAAATATTTTATGAAAATAATTGCCTTTAGACAAATAAATGCCGAATCAAGCCTTAACAAAATAATATTTTATTTTTCAAGAATATTTAGGCTTCACCAAACAAACAAGCCTAAAATGAAAACATCTAGAAACTAAATAATACAAAGTCTAATTCAGTAAACAAAGATGAGATATAAAACTGACGCGTCTGCAAATAAATGTTACAGCGCAAGCAACTCAGTAGCTAAACCAAATAAAAACATCAATAAATAAATCAATCAATATTTTTTATTACCGCTCAGGCATACGCTGCAAGATTATATTTATTTATTTGACAATACAATTTAATGTTAGTTATCCCCTTATTGTTTTTAATAAAACTTTTTCCACAGAAATAAACAATAAAATAAAAAGGCCATGAGTGTGATAATAATAAGATAAAACAGTTATTTACGAACATACGTAGGCTATTAAAAAATAACTTGTAGTGTCGAGACATGAGTCAGATTATAAATATTTCTGCAATTCAATATGAGATCTACAATATTCTGTATTGCATATAGATGTTGCAACTCGCAATAATAAACATGTGCATTGTTAGATGTGCGAAAGGTTTTAGTTATAATTTAAACCTATGTAGCGCCATCTATCTCCCAACATTATGAACAAAATATATAAAATAACAAAATACTAAAATAATAATAAAATACTAATCGTAGTGTACGCAACAGACCAACAGATGGCAGAGACATCCTAGATCGCGCAAACGAAGTTATCACGAAGTTTGAACATGAGTACCTACCTAATGCTACCGATGACTATCCATCGGTCCTCGGACCCCGAGCCAAAGGTCGCTCGGCGTGGAAGATACCACAAGAAGAAGAAGAAGTCCTTTTTGTACACCTATCTCCTTACCTACTAGTTCCCTTACTCTGTGGCAAGTTATGTCAATCATTGAATTAAGCACGGTTGGCAACGCCTGTGACGTCACAAGTCATCTCCGTCGAACTACCAGCTGGTGTTTAACCCACTTCAATGCAATGCAGGGTTCTCAATTCCAGAACATTTGAAAATATAAAAACGTTCAGTTCACACACATTGACAATATAACAGATTTTTTTAAGACTATTATTTCATCAGAAATATTTACTTATTAGTGTTAAGTTAATATTTGTTCTGTGTCTGAGTCACTATGTATTCTATGTGTGTATTTACAAAAGAAAAGTATAAGTATAAGTATTCTATAAGCAATCTAGTTCTCATAGTACAAGCTTTGCTTAGTTTGGGACTAGAGAGTGATGTGTGAATTGTGTATGAATATTTATTTATTTATTATTTATGCATTTTTTTATATTTCTCCACTTTTGTTGCCAACAATGAGAATAAAGTTTTGATAATTTGATAGATATTAGTCACATACCTACCTACCTACTATCAAAGTGATGCTAATTATACAAAAAATGTCGCCCCGGAAGTTATAAAATAACAATTTCTAACCACTAATGTTTACAAAGTGATGTAAATCGCTCTAGTTTTATGTTGGATGATTCATGATTCATACCTACTAGCTAGAGTCTCTCTACGCTACATATTTCAGCGCTACAAGAAAAGATGTGGTGTGAAAGACCCAGGATGAGATAGTAGGACGAGCTGAACTCGCATCTATCTACAAATATGTATGTATCATACAGAAAAAAACGGTAGGAACCAGGCCGTAGTTTCTTGCCCGTTCTTCTAGGCTCTGGTCACGTGGAACTGGCACCTAGAATCACCTAGTACTTATATTAAAATAAAGAATTTCTAAATGATCTTTGTTATTTTACTGAATAACGATATCAAAGGACGTGCTATGCGAGGCATCACTACAGGCAGTAGTAACCACTTAACATCTGATAAACCATAATCATTCCATCATTAAATAGTATAAAAAAGATAATTTCTTAAGATTTTACTCACCAACTATACATTTCCGGGCCTTTCTTGAACTTGACATTTGTAACATTGCAGAGCTGACGTGGTTAGACTCTAGAATCTTAATTTCTGGTGAAAAACGGTTCTTCAGTTTCTAGTAATGTACATACCTAGTATACTTAGGTACTACATAAAACTTACGAAGTACCTACCTATTTTGTTTCTTCTCGGACTTTTGATAAAAATAAAAATACGGTAATAATTTTGTAATAAGTCATTTTAATGTTTTTGTTTACGTATGTACGTACATGTACTACGAAATCGCGTAACGTTTCTCACAATTTATTGATAGGTACTTATAACTTTCGTTGTGACTCATACAATTTCACATAACATGTAATGTAACGGAGCATAGAGCGAGGAAGGTCTAGAAGTAAGTAACTAAATAAATAAAATAAATATTAATGGACATTTCACACATCACACTCTAGTACCAAACTAAGCAGAGCTTGTACTAATAACTAATAAGTTTATGGTTTGAATACTGACCCGGTCAAAAACTTCAGGATTGTATTATTTGTAAAATAAAAGTTTTGTGCTCAAACTTATTATATCAAACGTCAAAGAAAAAACAGTGAGAAAACCCAGAGCATACTTTATCAACTGCATTTTTCCTATATAAATGAATAAATTAATGCATAAACGAATGTTTAAAATGCGCACATGTTTCCTACATTTTTCCATACAAAGTTTGAAAACCACTTTACTAGTCTACATCACGCTACAAGCCATCTCATGTACCCCAAACTGCAGTACCCCAAGTACGAGTTTGTGCACACACGGATCATATGTATAGACGTAATCGCCGAGCGCCACCTTTAGACAAACTCGTACTTGGGGTGGGGTACAGGTAAAAGCTAGATAGCTGAGATTTCCTCATCACATTTTCATTTCTCGCGCCATCTAGCGCTACATGAAATACTTAGTAGTCAAAACTGTGTCCGATAGATGGCGTTAGACAACGAAACAAGACAAGTAGATCACAATAAATTTATGATACAGTTTGAGCACGTCTTCTTCATAAACCAATTAATAGTTTAACCTAACACCTTCCAATCGTCCGGTAGCACTGTAAGAGTCTTCGAAAAATACACCATTAATTGCTTTTTGACATCGTTCAGTGGAGCATATTTAGAATATTCAGTGTATTTAGAATAAAATACTATAAAACTATATACTAGCTATCATAACAAAAAGGTTAGTTAGGTTTTATAACTGAAATAAATGATTCTATTCTTAAAGTTTTTTGCTATCATCACAAAAAATGGTGACCATTCGCCTTTTGTAAAGCCGTTGGACATGTGACAACGAATGTGTAGATGTGTAGAACAAGCGCTGATATTCTTTGGCGCCAAAATAAAACTCAGCTTTTCGGGTATCAAAGGAAAGGCACTTATAGATTACACTATGATGAATTTTAAGTTCGGGGAGGTAAATGTTTAATTCTGGGGGAGGCCTTTGCCCAGCTGTGGGACGATAGGCTGGAAAAAAATAATAAAAAAATCTTGTTTACATACTTAGGTACTTACGAGGCACTCCGGGATTTCAAAATTATTTCTAGGCGTCTAGTCTTGTCGACGCGTGACCCGAGGGCTGGTGAGTATCTGGCCCAGCGTATCAGCATTGCTATTCAGCGCGGCAATGCAGCCAGTGTCTTGGGTACGCGACAATTTGTACTGATTTGGATCAGTTGAACTCTATAGATCGTTTGCAACGGTCTGTAGATAGCTCAACTGTTTCTTATGTATATGCCTATGTTTATGTATATTTTGTAAATACTGTAATAGTCGTAAGTTTGTGAATAAATAAGTTTCCTTACTGGTGATTTGGTGATGTTTAGCTTTAGTTGGTACAGTTTGTCAGAATGCAATGTTGCATTTGGCAATCAGTAATTGCCACATTCGTATCGGGAGCGGAAGGGGAGTGGCGGCGCAATGTACCGCGACCTCATGTAGGACGTCACTCGTATTGTATTGTCATTGCTGGATGTTGATGACTCTTTGACAATCAGTCGTGGTAAAATAATAAAAAATAAATATTTACATATCACACTCTACTCCCAAACTAAGCAAAGCTTGTACTATGGGAACTAGATTGCCGATAAAATACTAAGTACATGTTTTTTTTGTTCATTTATAAATTACCTATATAAATTAGTTACACAAGAAAAGAAAACAGTACAAGTAAAATTAATGCAATACAATCGTATAAATCTACTTAAAATGAACAATTAATAATTATAATAACAACTTTAAAATTAAATTAAAATTGAACATACATACAATGCATAGTAACACCCAGACACAGAACAGCTATTTATGCAAATAAATAATTTGATTTGATTTGTTCATCACACAGAAAGCATCGAGTTTGCATTGAATTGGTAATCGAACTTACAAACCACAGCATGGAAGACAGAGCTATACCAATTGAGCCTGTCAAAAAAAGTCATTCCGTTAGCCATTGTTTGCGATTTCACCCACGTATTCTTTGTCGCGAATTTTTTAAGTAGTCTTTGTGTTAGACTATAGGTAAGCACAAATCGGTGCACGAGGGACGACGAGATCGGTTTACAAATATCTAAACTTTCACATTAATAAGTTTCTAATAAGATAGGATGTAATGCTGTAGAATCATTTAGAATCCTCTCATATACCGTAAGTTTCTTGCCCGTTCTTTTAGGCTCTGGTCGCGTGGAACTGGGATCTAGAATCACCTAGTACCTATATATTAAACGATTCTAAATGATCCTTGTAATTTTATTGAATAAAGAACTTTTTTACTTTACTCTACTTTAAATAACCTAAATAAAAGATTATCTAGCTAAATCTCACCTTAGTTTAGTTCATAACTTTTTCCTTAAGAATCAGAACAGGATAAGACAAATAAGGTCAGGGTTTTTTTGAATCGCAGCTTTTTATATGACTCTTCAGTCAGGAAAAATGTGGTCAATAATTGGTCTTAGTTGACTAAGCCTTTGCCACTTTTGAATATTTAAATATTAAATAGTTCTCCTATACATTTCCAAGAAGAATGGTTTAGTATCATATCCATTTTACTACTATCATACAAGCGTCACAGATCGTATGTTTATAGACTTTCCATATTGTGAGTCGTGGGTTCGATTCCCACCAAAAACAAACATTTGTGTGGCGGCACACGGGTTTGTTCTGTGGCTAGATTCTAAGTATGCATTAAAAAAATGTATATAAGTATTCTATTCAGCAATATAATTCCTACAGCTTTGCTTAGTTTTGGACTAGAGCGTAATGTGTAAAATGTCTGTGAATATGAATAATATCATTTTATGTATTTTTATTATTCCATGTGGGTTTTATAATGTCACCGATCTATGAAAAGCTGAAGAGAACATCGCCAGATAACAGCAAAACTAGCCTAAAAATCCAAAAATGCATACATCATCGGACTCAAAACCCCTTGGATTCCAGCGCGAGTGTGACATAAAAGAGTGAAATAAATCATAGTTTGGCAGAATGCCCACCCCGTGTTACGCGGTCTGCATCCAAAAACAAGCAAATAAACTTCGCTTCGTGGGGATAGGCAGGGGCAGACAAGCTTGCTGAAACTACAGCCAGTCTCTCGCTGAAAATAGTGAATAAAATCCGTTTAATTTCAACATTTTGCCGACTTTACCTACCTCATTTTTACAAGTGTTTTTGATTTTTGTATATTTATTCGTTTTTAGCAGAAGAGTATGTTATTATATTACTACTTCATCAAAGCCAACAGTTAATTTATAATTTAAATGTTTAAACACTGTTGGTACCTACTCACTATTAGATACTTAGTTGCCTATTTATAAATTAATTTTAATTAAGCTTCGATAGAAAACCCTTGATTAGATTTCTCGTTCTGAATAATTAATTTAACTGAAGTTTACTGACGTTTTTTGTGTCACTTCTACGAAACTCTTCATTGCAATTTTATTATTTATTTTTTCATGAAGCTTGCTACCAACTGATTAAGCGGTAACACTTGACTAAAACAATGACAACCTTATAGAGCCATTGAGGACGTGCCCAGTGCGACAATGCACTGCGTTCATCATCCTAAAAAGGTGTTAAGTTTCATATGCACTGACAATCATACTCTCTAAACTCGAGCAAAGCAATGCGCGTATTTTTTGGCGGTAAAAATAGATACAGTAATAAAAATAATAACCCAACGAGCCACTTCATAAAGAGCCTCCAATAGTGGTCAAATAATGATGTCTTAACCAGTTATGCAAAACTGTATTCAGTTTTAAGTTATTCAATAATTCCAATACTTTTTCCCGCTACGTGTTTTGGCGCGAATATCCGTACGCATGACATTGACAGCTGTCACAGCTGTTTAGGCACGTAGCGCCGCTGTGTGGCACGTAGCACGTAGCTCAATGCAATTAAGGCTTGAGTTTGCACAAACTAGAAATAACTCCTTTAAGATAAAAAAAAATACTATACCTACTTACTCGTTACATTGTAGCTTAGTTTTATTTTTACCTGGACCAAACGGACCTGTTCGTGTTAAGTCGAATCTTAACATCTCTAAGTAGACCTAAGTAATCTCTTAGTTTTAAAATCAGTTTTCAATAAATAATTAGAGTTTGTATTTTGAAACATAAAACGGGTCCTGCAACCGTCGTTTAGATTATGACGTAATTATTTTAACGCTCACGTTTCTAAATAAGAATGCTGTTTCCGTAGCAAAAAATACAGGTACCTACCCAAAGCTACAAGTTTTTTACCCCTTTTGCTTATTTTTATTTTCTGAACAAAACTAATCTGCGAACTTAGATTGAAGCCGAAAAAAATGCTATATACCTTCCACATTTTGCACACAAGTTCACGCAACTCCCTGCGTTTGACAGCCCAATTTGCAATTGACAGCTGTCAAATGGGTGTCATGGCGGCTAACGAGCGGGAAAACCATTTGTGTCGGCAATATGTAAGTACACTATTGACAAAAAACTCTGAGTAACCATTATCACGGGAATTTCTATGCTTTTATTTATTCTGTTTGGGCCCAAACTACATAATTAAAATAAAAGACAAGTGTCAATGCACGAGTAGACATTAACTTTTTATTTTAATCTCAGTAGTTCAGGTAGTTAGTTAAAAAATACAGTTGTATTGGCTAGTTCCCTACAACTAGGTAAAATGTATGTTCCCACGACACAGGAAATAATTTGGCACCACATTGTTTGAAAACATCAAAATACATGATAATTTTATGTTTTTATATTTTCCTAGTTCCCACATTCCGTACTCAGTGCTGTCACATAAAAAGTAAGTTTTTAAGAGTACCTGTAGTTACTAAATACGTAAATATACAGGCATATAAGATTAAGCTCGATCTTCTGTGTCGTGGGTTCGATTTTCACCAACAACTTTATATTTGTGTGAAGAACATTAATCATATTTCTGTCTTTGAACATGTAGTTAGAAAAAGAGTATTCTATCAACAGTAATGTCTCCTTGGAAGTACACATCTTAATTGAAGACTTGCTGGGCGATAATTCAGCGAGTGGATTCCGCGCACACAACTAAGTGTATTCTAGTTTTATTGTCAACGCTGAGTGTGGACGTAAAATGAATGTGAGCAGTTTTTTGCTAATAAGATGTGTAATGTCGGTACATTGCCCTTGAGTTCAAGTAGGTTGTTAAAAACCGTAAGAAATCCTAACAAAGGATTTAAATAACAAATATATTTTACAGGTCTTTGATAAAAATTGCTTTGTTGATCAAAATAAAAACGTAAAATGTATAGATTTAATCAGTACCTAGTTAAGTATAGACAATTTTTTTTTTAAGCCTAGACATTAGGTTTTGGAAAGATCCAATATTGAAAATACTACAAATTGCTGACATTTCAGACAAAATCAAGCTCAAGTTGTAATCTAGACCGTAAATTAGTTTTGTTTTTTTATTTAGATATATATAGGTAGAACATAGCTTAGTTGACATGGTTCAGCATTTCGCGCTGTAGATAGTAGGTTCGATTTCCACCAAATCTACATACTATAAGTACCTACTTAGATGAAATTAATAAAATGTCAAAATGATGAATAGTAAATCTGATAACTTTCAGGGCTTGAAACTTTGACAGTTACATGTCAAAGTTATACAACCGTGTGAATGGCGCCTTACCATTCTCATCTCTATGCGTCCCACGTCTAAGGGTAACTACACACGCTTAGCTAAACGATAATAAAACGATGGCCACAGGTGCGGGTTCACATTCCAACCCCTAGTTTTAAACCACATTGAATTTATGCTAGATTTTAAGTTTAATTTTAAAATGCCGCGCAATAATGCATTAGTTTTAAAAATAAATTATTTTGATGAGTTACTGCTTAGTTTTTATCTTCTACTTAAGATTGAAACTATTCAGAAAGATGAATGCAATGCAATACCTCACAGACCTCGTCCTCAGTGGATGTACTACATTAGATAACGCATTGCTAATGACAAACTTGTGTTGATAATTATTATTTACTAAACAGATAGAATGCAAAATTTTGGCTGACAACAAAAATCGAACCTGCACCTACTAGCATTCTATATACATCTTCAATAACCGTTGAATAAATTAACTCAATAATTTTCCATAAAACTCCGATTTTCGATTTCAAAACTACCTACTCATAAATCTCACATCTAAATCAATACAAATTGAGCTTTATCTACTAATATTAAGACTCAAAATTGAATATTTTTTTATTTTACGACGTAACCACATAACTGGTAATGCCACAGAGTAAAATCAGAACCACAAACGAAATAAAGTACGCTGTTCACCGAGTCACTTTTAGCAAGGTTTTGGTCAAACATATAAAATATTTTTCAGAAATTAAGTATTGTCAATAAAATCTGGTATAAGAACATTCTAAGTAATCTTTGTGATTTTACTGAATAAAGTATAAATGACTATGTCTTTAAACGATAGAGTTACACACATTAAAGACGACTTCACTGTCAGGTGACGTTGCGTTTTCGCGCAGTGTAACTCTTCAATTACATATTTCGTCAGTACATTGTGTTAAAACTAGAACAAGCCGATGCATCTTATCTAGATTTTAACTCAAAACAGGCTACATGCAGATGGTTAAGACACCAGTTTAGAGGTAATTATTCTTTTTAATTACAAAACTACTCGACCAGTTTTGAAAATTCTTTCACCATTTAACAGCTACATCTTCACAAAGTAAGATAGGCTATATTGACTCTATAAAAACACTTTATTAAGCAAATTACAGTGAACGTAAAGTTGCAGAAACTTGCATCGCGTACGAAGTCGCGTGTAACAGCTAGTCATAAACAAATGTAACCCTTCATTAGTCACGTACACCATCGCTTTAGCAGACAGTGGTCTTAATATTTGTCAGTAAACAACCATAGATTAGCTAACAACTAGTATGGTGTTGAAAAGTAGCAGAACCGGTCCCCCAAGGTCTAAAATACGCATTAAAAGCACTATCGAAGTAGGTGTACAGTTAGTGGCTTTTGATCTGGCATGTCAAGATAAGATTAAGATAAGATTTACAAAATATTAAATAACAGGTTATTGGTTACCGGGAAACTAAGACTGTGGTGTTTATAGGCAGTGAGAATGCTGTGCATTATTTTTCTGAAAATAATTGATCTAAAAGGTATAATAAGTAAGAGCAAGTATAGGGTTTTTATACACTTTCAGAACAAAAATAAACGAATTCTTATCGCAAGCCAAGATGTTTAAAAATGTAATACTGCTAATAGTAGGCGTTTTTGCCTAGTGTTCAGTATTTAAATGTAAGTCCTTGAATATTTTTTTCAATTTCAAGATTTGTCAACTCCAAATATTTTATTTCTGCATTTTACAATCAACGTGCCAGACACACTGAAAATAAAAACCTTATCTTTTACATCTTATCTCTGCAACTACTTCTTAAACACGTACAGTCAATATGCCAACATAGCAGCCGCGGACTGTACATAAGTAGATATTGACATTTAGCCAAATAACTGCAGACCACGTAATCACCTGGTTTCGTCATCATCACCATCAATGTTCGGGGACTGAGAATCTAGGGTCAATCCCCCCTCAACTGACTAAATATTTATTAAGCACATTATATACCTACAGGATTTTAATGCGTCCCATTAGGGGTTAATAACTAACAATCTTTCTATCTACTGCTATTGGTCAAATGTCATTTGAGAGATAATTTTTAGTGATTTGAAGTTTTTTCAAATAGTCCCAGCTCGGTTGGCCAAAAACAAACAGTGCGATTATAAATATTGATTTTTGTTGTCTGGGTATATTTCAGAAAATATGTTCTAAAAGCAAAGAAAGACATATTTTAAACTTGATGAGTTTAGTTTTTAGTATTTCTGTTCTTATTTTATCTATTTTTTTAAAACGGGCATTGTGTATACTCTCCATGTAAAAAAAAAAAACTTTCAAATGAATTCCTAATCCATATACTGGACAGTTTAATAAAATCTAATACAATCAACAGTCTATAGACCAAGTACTACTTGCTGGGAATCGAACCCACGGTTAAAGAGAGAGCTAATACAAACTATGCTATGATTGATAATTAAATTACAACTGTCATTCCAGTGACGTCATATGATGCCTGTCAAAGTAAAATAGAACAGTGGAATTAGGAGTCAACAGCGTAGTGGTTATCGCACCCCCTGTATCAAGGATAAGGTCGCGGGTTCAAGTCTGTCGACTCAATAACTTTTGGGATATCTTCTTATCGTAATCGTTGTAAAACTGTAATTTGATTATGAATGAGTATGTTTATGTTTTCAAAACGGTATTTACCTGTATTTACACGAGTATTTTAGGTCAATAGCTACGCGGCCCTAGTCACGAATGCAACAGGAAGATTCTACCACAAATATTAAAAATAAATGTAGTAGTAGAGCTATGAAAAACCCCCGAGAAAGAACCACAATATATGCCACAAAACTATTGTACAAAATTGCTTTAACAAATATAAAAAAAACACATAAAATATAATATATTAATATCTGGCTTTATAGCCAGACTGGGTGGGACACTGCCAAGGATAGAGAGGTGGAAGGGTTTGAGGGAGGCTTTTGCCCAGCAGTGGGACTACAGACTAGAAAAAATAAAATAAACAAATAATATCGGAGCTGTATTTTTTAATGTGCCGATGCAATTTATTTATTTATTTATTAAGGCACACAAAACAGAGCACAAATCACATACAATTTTGAAAAAAAGAGTTAAACATAATTTTTGAGCTAGATAGCACCCTACAACATGTGTACACAGCATGACTATATAAGCAGTAGGTAAAGAACCACAAAATAATTAAAATATTGAAAAACTAGTAGGTACATTAAACAATAGTTACAATTACAAGTATAGACATAAAAAATACGGGAGAATGTCTACCGTGCCGGGCAATAAAGTCGCAAACGTATTATATTTAATTTTCGTATGTCATTTAACTAGCTGAGAAATGAGAAGTGCACTTACTGCATTTGATCTTACAGTGTGATTTGATTACGAATTTAGTTCTTATTGTGTCGTTGTAAAGTTCATTTTGATAATTATGAATGTGTATGAGTGATCAGATATGAGCGGAAGCGATTCTGTTAGAAAGATCTACAATGATTTTTCGTATATTCTTTGATAATTTACTAAAGCCCTAATAAAATAATATAAGCTAACTTTTCTGGTTGGATACATCGATTTAAGCTACGTATTTAATAAGGCTGTTAGCGCACTTAAAGCCATGGTTGTGAAAATTTGCCGGGGAGAACATTGTAATCCTATAATTACATAATCACAGTGGAAAAACGCAATATGTTTTTTTTTAATATACGCTTGTTGAAGCTCCCTAAAATCAAAAATGTTGTTGCAGGTGTCCATGGGCGGCAATGACCACCGTCTATCAGGTGACCAGCGAGCTCATCTGACTGCTATGGCATAAAAAAAAATGGGAAATGCCTGGTTGTGTTTTACAAAAAACTATCCTATATTACTATATTAAATCGCTAGCGCCTATCACCTTATCCACAAATTCCTCAATTAACAGCACTGACTGTATCTAACTGAATTAACTGCAATTGAGCCGACTGTACATTACCCTGAGTTGACCTCACATAATCACTGACTGTCCATCCTAATTCAAGACCTTAGTAAGTTGCTTCTAATCATCTACTTAGGGTCTAACACTTGATTAAAAAAAATGATTTTTGAGCAAAAGTAACAGATAAGATAAAGATACTTACATTTATTGGACAAATAAAGCCAAACATGATTTAATTAGTAACGTCTTCAAGTCTCAGGATGTTGATTTTTTTGTCCAGTAAAAGAATGAAAGGACGAGTTTCTTTGGCACTAAGTAATTCCAGAACCAATATCATCAAAATCAATTTATAATTGCTGGAATTATTGCATACAAAAAAACACAGGACTAATGAAACCTCCTTTTTCAAAGTAGTTTAAAAACAGCATAGATCATGACTAGATTACACAATGTGTAGCGCAGACGCATATCTACAGGTAATTAACAATTATCCTCATAGTATTACAAAGTCATCTGGGAAAAATCTATTCAATAATTGTCATGACACATACATCTGTTACAAATATAAACAGACCTTAAGCTAGTTTTTTTATATTTTTGAGTTTTTTTTTGCTAAATGTGTTTGTAATGTCAATAAAATGAATAAAAATCATTAGCAGCATGAAACCCGCCTAGGTTACCTATATTTGACGGGTATTGGGTTCAGTTTCCATCAAAAAATGTGTTGTGATGAAAAACATTAAAGTATGTTTTGTATACTTTGTACTTGTGTTAGTAAGTAGGTATGTTTTATATTTATAATTAACAAAAATAACTACATAAGTATCTTAACAGAAATTTAGGATTCATAGTACAATTTTTGCAAGTTTTGAACTAATGCGCTATGTAGGTACGAAATATCTGTGAATATTTATTCATCTATTTTCCTCATTGTAGCTCAGAAATACCACAAATATCTAAGTAAATCTAAAATCTAGAAATCCTAGATAGGAATAATAATGTTTAACTACATTATAATAATGTGACTCAGTACTAACTGCTAGGGGATAGGGCATCTAGCTAATAAATAATAATTGACGCTGCATTCTGCAACACTATTATAATAATGTAGGTACTTCAAGGTCGACTTGAACTAGCGACCTGATATTCCATTGTTTTTACAGATCGTAAATAATAAAAACCTTTGTTTTTTTTACTTCTAATATCTATAAAATAGCCCGCCCAAATAACCCCTCCATATTTACATAAGTAAATAAAATAGTCCTACGAAACTGAAAATATCTGCCTATCAAAATAAACGAAATTCACATTTATATTTATAAATAAATAAATATTTCACGGATAGGTATATCACACAACACAACACACTCTAGTCCCAAACTACGCAAAGAAGTTTGTACTATGGGCACCAGACTGCTGATAGAATACTTATCTATGTACATTTTATTTTCGCAATTACGAACATAGAATACATAGAAACATCCGGATTTGTACCTTTCTGAGCCATCACCAAATTATCATTATAATAAATACTAATAACGTTCCAAAATATGTATTTAAAAGAATTTCTAGCTTAAAGTGGCTGTCGTGGGTAACTATTTAATTTTCAAACTAGAACAGCCTTGCAGATCGCTTTGACGACCGATGTGGCGCGGCGGGGGAAGGTCCGCCTGCGACACGGAAAGTTGCTGGTTCGATTCCCGCCGTGGGATAAATGTTTGTACGATCTGCAAATATTTATTCCGGGTGTTCTGGGTATTTTATATGTACCTATAATAAAAATATCGACACAATGGGTACTAGAAGACTGACATCAGTCTTCTAGTACCCATAACACAAGCTCTGCTTAGCTTGGGGCTAGATGATGTTGTGTGGATTGTCCAGCATTATTTATCAATGATTCTGTTTTCCAGCGTTCGAATCGAATGTCACTACATCTGCAAAACACTCCATTAACAAGCTGCATAGATATTGCAAACTGCTATTTTGTGTGCGCTCGATGTACCACTATTTAATGCAAACCAGTTTCAAAACCGGAACACGACCCTGCTATTAGAATAGGTATTCGGAATAACTAAGTTCTTGTACTATACCAATTATTATACTGCACTTAGCAGGTTAGCTCTCAAAGTAGTAGAATAGAATAGAATATTATTATGTATGTCAGTCTTCTAGTACCCATAAGCTCTGCTTAGCTTGGGGCTAGATGATGTTGTGTGGATTGTCCAGCATTATTTATTTATTTTAATTATCATAAAACTGCTATAGAACATATTAAACGATTTAATTATTTTATGGTAAATTTTCTTAAACTGGACATCACTCAGCTTGTGCTGGTGTAAAATCATTGTGCTCTAGGTACAACCAGCTGAGAGGCAGGTCATCGCTACGCCATCTTAGTCCTAGCATTTATATTGGTATTTATGCCTGTTTATTTTATTCTAGGAAAACCATCAGACTTAAAAACAAAATACAAAAATTAATATAAATCTAATAAACCAATTATTAACAGGTTTTCGTGAATGGTCGCAAAATAAAAATATCTAGTTTTGTCGACGCGTGACTTGGCTGGTGAGTATCTGGCCCAGCGTATCAGCATTGCTATTCAGCGCGCCAGTATTATAGGCACGCGACGATCGCTACTGATTTGGATCAGCTGAGCTATCTATAGATCGTTTGCTACGATCTGCAGGTAGCTCTACTGATTCTTATGCATTTTCTAAATATGTATATTTTGTCAATAGGTACTTTAATAGATATAATTTTTATAGTATTATACCAGTTAAAGATGAAGCAAGCTTTGCAGGTCACCGCTACGTCGTCGTGTGTAGATCTGACAATGCGTGTGCGCAGACCTTGAACGATGAATTGATGACGATGACGTAATATATCATTATCCATTACTGCTGTATTGGTTTTAATGTGCGCTGTGGATCGGCAAACAGAATGACTTGAAGTATTTGTACATACAATTTCAGGGGCAAGAAACTAAGACCATATAAGTTTTCATAAGGAACGTAAGAGAGCAATGAAGAAATCTGATTGCCGAAGTTTCAGTTTTAACGTTCCTTGGAAAAACTCGCTTCAAAATTCTTAGTAATAATTTTAAGTCAAAGACATCCACGAAAAGAAATTTAAAGAGTATCGTCAATAAAATTACAGCAACCTCTTCAAAATTAAATAACTACCATGACTTAAGGTATCATTAATTAGCATTAATTTCTTTGACGAGGTAGCCGGTATAACTACTAGACTACTAGCTAAGTATAGAAGCAGTGAAGACTTGTCATAATGAGTGTGAGAACCGCAAGACATGATTAAAATGCAATTAATGAATACTGCGGAGCCTTTCTAACTATCAATAACACATTAGTTGATTTGCAACCTGCAAACTACTGTGATTTTAGTTAAATATTATTTTTAAAGTCTAAGAAAAGACAACGGGGCTGGGTCGACCAAAAAGGCGATGGCGGGACGACCTCGATTCATTTAAAAGTGATTGGTGGACGAAAACGCAGAACAGAGATGAATGGAAGGACTTTGGGGAGTTGATTATTATGTTTTATTTTCTTTAGTTTTTTTTTTATATTATATTATTTTTATTTCAATATGTTTATATGCCTTCTAGGCTGAACTAGAGATACTTATTTATTTTAAGATCAATTGTGTACATACCTAGTTTCATAAACAATAAATATCTTTATCTTTATCTTTACCTTTGCCCAGCAGTGGGAAAAGATAGGTTAGCAAAAAAAATAGAAAAGACATGTACGAAACGATAACGATAAACGACGCGACAAAGAAAAGAAAGACTGAAATCAAACAGCGATATTATGGCGGCAAGCTGTCAAAGAAACGTCATAGAGTAAAGACCAAAGTATACAATCTTCCCGCCATTCGACTATTTCATGTTTTATTCACCTCTCCGCGAGCCATTATGTTGTCAAGGCAGAATTATGAAACATGTCGTATAAATCTTGAATACCACACTGAGGTCAAGACTATTCTAAGAATATCCTTATTCACATAAATTGGTGCATCCGTCCAGTTCAGCTCTATAAGATCACACTCCCACCTGGAAGGTAATGAGTGTCTTCGCGCGTCTACCGCGATGCTATGAGTGTCTATGAGTGTCTATGAGTGTCTATGAGTGTCTATCGCGCTTTGCAAGATAAGGTCAAGAAGCAAGTGTCTGTCTTTTTTGTATTTTACTATAAGATCAATAGGTAAACTTCGACTAGGTATAAGATATTCATGAATTCATATACGAATATTGCTCTGTGTGATTGACAATATTGACTGACAATTCTGCTTGATAAGTTTGATGCAACTTTTCAAATCTATTTACGAAATCTGTTTTGTTTTTTTTCGTTACATAAACAATCTTATCTTAGAAAACTACATTTGCTCTCGTAGGTAATCTTGAGAGAATTGATAAAGATCGTACATAATTATTGTAAAAGCTGTATTTTTTGGCAAATCTACAAAATGAGGTAATAATATACCGAGTTGCAAAATCGAACAGCCATTTTGTTTTTGCAAAAACCCGTTTAAAAACCGTTTGGAAGCGCAACTAGCTAAGAAAGGCAGAGCTTTATAAAACAAGTTTTGTTTAATCAGCCTTCAAAACTTATCGCCGAATTATTTCTCATAGTTTTCGCTCCGAGTGAAAGGGCCCGAATCCCAACTCGTTCATTGCAAGTATTGCATTGCGTAAGTTATTGGTACGAATGTGTTTAATCAATATTTGGTAATAAGTAGCTTCGAACCGCGGCTTGTGAGTTGAGCGCGTAAAATTTTTCCTGTGATATTTTTGTTTTATATGAATAAGCTAGGGACATGAAAGGGCAGGATGAGTTATATTTTACAGAATAGATTTTGACCTTTACATCGATGCCAACCCACCCGGTCTGGTAAATATTCTTAGCTGTACATAATGTCTTAACAATCGTTTAGGTATAACTTTTTTTTATAATGCAATACATTGACAATAAATAAAAGAATGAAGTTTGTCACTTCATTCTTTTATTTATACATTCAAACTTGATGATGATTGGAATAATTCAATGATTTAATTAATCAAATAAAATATTTTAGAAACAACTAAAAAGAGTAGATACCCAGTCTGATCACTGCGAGTGCGCTTGCAGCCTAAACTACAACCGATGATGTTTATTTTCACAGTTCAATAGTTGCCATCAAAAAAACCATGGTCAAAATTACAATAAACGAAAAACTAGGAATACAAAAACATGCAAATAGTCAATGTAAGTACGGACACTCTGACTAGGTAGTGTAGGTACAACTCGCGTACTTAACTTGAAGGACGTCAATTGTTATGTATAAGAAGTTTGACCTACTTAGTTTAATGCTTCTCTTAAGCTACATCTACGCTGACGCCGAATAAAGAAGAAGGTTTATAATTTTAGCCGGCATGATATACATTACATTCTTTCATTTAGTATAACTTAGTAGTTATAGTGTAGTAAGAGGCACGTCCATCCAAATATTAAGAATTAATACAAAATTTTGGTACAAATTTTTAATTTAACAGGAATTGAGCTTTTATAAACCAGCGTCAAACCAAAATATGTTTAATCATTATTTTTATAAATACCTTTACCTACTTAATAGGCGTTTGACTATAATGCGTAAAAAACCGATCTACATATTATTTTAAGACCTGTGACACCATGTTGTAACCTTTTATTTGATTAAATCACTTTCCCTATAATAAGAAAGTTAATAAAACCCGGCCGCGTCTCACCATAACATTGTCTATACATAGTTTCACTTTGACTGTTCGGTTGACGTAACCGCTGTCACGTACCGAAGATTATCACCTATTCACCAGCTACTTTGGGTTTTGAGGTCATCGGCCCAGTACCATTACCTCTACCATGAGTTGTCACAGTAAAATCGCCTGACTTTACTACAGTAGTTACGTCAATATTAGTATAGTATTACGAATTTTAGTACCCAACTATCCGCTAGAGGCGCTGTACAAATCTTCATACATTTTTTAACTACAGACGCTAGCGAGTATAGATTGTAAAAACTCATGGTAGAGCTACAGTACATACGGTTGATAAACAATTGTAAAAGGAGTGAACAGTTTAACCCCCTATCTTATAAAAAGTTAGCGTTGACTTTATGTCACCATTACGTATGGTAATCAATACATCAAGTCTGCGCTAACTTTTTATAAGATAGACCGTAAAACTTTTATAGATAAGTTAGCGTAAATAGGCTACAAGAATTGCCAGTCGCTACCATGTGTTACCTACTAGACTTGATAGAATTTCTAAGGATATTGAATCAAGCTATCAGTCAACGTCAAAAACAGTTTACACAGATTATCCTAACATTCATCATCATCATCCTACATCAGTCTCTCCCAACTTGGTGTATGGTTGTTTGTGGTATCCATTGACACGCAAGAAGAAGAAGAAGTCTCTCCCAAGACCGTTATTGCACTATGCTACCGCAGATCGTGGCTCCATTTTAAAGAGCGTCCTACACTACGCTTGCCTTAAAACCTACCAATTATAGGTGTTTAATGTAATTAATTGAGAGTGTAACTTATGCAATAATCACGTTACAGTAGATTACAGATGTTATCTAACAATCTACGTGATAATTTAGATTTTATTTTATCACGAGTGAGTTCTATCACGTTTCCACGTACCTAACGTGTTGTTTGTCAGATTAACAACATTGGCTTAGAAATAAGAGGTGTGGGATCTTTTCTATTCTGTCTTGTAATCAAAATTGCCTATAAAAAATATTAATATGTTAAATAGATAATAGCTTTGTAGTTTATCTAAATTTTTGTTTTCATTTTCTGTATGAATAAAAAATAAAATAGTATTCTATGAGCAAGTTTCCTTAAACTTTGTAGTTTAAAAATATAATAATATATTTTATTTTGATGACGTCATATCTACCTACTTAAGATGCTGGTGTTTTTAGAGGAATAAACATACAAAACATATAATTTACATAATCATTATTATTTATTAAACGAAACGACTTAAGACTAGTCTCGACAAGTATACATTTTATATAAAAAAATAACTTACAATATATCAGTATCTTGTACTTCACTAACATTACATGAATATAACTTTTGCATGCAAAAATATTATTTTAATATCATCTGTTTGTTTTGTTTTGTACCCATACATTTCTTTGGTATATGGAAACACTTTAAAAGTTACATTAACTGCATATATTTTATATAAAAATATGGCTCTTGTTCGGACGGAAATTCGTACCACGTTTATTATGACAAAATTTACATTTAATTACATTTTACAAACAAAATTATTTTTCATACAGCTTATTACAATAAAATTATAAACCTTTTTCATATACCTTATTATTATAAAGTTATAAATTACTTATAATTTTCTCATTTATAAAAACACATGTGATGTTATATAGAAGGAGGTACCTCCTTATTGGCACCATTTTCTGCTCAACTAGTTATGAAACTCGTGTCGTAACATGGCGGCTTCGCATACCTTATCGACTTAAAGCGAAGTTGCGTAAAAATACATGTTTTTTTAAGACATGGGCGACAGAGAGGGGCTCTCTTATTTGCTTTTCCACTTTCGTTTTTACTAGGTTATGTCATTTGTTAACAAAAGCTGTTCCAGTTTTGTGAATGCACAAGTGTATCCTAATGAGTACCTACATAGTACGAGTACGTAGAGTATGAACGAGGCTCATTGTTCAGATCTTATTTGCAAAAGAGATTCAATTATCACCAAAAATATACTTAAATCAAGATAATACTTTAAATAAAAATGCATTTTGATATTGAGTTTGACAAAACTTTTCGAGAACAATACCCCCTCTGTCGACCCATCCACAGTGAACACAATAACCACCTCCCTTATCGGGAGTCGGTTATAAGAAATGCTAATCTAAACTCTTACATGGCATTACACAATAGGCCTCCTAAATGTGGCACATACAAGTAGCAACCATGAATGCATTGAGGTCAAACTTTTCTCATAAGCGACCTTCGAGCGCCAACATAACCATCGCTGCCTATTCACACGTTACAACTTACGAAATAAAGTCTACAAAGCATTGGATACTAAACTAAGGCGTCGGGACGACGCTTGGTGGGGGGCGAGGTCAGATGACAAAATACCTTAGGTACAATCGACTCGACTGTGAGTCAGGTACTTGAATCACGAGTTAAGTAGGAAAGAATTAAACCCACTCGGACTGACCTAAGGCTGACCAAGGAATGTATGAATAAACTTCTAACCTTTCCTTCGGCAAGGAAATGAGCTTTATTCCTAATCGTTCGTTCGTTAGCACTCTGTCTCACCCTCTTTCCTCTCGTGAATGTAATGCTCGACCTCCTCCAGGGACTTGAACAGTTTCCACGCGAGAACGACTCCAGTGATCTCGACCAACGCGATGAGGAGCGAAGCGCCGGCGACCGATGAACTGATTATTTTCACGTACACTGACGCAACTTTAGCACAACCTAACCTCTCGTTCGCTTCCTTATCTGTGAAATCACAGGTGGCTCTGTAGTAGCTGTCGGCGCAGCAAGTCAGCGGTAGATCGTTCCTCCAGCTTCTGTAATCTCGAGCGTCGTTCGCGCCACAGCATCGCAGCTTCCTCTCGATGCGTCCGAAGGACTTGAACACGTCTGGGTTTGACTGGGAGTTGTAGTATCCATCGTAAACAGTGTCCTTGATGAACCTGTCCGTGTCTTCTCCGTCGACGTACACGAAGATGAGGGTGGCTGTGATCGCTTGTCCGACGATGATGAGGATCAGGAACAGTCCATAGATGCCGAGCACGCCGCGGCTCTCCTTGTTAGTCCCGCACCAACCGCAGAACGACACCATCATAACAAATAATCCGAGGAGTATGAAGAACCATGGCGCGACCTGGGGCCAGTAGATCCTGTAGTCCAGGAGATAGTGGTTGCTGTTTCTCAACGCAACGAACTCCGTGAGTTGAACGAAGAACCATATCCCGGTCGCGGCTGAGGCAAACCCGAACAACGCGTATATCACATTGACCACATACAGCACAGCTTTTATGAAATCCTCTTTGGCCATTTTCACTATCGTGCACACAGAGCGATCGTTGTCAATAAAATGAGAGGCACGGCGGTGATGCAAGTTGTTTTATAAACTTTGGCGCGCCTTATGTGTCGCAAGCGGCGTGCAAACGATCAGACGTGACTATGGATGGGCGCCGGGTATATACCCAATCTACCCATTTGGGTAAATACCCGGGTAATTGGGTATATACCGGGTATATACCCGTATGCACCCATTTGGGTGGGTGCATTCAATTTTGATTTTCAAGAAAAAAATTGTTATAAACAAAGTATGCAAATCTGTTCTAACCATCATTTCCTACGAAAAGTACCCTATAACATTTTTTGATTAAACGTATATTTTCAAAGTTATTACTGATTTAGTATATTTTTTGTATGGAAATCAATGTTTAAGTAGCTTTGTATTTGAATATTGAACTTTTTATGACTGGTAAAATAGTTTTTCTTTAAATGGCACTTTGAATCAATTAAATTTGAGGAGAATTGATATCAACCAAGCACGCAACGATCTAATATGATCGTTCATCCGGATTTTCGTTTTATACAATAGGATAATAACCACCACAGCTAATCACTGTTGCTGAAATAACTCTCGAAGTTGTGTAAGATCTGTCTACCTCGCACAGTGTGCTAAATAACCCTAAAATCAGACATTGCTTTTTTATTTTCTTAATCGAATGTATAAGCCATTTTGAATGCTATAGTAGAACTCCCAAAACTCAATTCATTTCTGATTTTCTGAGATTTTTCGAGCTATAATTTTGGTTTTTTTCTATGATTTTATAGAATTCCCTAATGAATGTAACTTTTATGGAAATGAAGTTTTTAAGTTTCGGTTATGGCATGCTATAAAACCAACTAACTGCTATTTTCGAAATCATATGACATGTTTATCAATGTATTCTGCCCATACTCACCTATGGATCCGAGAGATGGCCGCTCACAAAGTAATACATGCATAAGATCAGAGTCGCGCAACGGGCAATGGAGCGAGCCAAGCATGTAATATCTTCTAGACTACATACCTACCGAATACAGAAATCCGACGTCTCACAAAAGTTGTGGACGTAGGTACGCGAATCGCAAAGCTGAAGTGCTGAGTAGAGAGATAGGCGGGCCATTTAGCAAGAAGAGACGATGAAAGGTGAAGAATGGCGATAACGAAATGGTGGCCAAGGGATGCTCGTAGACCAAGAGGCAGACCTACAGCCCGATGGTCTTAAAACATTTCAGAACAAGCCGGGTATCAGTGGATGAGAGTCGCAACGCAAGGGACCGTAAAGAATGGCATAGTAAAGAGGAGGCCTTAACTAAGCAGTGGGTGCCAACGAGCCGAAATGATGATGTCTGATTTTTGAGTCGTTTAGCATACTGTGTTTCGGTCAGATGCTGCAACTAGGTAGACACAACTTTGAGTTAGCCAGAGAATTCAGCTGGGCTGTACTGCGTTTGGAAACTTCGTCAAGTTTTCGTGTCGCCCATTCGTCAGTGTTTGAAATGAAAGTTTTATGTTGACGCGCAATATTTTTCAAATACGTTATGTATCGATACGTTTACGAGTCACATTTAATCGTGCTTGAACGTTTGTTGCTGAAACGTGAACACTGACAGTAGGATTCACAAGCTAAAAGTTGCTCAACGCACTAAATCCGAAATAAAGTTATTCGACAGAAGACCAAGGTACTCACAGCTGTTTTATTTCAAATGCATCTTAAATTGCAAATTTACGCGTTTGTGACAAAAAATCTACACCTGAAAATGTGTTTGATCAACAAACGCAGTATATTTTAATTTTTTCACACTCGGTGAAATACGACGCAAGTCGTTCCATTTTGCCAAAGGACGTCCTACAATTACCTTGTCTTTTATTTTTTACATGTGACAATTCTATCTTTGTTACCTACTGCTTGTTAAAATATTAGGTTATGTGAGACTTAAACCGAGTAATTTTATAAAATAATCTTAAAAAACCTATATCCAGCTTCTTCTTCTTCTATCGTGTCAATGAATAACACAAACAACTTCACACCAAGTTTGAGTAGAATTTCGCCACTGTGATTCCCTCCTCTGTGGCGTTAATGAGGTCAAGCCTTGTGCAGGTGGTATGGCACAAGGGGCAGACGAGCAAGTGAGACATCGTTTGGATGGGATTTCCACAGTTGCATTGACTAAGCGAGGGGTCACGGAAGCCCCACTTGCACATGTTCTCCCTGCTACGGCCAACCTGAGTCCGGAGTCGGTTGATCGACTTCCACACTGGCCATGGAAGATAACGTCCTGGAGGCAGATGTTCCCTCATGGTAAAATCAGGTGGAGCTGGTAGTTTTTTCTTCCAAAGCGAGACCCTAAGTGTGGTTGGGCAATCTTCAGTAGCTGTTGTAGAGTGCAGAAAACTTTATGTCCAGCAGTGGAATGGTTTACATTGATGATGATGAGGATAATTTCAAACTGGTGACTATAGGAGGCACTCAGGTATTGTTGCCCATAATCAAAACTTCAAATCGCTTTCGAGATTACAGTTACAAGATCCTCAAAACTGATTTAGTACTGCGAATTACTATTTCTGACACTTTTGATGGTTGGTCGATAACAATTCTCCTCAAACTTTAATGATTCAAAGTGTTTTTTAAAGAAAAACTATTTTACCAGTCATAAAAAGTTCAATGTTTGAATACAAAGCTACATAAACATTGATTTTTATACTAAAAAAATACTAAATCCATAATAACTTTGAAAATATACGTTTAATCAAAAAATGTTATAGGGTACTTTTCGTAGGAAATGATGGTTAGAACAGATTTGCATACTTTTTTTATAAAAATTTTTTTCATGAAAATCAAAATTGAATGCACCCAGCAAACGGGTGCATACGGGTATATACCGGGTGCATAAATGGGTATATACCCACTAGTGGGTAAATACCCGGGTGCGTGCCCATCCATAGACGTGACTGATTGTGCTTGATGTTCGCTATCGTAGTTAGATACTTAACCATAGAGTACAAACTGTTGAACTTAATGTATGTTTCTAGTAATAGTTTGTGCATGGACTTAATTACACAAAAACTTTTGAGAATCCTAAATCACCTGAGTTTATTGCCCACCTGAGTCATGTGCAATTATTTAAGTACAATATTATCCAACGATATTTAATTTAATTGTTTTCCGCTTAGTACCTACTTATCTTTGTTCCCATAAATACTTAAACGCTATTTTCTGTTAATGTTAGCAAAGTGAATAAATAACATTTTATAGGCTTAAAGAAACTTGATTCTCAAGAAAGAATTAGAAATTCACTTATATGAGAACGTATAGTCTAGATTAGTACGTACAGTGCATTGTTTTTATTGTTATTCACAATTTGTAAGATAATAGGTTTCCAATCCAAAATACAATACATAAATAAATAATATTTATAATACAAGATTTTTAAAGTAATCGCATAATGCTTCATTATCACAAATAATCAATTCTATATTTGTTCACATGAATAGATTTCAGAGGTCATTCAACATGTTTCGCTTCTCTACACCTAACTATTTTGTTTACAAACCTTTTTTGGCAAAATTAACATCAATATCACGTTTAGCCTAAACTTGCCAAACGTGAGTGAGTGAATCATCAAACGCATTGTAAAGGTGTGTCTTGTACATTGTATTCTTTATATTGCGTTGTATTCTTTAAGTGTTGCCTTATTGAGTACCTAGGTACGTATGACGACGCTCTTTAATAATTAAAATATTTACAGTCTACTAGTACCAGAATAATAAAAAACGATTTTGGAGAAATTATTTTTCGCTTGTTATAAATTAAAATAAATTATTTATTTTCTACAGACTTTAAAATGTTAACTTGGAAGAACCCGTCACAATCAACACCTATCAGTCTTCACTCACAATAGTTTGACGCGACAGCTTGATAGTCTATCGTGCGCCTTAATTTACCACCTTGTCGTACCTATTACTTTACTACACAGATCTCTGATTAAGTTGATATTTGCTAAGCCATTTTTCGAGAATGACTAATCTTTATAATAAGAAAGGCTTCATTGGAATTTGAAGCTAGTTTCTTAATGCGATTTAGGTATATTAGTTTTATCTGAGTCATCAGGTATTGGTACTTCTGTATGAGTAATGCAATTTGATGAATCTTTGATTAAATTAATAATCTTTGTGTTTTATCCTATAGTGGGTAATGAGATGAAATGAGAAGGTTTACAATTTTTTCTTTTAGTCATGTAATCATAAAACACTTTTGGAACACACATTAAATTCTAGGAATTTGTTATAAACTCTAAATTATTGCTAACATTTTGTCATTAATACTAAAAATAAAAATATTTGATTAAGTAAATTAGATAATTTTTGTTACTACAACGTAACAATTTTATCTAATTTAATTATCAAGTAATAATTAAATTGCTAAGGTAACTTAAATTGAACTATTCAAATATTTGGTTAACTCATCAAATGTCGTTACAAAACTATTTAAAAAAAATTGCTAAAATATGCTAAAAACCGGCTTGAAATACGTTATTTGCATAACTTAGCAAAAAATACCGTTGTGACATTTTATTATCTTAGTTACAAAAAGTTAGAGAATAAAATATTATGGCTTTAAAAATTTTATAAATAGGTACTAATTTTTTACAAAATTATTTCAAATATTTAAAAATAATCATTTTAAAAGAATATATCGCTAACCTAAGATCACTTATAGGTGGACATCTGACATCATGAGATGAGGTCATCTTAAAAACCTGCCTAGCAAGTAAATATCTACTTGTATTAACGATATTCTTATCTAAATTAACAATATTTTTGCGCAAAAATACTGTTTTATAAGAATTTATCATCACTAAGTTAAAACTAACACACTCTTAATAAAAACATTTGTGTAAATCTCTAAATACGTTCTTATACAATTAAAAAGGAGGTTTCAGTATTTGTACACCACAGAGATTCTAGTTATTAATAATAAGTATTTCCATAACAAAGAAATAGTTATTTTAAAGAGAGTTGCAACATAAGAGCAGAACAGTTCTTAAAATCAGTGAATTCAATCCTAATAAATCTATAAAAAGATATTACTCACTTAATAAATACTTAACTTCACACATACGTACATAAGTTGATTTTACTCACACACACTGGTAAACATTCCGGATTCAGAGACAATAGACTTGTTTGTACATCTGGTAGTGCTTTTAACTAAAGACTCTGAAAATGGTGCTACAGGTACACTTTAACACAAGTTAATCCATATTCTACAAATAGAAAGGGAAAACTTGAACTAAATAAAACTGTAAATGCACGGAAATGTATACCTTAATCTAAGCGAGATACATTCGAGATTCCACTGCTGGACCCACGTTGCGCAAGAGCATTTGACTAGGCCCTTTTCAAACCTACTTTTTGTGACGAAACTCTCATACCACGTCATCTACACTTGGGCTGAACTTAAACATGTTATTGTAAAAGATTACCCAACGCATTAAAATCTAAAACATCAGTCTCAATCAAACCTAGACTTAAATCACAAGCCACTACAGTTCATTTTACAACAAAACCTTCTTGCTCTCAAATTCGTTCTGCGCAGTTACGGCAGTAGGTTTTCGTTTCTTCAAGCTCTTTGACAGCATTATGGCTACCACGAGGTTCAGGATCCCGATGAAGGCTGTGAAAACCGCTCCTGCTGAGAACACTTTGATGGCTACCCTGGCGTAGTGAGAGGCTACTTCGGCACACCCCAGTCGCTCATTGGGTAGCTTGTCGGTGATCTCACAGTTGATGATGTACTCTCCGGTGCTCCAGCTGTGGGTGTAGGTGTCGCAGCACGATGGTGGGAAGTTCCTCCTCCAGTTTTTGTAATCGCGAGGGCCGCCGGCTCCGCAGCACTGGTACCTCCTCTCGAGTATTCCAAACGCAGTCTCCACACTGCGGTCCTCCTTCATGTTGTTGTAAGCATCCCAGATCGTGTCGGCTACGAACTGGTCCGTGTGAGATGAGTCGGCGAACACCAGGGAGATGATAGTAGCGATGATCAGCAGGGCCAGAGCGACCACTTGGAAGGTTACGTACATGAGCACAACTCCTCGGCTCTGCTTCTTCGCGCCGACGAAACCGCAGCACGACACGAACAGCACGAAGATTCCCGCGAACAGGAATATCCACGGGATAGCTTGGGGCCAGTACACCTTGTAGTCCAGGAGGTAGTGGTTCTGGTTGCGGAGACTGGTCACATTCTGCAGCTCGATGAAGAACCAAATGGAAGCCGCGGTCAACGCTAGTCCGAAAACTACGTTTAGAATGTTTAGGATCACGAGAACAGCGGAGGACACACCCGAGCTACCCATTGTTGGTTCGTGAGTTTAATCGTCGTAAAATAAGTATTTTATGATCAAGTCACAAGGTGAATCGTTCAAATAGTCGCACGAGTGGCCGCGTCGAGTGGCACGATCGAATGGCGTGCGCTGTGTACCGCGCGGTTATATAAAGTCGACGAGTATCTGAAGGCTGAGGCGGTCTCTGGAATTGATGAATCACTTAGCGGTTGTACTGTAGGGTTGTGCGTAAGACGGGTGGACATACTTGATATGATACGAATTGAGCGAATAGTTATTGTTCAAATAGTACGTTGAGGACCGCTGGTACATCTAGGAAGACGTAAGTCTTGCGTCTAGAAAGAGCTTATGTTGTGATTTTGACGCACTAACTAACACCTAACATTTATTTTGGTATATTGTAGTACTCCTAAGAAATTAATCCTTTGGTTACTATTCATTTTAATTAATTTAAGGTTTATCTTTGTGGCTAACCAAAACAGTGTTTGTTTATTTAAGAACTCACTTAATACTAAACTTATTATTAAACCTTAATACCTGGTAATATTATGATTTCCAATATAAATAAAAACGGTAATTAATAGTTACATATGTTCCAGTAGAAAAATGCTCAACTAAGAAAAGTGTGATTCTTGACATTTTTGTTTATTTTGACTATTTTGAATCAATTTATTATTTAAAGGTTTTACAAAAAAACATATTTAATAAGATTTGGTACAGCAACTGCTTTAATACCTAACTATTCAATATAATTTTAAATGTATATAGATGTTATACTATGAAATATAATTTATTTCGTAATTGAAGTATTTCCTGTGGAGAAGGCCGACAGGCTGAAAGGATAGCATGGTGTGCTGGGCAAACCTACTATATAAAATAACCTATATATATGTTCCAGGTTTTACAGCATCTTGTTTATCAGGACTTGGATTAAATGTAGCCCTTTCATCATTAAAGCATAAAACATTTTTTAATGCTCAATTAAGTTTAGAGTAAACAAAGTAATGGCTAAGTACAAAACATCTTAAAAAATGTAGACGTGATTATAAGCGGTAAATTCAGTGTTTGTTTACAAAACAACTGTTCAAGCTACACCTAGCAGCTAGATAGGTATTGAGGCTAGTAGGTATCCTTGTTTTATGAATGAAACCCTCCAGTTTACTCACTTGTTTACAGTTTTACAACCACAACTGAGTGGCTGGTTTTCCGTTCACTCAGGTAGGCATAAAATATCGCTCGTACGAGTACTTCAGCTACCTACAAAATTATGTATAGATAAACCATTTTAAAATTGAGCGTTCGGCTCATTAAGGCTCTATCTGGCCGATAGATCCAGTCATTAATTTATTATCTAATATTAACGTGTTAAGACAGTTACTGATGAGTCAATGACAAAAACCAATTTATTTGTATTGTATCTGTGTTTTTTTTGCTTGCCCTCGGGCGATATGGGGGACTATCTGCGGAGTGTAGCTGGCAAACACTAGATGAGAAGAGCCGAAGACCGGGCTCAGTGGCGCGTCTGCAGAGACCTACGTCCAGCAGTGGACTGATATAGATTGATGATGATGTATTTTATGTGAGTGTTAACGCGGCGCATGCAGTTTTAGAATGGTTTAGCTACATTGGTAGAGCAAAGTGACAACAATTTGTAATGAAATTAGACAGTTTATCTGAGTTTGACTTATTTCTGGCTCTGGCTTACACTTGAACTAGTAGATGTCGGTTTTAGCCAGTTTGGCATTGTCAGGAGGCCTATATATATAAAAGACTATAGAGTCTTCCTAGAAAAAATATTTTCAGGGTAAGACTTCTTGTATCTCCTCTTCCCTTTCCACCTAGTCACTCCCGGCGCTGGTACTGGTACCGGATCTATAGCCAACCGCAGATAAACTCTTTATTCCATAAAATAACTCCAGATCAGCATTCATAGCATTTCGGTTAGTTACCAAACGCCCCTCAGCCTAGTCGGCCTACAGGAAAAATTCAAACAGTGTTGACTAAACCGCGGCTTCTACTCTAAATATTAATGCGTAGATACATAGTGACGGAAATCAATTAACACTATTTAAACAAATAAAACATATGACGTCCTTTTCTCTATGATTTTACCCCATAGGCATGTTTAAAACATATTATATACCTTCTATCGTGTTGTTTAGGTAACTTATTTATGTACTTATTACCTAAAATTTCCATAGAGTTACGGCCAGTTTCTCGAACGATGATCAACGAAAAAATCAAATAATTACTATGTGTCAAACTCGGATCAATCGTGATTTGGGTTTCCAGAAACCGGCCGTTAGTGATACATTGACGTCATTATGTATATTGGTTTTGTAGTTTATAAAACTAGCCACTTTGCTGTTGCTAAGAACGTTAAACATTTATCACTATTCCTATTTTAAAGCCTAAAATTTAGGCTTTATAATATTATTAATAATAACTTTATTCAGCGCCAGACTTACCGCCATTTTTTTTTTCAATTTTCATTGATATAAAATAAGCGGATGTCAAATTGTGACGACAAGGTGTCAGTTACATATTTCATGACTTCTACGTGATATGATTCTGTACAATTGATTTTCTAAAAGTAGGTGTTTGACGACCGCTAATTAGCGGAGAAACAAAAATAATATGAATTAAGTATAGACATATCACATTATATAACGCTATCTAGCCCTATCCAAATAAAACGTCTTAAGCGAAATAAGTACGGTGCTAGTACTTCCCCGTTCGATTTCTCACACAAAAAGCACTATAACGTTGTGAAAATATAACGTTGCACGTTGTGAAAGCGTCAAAAAATATTTACGCCTAAAATAATAATCAAAACCAAAAAACCGGTGTTACGTTTCGAAAAATCGTATTTACCGCTTTATTACGGTCATTACATCAGTTACCCACTTCATGTAGTATTTTTTCCACAATAACAGCTTGCAGTGAAAAACAATGCAATTCTAGCGAACTGCAAAAACAATGCCTATAACTTGTTGCTGGTAGAATGCATAAACCGACTTCGCCCGACCGCAATTGAAAAAAAACAATGACACTTTCCCGCCTTCAAGTTATCTGGTGTTATTTATCTGTGGTATATTTTCAATCATGGTTTTAGTAATCTAATCTGTGTACAAAATTAGGTTTTTTTAAGATTATCTGTATTATTGTTTTTCTATCTGCTAACGTTATAAATATTTTTCGAGTAGGTACTATCATCACTAAACTGGTAAGCTTAATTTGTTTTTTTTTTTTAATTTCGGTTTAGAGAATTTCTAGTTCAATTGACCAAAGGAACGAATTAATTTGTTAAGCCTTTCAATAAAGATATTATGCAAATTGAAAAAAATGGCGGCAAATATCTACTAGATGTTTTCGCGCGGTTTTCATGACATCATATCTACCAAAAATAACCAAAAGCTACTAAAAACTACCATCTGACGTTAGCGTATTTTTTTTCCTTACCATGAGGTCGAAAACTCGTTTTATCGTTTATACTTGCTATAACCAGTGTTCGCACTATAAACTAAGTTCCAATCTGTGGTCCACGCAGTGTTTACTACACATGAGTCATAAAATCTCTATAGTCATATGATTCTCAGAATATCGTAGTGGTTAGCCAGAACAGGAAGGGATGTGAATGAATTTAAATCAACTAAAAAATACTACTGTGACTCATGTTGCAATGTTATGTAGAGTATGTCAATCAAACAAGTGATTTGACTACTGTAGCGATAATACTACATAGGTAAGTAAAGTAATCGACTGTGAGCATTTAATTCGACTGTTAAGACAAGACATGGTATTATTGCTCAAGTATTTTATCCGTCGTTTAAGTAAAATACTGTACGACAATTTAGACGTACCTAAAGTTTTTTTAAATGTATGTATGATACATGCGACAAGTTTGCGATCGTACTAGGCGATCACTGTGGTTGTCAAGCGACAGATTATGTACGTACCTACACAAAACTTTTTTTAATACAGTTGCTCAAAAAGTGGCATATTGCAGGGACGTTTAGCGTTCGGGAAGTGGGCTATTACGCACTAGTGCTTTTTCTTTACCATTACCGCACTAGTGCTTTTTCTTTACCAACTGTCAAAATAATGTCTATTAAAAAGAAAAACCAACCATGAAGTTTTTACTTTAAAAAAAATCAAAGAAGTTTTTATGATCCATGCAAATACGTGTAGTATTTCTAAAAAGAAGCTACTAATTTGTTTCATTATCAGATTAAATGATTTGATTGAATGAGTTAGGTTGGGTTTCATTTGATTTCATCTCATTAAATTTCATTTTCATTTCATATCAATAAAAAAATTCTACTGAAGACTTGGCTGTATGGGCATAGTTACCTTTGCCTACCAGAATGAATGAAAAAAAAAATCTCTTCTTATATTCTACGGCCATCTCCAAGATGGCGGGAAGACGTTGTAAATAAAATAATAATAAAGAAAATAAACTAATTTAAGAGAAAAACATTTACGTAAGACTAGGCGGTATGGTTCTAAAACTTTAGCCTGCTCCGAAGAGCAAATAAAAAAAAAATCTACGGTTGGCGCCATTTTGTAGAAATTTTCTTTGCGAGTTTAGTTGTTTTTATTATTATTTTATAAAATTACTTCATTTTTTCGCAACTGTATTAAAAATAGTCGTTCAGTACACGTTCGGAACCGTCATTGCAACTTGTTCCGACTGTCAACACTCGCCTTCGGCTGCGCCTCGGCTCGTGCAGACATTTGTCGGAACTCGTTGTAATGACAGCCTTTCCGAACTAGTAATGAAATATACTATTATACGTAGGTAAGTGTTTTCTATCAATAACTGCCAGACTCGCCTGTTGCATCCTAATTTTACGTAAGTAATGTCAAGAATCATCTAGTAGGTAAAATTATGCTTATGGTTTGAAAAATGATGACTGTCTTATGATTCTTCCATTAAACAAAAACATAACAAACCGTTTTTTAGATATGGATCACACATCTCACCTCCCTTAATGAGGAAAATGACAACAAAATACATATTTTTGACCTTATATCGCTTACTTGTCGCAAATTACGTAGTCAAGATTACTGCTTATATTTAGTTAATGAACCATATATTCAACAGTTTAAAAATTATCTGCGTATTTACAAATTCCATCCATACTCTTATCATAGGCACAGTACAGCATATACTACATAGATAAGTTAGATAGGTAAGTTCTTTTGTGCTGATTGACCTAGACCGAGCCATACTGATTACACGGAAGAGCACCAAGGTCGGATCCATTGAGGACGGTTGTGTTCACATCTCTTTGTGCGTTTCCACACGCATCCGACACGATAACTAGAAACATTGGGTAGACTAGTAGGTAAAGCTTTAACATTAACCTAGCAGTCTTGTATAGTTTTATTTCTGTGCATTAAAGAATAAAAAAAAAATACACGTCCAAAATAACGGTCTGACATAAAACACAGTTCAATTTAAATACAGTTTAAACACTACTTACTTAACATTTCCTCTCATTTTCTAAACAAAACAAGATAGCACTAATTAAAAAAGTAATTAAATTACGAGTATAACCGTCATTAATGATTTAAGCAAGGCTCTAAAATAGCAACGTAAATACATAAATTGGTATTATTCGATTATTTTTTAAAACATTACCAAATCACATAGGTTTTTGATGATGACTACTATTTTATGATTTTTTATGAATAACTAACTAATTTTATGTGTAGATTAACCCTTTTACAAAAATACAATCTGGAAAAAAATACTCAAAAGATTAGGTGCCAAAAGTTTTTTTACATATCGTATGGAGTGTTTTTAGCCATGTTTTCATCTTCCACAGCAGAAGCAAATGGCTTACGCAAAGACATTTTTGTCACACGACAATACAATGTCGTGTCTTGGTTCAATGGAAACGCGCACGCTCTGCCAGCCTGCCTATAGCTAGTTATTTTGGGAAATCGCGTCAGGATTAAAGTGATATTGGAAGATTGAGACAGACGACACTTTACGATACCAATTTACTGAAAGCAGTCTGAAAATAACCCAACGTATTTATCAATGAAGTTAGTTTTACAAGAATGTAGCGTATAGAGTAAATACAGATTAGAGATATCAAGTTTTAGTTTTCATAATAGAATAACTCAAAATCAAAAGTTTGGTTAAGAATATACAATAGGCGGCCTTATCGCTTAATAGCGATCTCTTCCAAATGTTTGTTATTTCACTTTAACCCTTTTAAGGGTTCGAACTCGAGTACTGTCATTGTTTGATAGAGCATTAACATTTTTTTTTATTATTTTTCTTATTTTATGTTGAGTTTTGTTATATAATGTTGGTTTTTATTTTAAAATTATTTTATTGGAACTCGTTTCCTATAGGTCTTGAAGGGAAAATTTTCTGCCATTTTTTCTTTAAAACACGTCGAATTGACGATAGACCGACTTGACTGAGAACTATATTCCAACACTTGTCATTGGCAGAATTCCCTGTCGTATTGACAGGCAAAAGACATAAACAAGAAGAAGAACCCTTTTAAGTTAACATTTTACAATACTTAAAGAACATGCTAGTTCCATAAATGACGTAATTAGTTTGGTTAGTTCGTTCGTTACGTTATAAACAGGAAAACTTCGATACAAACTCATTTCACCTTGAATCAATACTAATTTACTTGTTCACAAGTAGTTATTGTTTTGTTTTGGAAATAAGGGCTTTTAAATGATGATAATACACACAGCCTACGACACGACACTTACAAACCACGACAAAGATGCGACAAAGCGTCTTCTTCGTATTTTTTTTTATACGAGGAAAAATTGGAGAATTTCCTCCTTTTAAATTCCCACAAACAATTTTACAATTTTTTTTAATATTTAATCACGTATAAATTTTCACAGAGGAATCCACTTTTGATAATTCTTTTTTGTTTAATAAGATAAGATAATTAGATTTAGATTACTTATGTTAAACATAAAGAGGCCTTTACTCGAACTGGGATCCTTGAACAAGCGGAAAAAGGACAAAAAAACATACAAATAATAAAATTAAAATAAATAAAAAAACACGAAAAAATATGGGTGAATAAGGCTTTAATAATATAACAAGTACTAAACCTAACCCTTGGTTAGTAACTATTTAATAATGATTACCTACTTGGTATCGATTTTTAGACAAAAATATGCAATTGTTTATGTTCTGGCTTTCTGTTAGTATATTTTAGGTTAGTTATCTAGTCGGTGGTTCTAAAAAAAAATCCTTATGGCAAAGCCTACAGGAAGGAAATGTACAGTTGCCTTAACCGAGAAGTTTTTTAGTTTTTTTGAATGTTGGTTTACCCTGTTTTTGTACGCAAGCTTGGCGTACCAGATGTAAAACGGTTAAGTCACCTATAGTATGCGGTTAAAGTATACTTAGCTTATATTAATAATTTAATAAATGTTTGAATATAAATAAATAAATAATGGTGGACAATCCACACACCAACTAGCCCCAAGCTAAGCAGAGCTTGTGTTATGGGTACTAGAAGACTGACATACTTATTACAATACATTACATAGATAGATATATTTTTTTATTATACATTTTAAACACCCAGAACACCCGGAATAAATATTTGCAGATCGTACAAACATTTATCCCAAGGCGGGAATCGAAACCGCAACCTCCGCGTCGCAGGCGGACCATCGCCGCCGCGCCACATCGGTCATTTGAATATTTAAAGTAACTTGGATTAACTCAAGCTTAAAAACAAAAGCTGTAGTTAAACATGATGCAGACGAAGTCATACACAAAACTAGTCTTTAATAAATGAGACGTATAGAAGATTACTACGAATAATTAGGAGTAAATAATATGTCATTGTTCAATAAATGAATCAGAATCGTTAACCTTAATCACAAGTAGGTAGAGTAGGTATGTACCTTTTTCTTAATGACAAGCGGTACGTACCTAACTACTAAGTATAATTAACTGTAGATTAATTTCATAATAACTCTATCAGTATTATAACGGCCGTAATCACTAAGTTTGATGTAACAGGGCCAGGGCACGTCTTTAATTGACTTGCTCTGTGGTTGTATCCTAACCTCTCAAAACCTGCCCGGTTTAAGGTTATCTACTAAGAAACTGAACTTGATTTAAGGTGATACCTCTCGCTTTAGCAGGAAATTCAAATTTTTGAGGGTTTTTTTATTATTGCGGCTGAACTGTTATATCTTTTACTTATACAAAAAAAATCCCGCTAGAGCGAGAGGCCTTTCGTTCAAGCGGGATTTTTCTGTGTAACCCTGTATCAATTCTTGAGATTGATTCTTTATATTAAATTACTTAATTAAATTACTGTTTAAACAGTTTTATAATTACACAGAAAATTATTATTTATGTTCGCATAAAAGCTTAAACTAGTAAAAGATATAACAGTTCAGCCGCAATAATAAAAAACCCTAAAAAATTGAATTTCCCGCTAGAGCGAGAGGTATCACCTTAAATCAAGTTCAGTTTCTTAGTAACTCATCGGTATTCTGTGCTATTTCTGGTGGACTGATGAGATTGAGCCGTATTAAATACTATCAATAATAACGTCACACACATCAGTACCTCTACCATGAGTTGTCACAGTAAAATCGCCTGACTTTACTACAGTAGTTACGTAAATATTAGTATGACAAATTTTAGTACCCAACTATCCGCTAGAGGCGCTGTACAAATCTTCATACATTTTTTTAACTACAGACGCTAGCGAGTATAGTAAATATAGTATAGTAAAAACTCATGGTAGAGCTACTGTCTATAAGAAATGCCACTGAATACCGATGAGTTACTATAGAAACTGAGCGTGATTTAAAACCTGGCAGGATTTGAGAGGCTAGGACACGGCCTCTGAGAGGTAATGTATAAGAGGGTATCCACTAAAAGGTAAGACAATTGTATATTTTACCGTTTTCTAAAAAGGCAAAATAGGGTGAAGTTTGGAGAAAATTTAAAAATTTTAGTGTTTAAATTAATAATAATTTATTTACTGTAACGCTGTGTAAAAAAGCTTTGTGATAAAAAGTAATCAGTGTAAGGTCAATATTTATGGACATGGCTGCGTACCCTTTTCAATATTTTTCAAAAGACAACTCTACATATTCCTTAATGAACTAAGAATCTAAATGCAGTTCAATCGGTTTTTAATTTCTCAGTAACTTGACAATCGCAGGTTTACAGAAATACGAGCCAAGTCCACCTATTTTGCTTACTCATTGATCTGCACTACAAGTTCTTTAGGTATGATCGAGCATTATAAAGAAGGGTTTGTCTTGTTTAATACCAAATAGGTTATATCAACTATGTGATTCATTCCATGGTCAAAGCAAAGGCAGCAAGGATTCCCGCCATCTTGGAGATGTTGTAAATAAAATAATAAAGAAAATAAACTAATTATAAAAAAAAAAAAAAAAAAAAGCAAAGGCAGCAAAGATCGCGTCCACTTGGGTAACAGAACATTGTGTGTTTGTTTGAACATAAGTTTTAAGTCGATTATCCGATGTCGATAGAATTTACTAAGTTAGATAGTAAAGTTTTACTGATAAAACGGTAATCGATTGAGGGATTAAAAAGATATTACACTCCAAATGGGAGTACACAACATAAGTTGGTGATTAAATGAAAGGATTTTGTTAAGTCATCCTTTTTTTTTACAAGTATCACATCTCAGTTGGTTGTAGCTCTGCCTTCCATGCTGTGGGTCGTGGGTTCGATTCCAACCCAGAGCCAATGGTTGTGTGATTAGTAACAATACTGAACATGACAACGTATTTTTTATCACCTGGCTTTAAAACTTCCAAGATACAATTCAGAAAAGATTTCCTCATTGTCAGTGTTTTCCATCACCATTCGGCAACCTACTTGCTACATTAATTTCGCGCCGACTTTCCTCACATTGTTATCAAAACCGTGGGAAATCTGTAAAGTGTAGATATCTACAGTCTACGGACTTTACCATAGCACATTGTAGATTACTTAATTATATGAGCCAAGAGACCCAAGTCTTAAGTTTGTTCCCTGTTGTTTAGGTGTGAATATTCTAGGTCATAGTGAATTAGCATTGTTATGATTATCAATGTAAATTGCTGAAACTGAGATATAAAATCTCAAAAGTAGACACGAACTTTAACAGTCGTTTCACGTAATTCAAACCAAACGTGAATCGACTGTTTCGAGGCACATTACGTGTCAACGGCAGCTCGGCCGCCAAGCTTTGCATAGTCACCGAGCAGTGTATGTCTAATACGTTACCTACCGTTATATCCGATACGTTTCCGATTGTCACATGTATTCCAATGGAAGAACATCTGCCTCCAGGATGCGACCTTCCATGGCCAGTTTGGAGGTCTATCAACCGATTGCGAACCCAGGTTGGTTCCAGAGAAAATATGTTTAAGTGGGGCTTTCACGATTCTTCTCTGGGCCAATGTGACTGTGGGGCCCCCATATAATAAATGTCTCACATGCTTATGCTCCTTGTGCCTTAATACCTGCACAAAGGATGACCTCATCAATGCTACAGGGGATAAATGTGGCAAAGTTCTAGATGAAGTATGTTTGAAATTTATATTGTGTTCAATTATCTATCTATGTATTATATTGTATTAAGTATGTCAGTCTTCTAGTACCCATAACACAAGCTCTGCTTAGCTTGGGGCTAGATGACGTTGTGTGGATTGTCCAGCATTATTTATTTTATTTATTTATTTAATTGCAAGAAGAAGAATTCCAATCATATTTCTATAACCCGACTACTAACCATCTAGACTTTTGCGTTTACTTTGACTGATATTTTCAATGCCATGCGCCATGTTGTTAATTAACAGCTGCTTTTTGCGCTTGTATTGACAGACTATTTGTGCTGACAATGACTCAAAGATAAAAAAATATTTATATAATACCTAACATATACATACAAGTTATTATGTACTGGTTTAAGGAAGTACGTGTCTGCAATTCTCTCACGATCTGTAAATACTTGGTTGTCTTATTCATAAAACTATTCTGTTATAAAATACATATTTTTATATATAATCAGTGCCCTTTGCAGTCTTATGTTCATATAAACCCCTGTATAACTCATACAGGGTGTCTATGCTACGGGCGGCTAATGATCAAGTTCAAAACAAGGAGAGTTAGTGGAAAGCCCGTGAAAGGAGTCATGTCCTCGATTTATAAAATATATATAAATATAATATAGATAAAAGAAATAATAAAAGAGAGGCATTGCACTCCAGCATTCTGAAACACAAGTCTTAAGAGTCTTGAGATCTATGTCCAGCTGACATAGATGATCTATGTACAACTGATAAACATTTATGATGATGATTGACATCTGATTAAATGTTTAGTTTAGGACGAGATTTGTTAAGGGTTGTGTTGTCCTTCTTGTCCATGATAAATTAATTTATTCTTATAAATTCAGCTTTTTCAGGCTTTGATGATCATCAGACAGTCTCCTAACCCTAAATAAGAAATATGAGCTTAAATAAGGAAGCTGTGCAGTCAATCCTGTACTTTGGTCGACGGAAGTGCTTCATTTGACGCAATTAAGATGAAGATGTACCACAATGATGTTATAACGTAGGTACGTATGAATTGGTCATAATACTGTTGTTAATGTGCTAAAATGCGGTTGCTATTATGGCACATTTAAGAACATGTAGAAATACTTAGTTATTTTGAAAAAATATTTTTACCAAATAGCAGAAATAAAATAAACTCTCACCCCCTATCTTATAAAAAGTTGATTATATATAAGCGTTGACTTTAAATCATCATTACGTATGGAATCAATACATCAAGTCTGCGCTAACTTTTTATAAGATAGACCGTCACAATTGATGCCAGTTCAATGTAATAAGCGGGTTAGATTACGGATTTTATATTAATTTGAAGATCGTAGGTTCGGTTCCCGGTTGGCTACTTTTGAGAAAATCTTTGTTAATTTTTTTACCTTCAGGAAGCGCTCTGAATACTTATATTCATTAGATAATGATTAAAAAATAAAAAAATACTTCAATTTTGAATTTTGTTCACTGCATGTCAAATCGATAATAATCAATTTTAAGTTTAAATTTCCTAAGTGCAGAAAGCGCTTTACAATATAAAAATATGCTTATTTTTATTCTCCGATGCGCCACAGCACTAGCCGGCTACTGTACAATACAGATGACTCTCAGCGCCGGCGCATGCGCCTCGTTGTTTACGTCAGAGTACTGAGATTGTAAATAATTATAATTTTAATTGATGTAAAGTATTGGTTACTTCTTAGAACAGTTTCTTCCTGTTACATCCTGTCATGCTGTAAAGTAAACAAACATGTTTGTACCCTTAGCTAAGATACCAGCGTTAGCGGAACCATGGTTAATGTGGTTTACACTGAGTAGTAACCTTTTTGCACCGTTATTCTGTGAATCTGAGGCTCGATTGCGAATAAAACTGACAATCGTTAACGTATCGTAACGGTAACGTATTCGAATCACACTGCGCATTAATGTCAGCTCGACCGTTGCGCTACCGTGCTCGCCTTTCTCAATACAAATATTTTGCTGTCGTATGGTTTGGTTATTTCTGATTCGATTGCAAAATATTTCCTATTTATTATCATCATCACGCCTCTGTAATACTTAGTATGTAAGTTTTCTGAGCACGATAAAGAATTAAAGAATCTATTTTCGAGTACATGGTACAATAGTAATTTTTACAAAACACTGGGTTCCGATTTTAAAGATCCCAATATAATAACAAGCACTTGAAACTTCACACCTTCATGTCTCAGATTGCAATGCATCATAACACAAGACACATCCTATGGACGTACCTAACTAATTGAATAAACAAAAAACATTGGTACAAATGTGGTAGTATTTCCCCGGTCAAGCTCATAAACAGCTCTACCACGACTGTTGACTACTAGTTTACGCAATAGAAAGTCCACCAGGTGCAAACATTCCACCACGTTTCCGCGTTCAAAACAACCGACCTACCAAAACAGAAGGTGTAATGATTCATTTAACATTGGACTGGGCTCAAGACCCGTTTACACTGCTAAACGAGTAATTTGTGTAAAGTCATTTAGTCACTCGCTGATCCTAAGGTCATCTCGAAGGCTAGTATATAAGGTTTGAATTCGATCGTGCACCTTTTTTTACGGTGAAGGAAAACTTCGTGAAGAAACTCGTAGCTTGCCCGCTATTTTCAAGAGACTTTAAAAAAAGGAGGTTACTAATTCTATTTTATGTTTATTTATGCACGTGTGATACGCAAATATTAAGCCAATTTTGATGATTATTTTTAAAAATGACCCCATATCTTATATCAGGTATGTAATTTACTTTGTCAAGTAATCTTTAAAAATATGTTTTTGGGTTTGGTTGACGATTGAAGTTATTTTTGTAAAAATATAAGAAATTATCATAAAAATAACATGGCAATATTAGTTCGCTAGTAGTTTGCTAGTAGAATAGAATAGAATAGAAATCATTTATTTCAGTTATTATAAAACTTAATGCTAGGATTTAAACGGTATAATTATACTATGTTAAAATAACTGAAAATGGTGCACACTCAGCTTGTGCTGGTGTAGAACCATTGGGCTCTACACCAGCGCTGGTTTTCAGTGATGCCCTGAGAGGATGAAGAAGGTGGGGGAGTAGCAATTAAGACAATGATGTGTAACAACTTAACTTAACAATAAATCAATTAATTACTTAAGGCTATAAATATAATTTGTGAAATACAAATTGAATTAAAATTAAATACTAAATTATAAATTGTAACAATAAAACTGACAAAATGACAAACAAAAACATAAAACACTTAAAACATAAAACACTTATTACAAAAAACACTATTCTAACAAGAAATGGGCACAGGACGGCTACTTTTTGATGATATTTTTTGTGATTCTAATAATTGTTTTTTTAGGTTTATTTTAAAAGAGTAAATAGATTAGTAGGTCTCTATATATATAGTGCTAAACGATCTAGAATACTAACACAGTCTGAACCGTCCTTAATAGTGATTCACGCGTTAGTCACCCATCGGCTGCGGTCAGCATACATAAGTGATCAAACAAAGAGTTACAATTCAAGGACGTGGTAAGAAGATGTGTTGACCCTATAGCAAGAAGAAGAAGTCTGTCATGACGGTCTATAAGATAAGCTATTTACAAGAGTAGAGGAAGGCGGAAAAAAAAGTGATTGGATAGTGTGACAGATATGAATGCGAGAGGAGTTCAGTTGACGAATGATATGAGTGAGTGGAAGAATGTGAGAGGAGTAGACTCTGAGTTGACGAGTGATAGGAGTGAGTGGAAGAAGAAAACATGTTGTGCCCCATAGAGTGGGATAAGGCAGGGAGATAATGAAGATATTTACAAGATCAAAGAAATGTTTACAAAAAAAATGTAAGTATGTAAGTATTCTATCAGCAATCTAGTTCCCATACATATAGAGCTTTGCTTAGTTTGGGACTAGAGTGTGAAGTATGAATTGTCCAAAAATATTTATTTATTTCCCAAGGCATGCACTTGAACCAAACTAAACAAAACTTGTATGGGAAATAGATTGCTTGAATACTATTATAAGTAAGTATTCTAAAAATTAATACATATTAACACCCAAATGCAGAACACATATTTATGTTCACAAATAGTAATAAATAAATATTTTACCAATGACAAGTAATCACATAAATGTTTGTTTGTGGTGGGGATTGAACCCACCATCCTAGCATAGATGCCAGAACTAATGCCAATACTGAGCTGAGATATATATATTATTAAGTATATATTATTTTGTTTCAGAATATGCAAATTACCATGATGGTACTACTTCACTATCCTAATCTGTTTATGACTATTAAACTAATCTTTGTTTTCATTTGTGAAATAATATAGTAATTCAATAAAACCATGTTTCAGTATTATTTTATTAAAACATTTCTAAATAGATAGATAACTCTTTATTGTTCATCACACATAAATAAAAACAAAGAGCTTAAACAAGTAGTAATAGGCATCAGAATGGGTGGCCTTATCGCTGAGAGAGATCTCTTCCTGGCAACCGAAATTTGCTCGTGTCACATCCCAGATATACCTGAAATAAAATGAAGTGTATTGTAAATAGAGTTAATATGCATAGAGTTCAATACTAAAATATTTTACAGTCTTGAAATCTGAACATAAATCATTTTCTTTTATTTCATTACACTTAAACAAGTTAAAAAAATGTTTATGAACATTTCACAAAGCTTGTATGGCAACTATTCACTCATATACTGTTTTATGAATAAATTCATAGATATGTAACATGTTGACACCCAAAAGCAGAACATACATTAATATTTACTAATAGTAATAAAAAAATGTTTTACCAATAAAGACTTATTGAACTTTTAAAAAATATTTATTCTTGGTGGGGATCGAACCCACAGAGAAGACAGAACTAGTACCAAATGAGCTGTGATGCCTATTGCAATGATTGATTTAGTTTGTTATAGGTATATTTATGAACCTATCAAGTGAAGTAATCAACTACCTGGACGATTAAATAGAATGATTCATGTCTTAGTCTTAAATTGTTGTGTTCTGATTTCTGATCTGCTAACCCATACTGGGCACCAGCATCTTGTGTGCATCTGAAACATGAATAAGTGGTGACCAAACATGTTAGAAACTCTGCAACAGATGTCCACCTCCGACGCGGAGGTTGTGGGTTCGATGACCGCCTTGAAATAAATGTTTGTACGATCTGCAAATATTTATTCCGGGTGCTCTGGTTATTTTATATGTAGGTAAAATAAAAAATACCTATCTATATAAGTAATGTATTGTATTAAGTATGTCAGTCTCCTAGTATTGAAAAACAGGACAAGCCCGACATACGTTTCATGTTTATGATTAGATTTGACATTAAAATCTTCCATAATTAGGTAGTACACTGATTTATTCACTTTTCAATAACATACTTGTTTGCGAAATGCGCAAATCCGGTGTAGGTTTGCCAAAGCTGAGGTTTTTATTCTCCGTGAAATACTTACAAAGATTTCACCATTTTCTCAATTATGTATGTATTAAAACTTTCACATACTCACATTTTTTTTTTTTTATAATCCTTTGGCTTCAATCTCGCCTGATGGAAAGCGCCGATGAAGCCGACGATGGTTCGGCTCTTCGCTCAATCGAGTCCAAGGCAGCCAGCAATATTATGATGGCACATAACAATATTATGATACAACAATCACGAAAGTTACAATGAAAATGCAAAATCTTTAGGTTATAAATAATAAATGTAAACAAACTATAGGGTAGGGATGGGCAAAAAATATCGATATATCAAAATATCGATATTTTTTCTGAAAAATATCGATATATATCGGCGATATTTTTTCCAGCGATATATCGATATTCGATATTTATTTTCAGATATCAAAATCGATATATTTTTAAAGCTCTAAACAACGAGTGCTCCTGATGTCAATATCAGACAAATTCTTTTAGAGTAATGTTATGTTTAATTTGTTTTTTTTAAGTCAAGCAATGAAAATCCTGTTTTTTTTTAATAAAAAAACGGATGTCAAAACAGCCAGATGTATATTTGCTTTAAAATTTCTAATATTTTGGCAATTTTTATAAATATTTGCATATTGGGCAAAAAATATCGATATATCGAAATATCGATATTTCTTGGACGATATAATCGATATATTTGAAATATATCGATACGATATATATCGATTTTTTTTTTCGGTTTGCCCATCCCTACTATAGGGACGGAATATTCGATAAACTTCGATGCATCGAAAACATCGATATTTACAATGCGATACCTACATCGAATCGATCCGATGTTTTGAAATGCTTTTGATATACTCGAAATATCGATGTTTTTTCAGTTTTTAGTAGAAAAACATCGAGTCAATAATTATATCCAAATAATTTCATAAAAATTCCAGTTTGAACATTATAATTTTACTAATTTTTTTCCCATTTGATTATTTAAAAATGAAAAGTTTATTATTGGACTGACAATATAATAAAAATATTGTCTGTAAATATGTAAATATGTGTACTAAAAAAATGGCGGGCTTCAATGTTTACAAACAACGAATTGTGAATAACATTTGGTTTTGTGGACGAAATAAAATTGAAGTAGATTGTGTATTGTATAATTATATTATATTTATATACCAACTCATTACAATAAAATCTCATCTTTGTGTGAGCTCTTAAACTCAATTGGACGACATCGATGTTAGTTCTGATTTATCGAATCTAAAAAAACAACGATGATTTTTCAAAATGGACACCCCTAAAACGAACAAGTATGAAGACATGTTAGAGCGGTACAGAAATATGCGCCCGCGAAGCCCCGTTGCAAGTGCGAGCGAGATGCATGCGCCAGCTCGTTGACGTCATTTTTAACAGTTCAGTCATATCTAAAACATTTCAGTCATTATTTAAAACATTTCAGTCATATTTTGAACAGCTCAGCCACGTCAATCCACAAAAAAATGCCTACAAAACTGACCTGCAATTGAAAGGATATTCCGTCACGCAAGTTTGCCCCTTCTGGATAGGGCCCCAGGGCCACCTATATGTAAAAACCAAAAGCTCTACGCAAGCATCAATAAAATATGTCTACATTTACTTATAATCATTCATTTATTTAACTTTAATTAAAACACACCGAAGATGGAGGAACAAATTAGATGCCTATGCAAAAGATTGGTCCGCAATAGCCCCGGACAGAGGGAACAGGAGAGAAGGAAGGGAGGCCTTTGCCCTGCAGTGGGACACCACACGCTGAAAATAATTGAATTAAAACAGCTTATGATTAATGATTATTGTAATATCATTTAATTACAATAATCACATTAAAAATAATACATTTTTCGGTGCAATGATATAAATAATGATTAATAACTAAAAAAGCGTTTTATTCTATTCTATTTATTTATATGGAGCCACTTCCATCGACTCTACCCTCAGTGACATTGACACGCGTGACCTGCAGCAGTGACTGTGAGTCATCCGACCACGTGAAGCGTCAGCTGTCAAACAATTACCTGCTGTCATTACCCGGTCACTTGTCATCGTAAACATCCTTGAAGGTTATTGAACAATGTTATACTTAATTTATATTGCAAACTAGCGGTCCGTCCCAGCTTCGCATGGGTGGACATCCCATGCGAAGCCTGATCTTTTCTAGCAATAAATATAGCCTATGAGACATAGGCAGATGTAGGGCGATGTGGGCGTAGGTATGTAGCTTTCTAATGGGGAAAGAGTTTCTGAAATCGGCGCAGTAGTTTTTGAGTTTATTCATTACAAACAAGTATGTTAAGAACGTGTTCAGTGAAATAATGAACTGCACCATTCTGGAACATACGAGTCTCGTGCGTGTAATTACACTAACACGATCATCAAACCGGTACACAACACTGCTTGCCGGCAAAATTAAGTACGGTGATGGTACGTCCAGAACGAAATGAACGAAAGCCTTAATTAAAGCTGCTACTACTTACTACAGCTGTTCATTATATTTCCTTTAAAATATTTAAAAAACGATAAATAATTGTTTTTGAAAGTCACCTATCGCAGTTCTTGAACTGAAAAATAAATACGCAGTAAATTAAATTAGCAAACATAGATGCAATACTGTATTTTTAAAATTAGCTAAATAGTGACAATTGTTAAGGAAAACAAAAGGAATCATCCTTTGGAACCTACGAGCAAAGATCTTTTACACAGTTTTACAATATGTACCTACATTAATTCTAGCTTCGTTCGCGACTAGGTTTTGATCAGTACCCCAAGTAGGTACAAGTTTGTGCACACAAGAATCACAGAGACGATCTGTGTGTGCACAAACTCGTACTTAGGGTACTGATAAACCAACGCATATACCGGCACGACACTTCTACCTCAAGAGTGAAGGACGCAGTGCATTGCCTTTTATAGTACATTCTATATCACCTTACTCGTAATCTTTAATGCATATTTTAAGAGTTACCGAATCAACTGGGCCATTCAGTGCAAAACACTGTGAAGCGCCATCTATCTCGCTACATACCAAACCACATCGAAGTCTACGAAACAGACCAACAGATGGCGCTGACAAAAAAATATTTGTCCCGTCATTAAAACCCTTGTCTCACTTAGTCACTACACCATAAAGGTCGAATCAAGTATATAATGTATAGTACATAAGTACACGTGATTCCAAACAATAGATTTCAACATAAACAATGGAACGGGCTGTCGACATGCCCACTGACACAAATGGCCACAAAACACTGGCTTTTATATAGGTAGCATAGAAACCTACTTAGCCTACCTATTTAGGTACGCTTGATAGGTAAGTTAACTAAATGTGCAGTTATTGTTCAAACTAATATTATTAAGAGAAAAAATTGTTTGTTTGTATTTGTGTGTCGACCAATTTTAATAATTCTATCACTATTAGAAAGCTTATTATGTTATTTGCCGTTAGTTAGATGCATGCATATGTATGTTTATAAGTGTTGATTTTCAATGTCTTCTTGGAAATATATTTTTATCCATAATATAAGTAGGTATTTTATCTTTAAAAAAAAATCAAAAAAAATTACCCTTGTTAAAACAAATAGCAATAATTTTGTGCAGATGGAGATGCTATTTAATTAAAGGTGCTAATTGAATTAATATGATTAAAATGACCAAATTAGGTGGAGGATGTGCTGTGAGCTTGTAAAGGACGTACTCAGAGCCTTGTTGAGCTCAGCCACTGCAGGATAGAGTCTGTGAGGCATCGGTATGCGTCCGACAATCAGAGGGGTTAACACTAATAAATAATAAATAAATAAATAATGCTGGACAATCCACACAACATCATCTAGCCCGAAGCTAAGCAGAGCTTGTGTTATGGGTACTAGAAGACTGACATACTTAATACAATATATTATTACATAGATAGATATTTTTTAATATACATATAATACCCAGAACACCCGGAATAAATATTTGCAGAACATACAAACATTTATCCCAAGGCGGGAATCAATAAAAAGATAAAAGATAAAAAGTTTTTTATTCAGAACATATTATACAGGGCATCAGTTACAAATACAAAACGATGAGACTACAAAAGTTAAAAACTGCGTAGTAGTCTCAACGCCCACCTCCTTAACCAAAGAGTATTAGCTCTGACAAGTACAATACATCAATAAAACAAAGAAAGGTTTAAATATAATAGTAGATAAAAACAAAATTTTGATTTACTTTAGTAGGTACAATATATGTGCAAATGAGAGAGGAAATTGTAGTGTGAAGTGTATGGTTGTGTAGTGAGTGAGTGTTGTGTGAAGTGTTGTGTGTAACATTAAGGTTTTGGGCTCAATATGAGGGTGTGTACACTTAATTGCACTAGTCTCTTAAGAGTCTAGGTTCATAAGTGTAACTCTAGGGTGTGACTGTAAACCTAAGGATTATCGAAGTCAAAGGGGTGTGATGAGAGAGTGTATGTGTGAGAGTGTCAGACTAAGTAACAATGTAATTTATGTAAGAGGTATGAGGAGATTTTCAGTTTGATCGTACGAAAGGGTAAGGAGCCACATAGAGCATTTAGCTTTACATTTGTAAAGTGGACAGGGGTAGATGTTGAGTTCTTTGTTGATTCTGTTGTAGAGAGGAGAACTAAGATAGTAAAAGTGGCGGCCTGCTATGGCTGTTTTACGTGGTACAATATTGCAGACTTTATCCGAACGTCGTTTTTTGGTAGTGAGATTAGGGTCAAAAAAGAGAAGAGAGTGCTTGCGGAGAACAGTAGCTAATATAAATAGCTGTCTAACAGTGAGCACTTCACAACGTGAATATAACAGGCTTGTAGAGTAGCGCCTAGGTACTGATAACATTACTTTCAAAACGGCCCTCTGCGCCCGCTCAACTCTAAGCATCTGTGTTTTAAAGGAACCTCCCCATGCAGTAATAGAGTAGTTGAGGATCGATTGGGCCAAAGCAAAGTAAACAGTTTTAAGGCACTTAAAATCAGCAACACTTCTTAAATTTTTAAAAACGTATATCATCTTGCGCACTCTAGCCACTGTATTATCAGTATGCGATTTCCAGGATAGGGCACTGTCCAAGTAAACACCAAGGTACTTGATTGAGAGAGTACGTTCTAAAGGTAGACAGGAACATGAGGAAGTAGTACGCGCAAAACAGGAGTGGGCTTGAAGAGAAAATGTTGAAGGATATGTGCGATTTGATAGAGAAAATGTGATGTATTTGGTTTTGGAGACATTTAGGGTCAGAAGATTATTAGAGAGCCAGTTTAGGACAACCCTCAGGGCAGCATCAGCCAGAAGCTGCACTTCCTCCCAATCCCTTCCCTCAATGAGGAGCGCTGTATCATCCGCGTAAGTAAGAATATGACAGTTGGGTAAAGACATTTTGCACAGCTCATTGATGAAGACCAGGAAAAGAGTGGGGCCAAGTACACTACCCTGAGGGACGCCATAAAAGAGTTCAATGTGACAAGCGTAACCGTAATGCAGCGTCGATTCACATTGCAACGCACGCTCGACAGACGAACGTTGCAGCGTTATCGTGCAGTGTGAATCAAATACGCGTTACATTTACTTTACAGTTGTCATATTTATTCATACTAACCCCTTTGAGACGTACACCAAAACCCTTCAAATATGAAGTCAGCAATGTGCGCGTGGCCGTATATAATGGTATTCTTACATTGTTATACATTTTATTATATTCTTTACGATGTTTTTTAAACTATGAGCTAGTGGACGTGCTTGGTAAGGAAACACATCATTATAGGCCGTCTATCAATAAATATAAGGACGGCAAACTGTTTTATCGTACATTTTCATAATCACATAACCATTTATTTGCATTAAATGTAAGTACAAAAGTTCTTGGTAACAAATTAATCCGTCTTCAGTACAAAATAGTATCCTCAGTACCTACAGTGTTTGGATGTACAAAAAAATGTAATCTGCAATTAGGCTATCCATGATAAAATATTAAGACTAAGATTAATAGTTAGTAAATCGATTATAACAGATAACATAGGTTTAATTCGATTAAATTCCCGATATCGATAAGAGTGTCGATAACTGAGACATAGTTTATTTACGAATGGAATAGTGTGTGTGTTAGATAATTAAATTAAAATGAAATATTTATGTAAGTTTTTATATTATGAACACAAAAATCTTTAAAATATTTATTTAAATAACAAAACCGTGTCGAATGCTAAAGAGAGTATTTTCAAGTAGATATTTACATACATTGCCTTTGCAAACCTAGATGATGTTGGCACATGTGACGCTTAGATGACTCAGTCATACAGTCGGTCCAAGATATACAAAACGTGTAGCAGTCCGTATACTGCCTGGAAGAGACCGCTCTTAGCGAAAAGGCCGTAGATTTCATCTGTACTGTAGATTTCATATTATTTTGTGTAAAACTACCATCTGCGTGCAATAGACGACCGATGTAGCGCGGCGGGCGAAGGTCCACCTGCGACGCGGAGGTTGCGAGTTCGATCCCCGCCTTGGGATAAATGTTTGTACGATCTGCAAATATTTATTCCGGGTGTTCTGGGTATTTTATATGTATAATAAAAAAATATCTATCTATGTAACGTATTGTATTAAGTATGTCAGTCTTCTAGTACTCATAACACAAGCTCTGCTTAGCTTGGGGCTAGATGATGTTGTGTGGATTGTCCAGCATTATTTATCTATCTATGTATAACTGTACCCCAGGGCTCCTAGTCCTGCCCGCATGCCTGGCGCTGCATACTCGCGAGCCGGAGCCGCCGGCTGTACCGCGCTCCGACAGCACCACGGAGCGGTGGCTGGACGTGCGACTCAACCAGTTCGATGCCTCGAACACTGACACATTTCCTATGGTAAGAAAGGATACTGAATTAAAAAAAAAAAAAACTTGAGGGGTGTCAAGGAACAAGGATAAAGCAAAGTTCTTAATTTAATAATTGGCTTGCTTTCTATGAGAAAGAGACACCGACAGAGTAACACACGCACGCCGCCGCACGGCTTACAACTATAGCAAAAAGTGTCGCTACGACTATTGGTCTTATTTTTTCCCGTCTAGGCCCCTTTCTCGATAACTTCGTTCCGAAATCTAACCCGAAGGGCTATATTTCACCGGGACACCATGGCGGCGCAACCAGTCGCCGCTACCAACAAAATGTACGTTTGGTTGCGCGACCAAACGCGACACCTGGAACTCTCTATAGAGTTGTATACATTTTGTTGGTGGCTGCGACTGGTTGCGCCGCCATGGCGTCCCGGTGAAATATAGCCCTAATTGTGAGAAAATAGGGGGTTATTCCTTGTAATACTATTTATTATTATTATTTATAAGCCTGAAGTTTCCCACTGCAGGGCAAAAGCCTCCCCTTCCTCCTTCCATTGATCTCGGTCTTGGACTGTTAATGACCAATCCTTGTCATACGAATCGAGTTCGTCTCGCCATCGCCGCCTAGGTCTTCCACGCGGTCGCTGTCTATTCGGAACAATCGGAACCCACTCTGTCGTGGTTTTCGCCCAGAGTTCATGTTTGTAATGCTATGAATAATGTAATTTCCCAGCGGTTCTACTACAACAACGAGTTCAGCGGTCGACACGTGGTGATATTCGTGGGCGGCGAGTGGGCCATCTCCTCTGGCTGGCTGCAGGCGGGGCTGGCACACGAGCTGGCCCAAAGCATCGGAGCCGGCCTCTTCTACACCGAGCACCGCTACTACGGACACACCAGGCCTAGCCCGTGAGTGGACTTGCAAGATACCCGAAAATACCATAATTATTGTACCTACCCGTTGCTGGGCAAAGGTCTAACCCAAAGCCTTCCCCTTAATTTAACTTATCAAAATAATCATGTATAAATTAATAATAACTACATAGACTATGACACAATGAGCGGCCTTTACGAAACGACCTTTGCAAAACAGCGATCTTTACCAATCAATCTAGTAGGTATGAACAGGATATTAAAATACATTACATAAGGTATTGACATAACCCGCCCAGTAAAAGTTGAGCACCGATGGTCTAGTTATAGTATTTGGCATGGCATTTCGATCCTGTAAAGTTCGTTAAGGACGTGTCATGTAAGACAATGCAATAGTTAGCTCGTAACAGTAAACTCGCCATCGGTAGGTGTAACGTGTAACGTACAATAACAATTACAATACAGTGCGCCGTCGAACCGTTAGCCTAATGACTGTCGTTTGTTTCTGTGCCAAATTTATACCGCAGTCACACCGAAACGTGACACGAACAGAAGCTGCCTCAAATCCTGCCAGGTTTTAAACCACGTTCAGTTTCTATAGTACCTCATCGGTATTCTCTAGCATTTCTTGTATACTGATGTACCTGTGACGTTTTCATTGATAGAATTTAATACAGTTCATTCACATCAGTCCAACAGAAATGTCACAGAATACCGATGCAGTACTATAGAATAAACTGAACGTGATTTAAAAACTGTCAGGTTTTGAGAGGCTAGGATACGGCCTCAGGTTAACATCTCCAGGTTTTAGTAGTGAACTGACATTTATATGACATTTACACAAGTGATGATCACAATAGGTCATCTAGGTCGCAATCATAAGAGATACAAAGTTTGACACGAAAATAACGTTATGTAATGTCCAGAATTATTGTATTTCAAGTACCTAACATAAACGCTTAGTTTAGATGGATGGATTGTGTGAGAATGATAAGCATGTAAGGGGAGTGAATGCTGATATAACGGATGATAGGCGAGAAGAGAGGAAGATGGCAGGAGGAAGAAGGAGAGAGAGATTTAAACGGAGTGTAAGTTACAATTAGGTGTAAATGCAGTGGTTACAGTAATAGACCTCTTTGGATGCCGATGCACACCCCAACTATTGTCTGACGTCCCGTAGGATTAGATAAGGATTTAGGGTTTATATCGCTGAATTTGAGTACTTCAGTACGTAGGGCTTAGATTAGTCTACTATAGGACTTTGATAAGATATGCTGGATTTCTGGTTACCAAAAATAAATCATTAGCTTTTTCAAGAGTTTTAAAAAAATGTAGAATAAACTACGGTGCATCATAATCTTTCAGGCTTATTAATATAATAGTGATCACAAAGTTTTAGAGGATTTCATGCCTTTTGCTAACTTCTAAGATATTTTATATCCTTTTAAGATTTTTTTTTGTTTGGAGGTGAACTTGAAATATCCTCCGAAGAAAGATAAAATGTAATCTCTCTTTAAATAAATTTTGGACGAAAATAAGAGCTATTTACAAAAATATAGGTCCTTTTTGGTCATAATTCTTGGTTAAAATGAACTCTGGTTGATTTCTGTGTGTTAAAACTACCAAAGCAAACGAAGCCGCAGACATCCCACTAGTTCATCATAAAACAGTCATCATCAAATTAGCATTGCTCCCAATACAGGCTCAGTAATCCTTACTAATTACCTAGTTAACTTTACCAACTTAATTATCAACCGCATCATTTAAAAACCAACCCTAAAACAACTACACACGGTCTGCTTTACATGCAAAGGAAAAACTGATCAAATAATTCCGTACAACAAAAATGTACAGTCGTTTTAGGGAATTTGAAACTCTATTGTAAGATAAATAAGGGCTAAGAAAGTGTGGGTTAAAGTTGTAATGTAAAGGTTAGTATGCATGAAGAGTGCGAGGGACGAATATTTTTGCCAAATTAAGTCGATTCTGCGTGAAGCAAATGTTTTATTAACGTCTTGGAGGGGAGCTAAGAGGGAATCGAGGATTTTTAAGAGGCTCTTTTTTCCATTTATAGCTAGTGTATATAGCTTTGAAAGTAATTAAGAATTAGATCAGTAATTTTAATCAAAACTTTATAGAATACGAGTTGGCAAAGCTCAACTGTTACGCGTTTAGATTAAAGCATCTTCCAAAGATTCATAAGTATCTACTAATTATTCTACATACTAATATTATAAAGACGAAAGATTTGATTGTTTGTTTGCATTGTAGGCTCCGAAACTACTGGACCGATTTCAAAAATTTTTTCACTGTTGTGAAGCTACATTATCTGCGCTGAACATAGGCTATATTATAATGATATTTTTTATATAGGCTACCCGTGCGAAGCCGGGCCGTACTACTAGTTCTACATAAATCAATTCATCTACTTCCCGCGTTCATCTCGTCAACCTATCAAAATCCTCCGCTGGCCTTCTTCGTAAACTTCTTGAAAGAACGAAATCTTATCCACCAGATTCCTGTTGATATCCATTGCCCAAAATGCGATACCTACTTCGTAGTGGCTGGTCGAAGAACTTGACCAAATTTCAAGGTTGAGTTCTACGAGCCATCTTATGGCAATTTCATTACCACTAGATTAGATCTAAATCCTATAACTTTGGTACATTATCGGGCGTCTTTTGGCACTGGACTTTATTAGATTTACGTGATAGCTATTGCCTGTAATAGTAAATTGTCTTTGATAGGTAAAACAGACAAATAATTGAACATTAATAGAATTTACAAACACAAAGAGCAGGATAGAGCCAATTACAAAGATTGGGTAATGCAATAAGCCCAGACGCCGCTGACTCATGGGACATGGGACATGTGACACAGGGCAATGGGTAATTGACCCTTCTCTTGAGAATGATACATAGGTGAACGTTTTTATCAGATCACTAAAGTTCAGTCATATTAATTTAGATTGCACTAAATTGCTGTAGTTCCTTCTGAATCTAACCTTGTGGTAACAGCTGACTAAATTGCTGTAGTTCCTTCTGAATCTAACCTTGTGGTAACAGCTGTTCTAGATATACTGTCAGGGCAACATTAACCGACATTCAAACTGAGTTGCCCGTTGTCAGAGCGGTCATGGTAAGTTTATTGCATCCATTCTAGCGTCTTTGTCTAAAACTGAGCAAAAATCACAAGATGATCGTGAAAAATTTACAAACAGTGACAGCTAGAGCCTTTTCTGTCTGTTCCAGAGACACATCTGTTGAAAATCTCCGGTACCTGTCAGTAGACCAGGCCTTAGCAGACTTGGCGCAGTTCATCCAATACGTGAAGAGCCCTGATTTCGAGAACGGACAGTACCAGTGAGTATTCTAGCTCCCATATCTAATTATGAGCTACTAAGATTTTCCATATGTTCCTAAAAGGTTTACGGTAAACAGTTAGCGCAGACTTGATGTCTTGATTACCATACGTAATGGTGATATAATGTCAACGCTAACTTTTTATAAGATATGGGATTAATCTATTTGGTCTTGCCAACATAATAATATAAAGGGTAGGATTACATATAATAATAGTTCATGCTATATTTATGACATCTTATATTATACATGACTATAACCCTGGGTATGATCGATACACCAGACTCAGTGATGTGACTTAAAAGAGAGAGCACATTTCTTGATTTATGATCCACTTTGATGATTCTAATGCAAGTAACTGTTCCTTCCAGGAACGGGTCCGTGGTGTTGGTAGGATGTTCGTACGCCGGCAGCATGGCGACGTGGATGCGGGTTGCCTACCCGCACTTAGTAGACGCAGCGTTCTCCGACAGCGGCCCGTTGTATGCGAAGGAAGATTTCCCAGGTGATGCTTTAACATAACAACCGATTTTCAATGTTGCAGCTGCAAGGTTTTCGAATGGAGACCATCAGCTCACCAACCTGCAGACCGGAGGGCTTAGTCCGAGGTTGCATTTTAAATCTCCCTACTCTCGAGCCGAGAGTCGTCGATATTTCGACACAGTTGCATGAAGTAGTACAAGTTTATACAGTTTGTCTAAGACGTCCAATAAGAGGGTAATGAACAGAGCCTTAAACAATAAAAGACGAAGCTCACAAAATATGTCCTCAGTTTTAGAACTAGTAGACACAGTTTTTGTCTTTATTATATAATCTATTAATGTATTGTATTAAGTATGTCAGTCTTCTAGTACCCATCACAAGCTCTGCTTAGCTTGGGCTAGATGATGTTGTGTGGATTGTCCAGCATTATTTATTTATTAATCTCCAGAGTACCTGGAGGTGATAACGGAGGCACTGCGGGTGCAGGGCGGCGAGGAGTGCGTGTCGGCTGTGGAGGAGAGTATGACGTCACTCGTGGCGCTGCTGGAGACTGCCAATGGACCACTCCGCGTCTCGCAGATGTTCAAGTAACAGAAACTGACTAAATAGACAAAATGTTGTATATTTGCGGAGTGTAGCTGGCAAACACTGGATGAGAAGGGCCAAAGACCGGGCTCAGTGGCGCGTCTTGGGAGAGACCTACGTCCAGCAGTGGACTAATATAGGTTGATGATGATGATGATGATGTTGTAGATTTCCTTTAAGTATTAAGAATACTTTTAGTATAAATGTTCATGGAAAGACGCAACGCCATCTAGTTTCAAACTAAGCAAAGCTAGGATGAACAAGATTGTTGATACAACAGTACCTACTTATACTATTATGTAAATATATTAACACAATATCTACATAGTAACACCCGCGTCAAACAAAGATTATTATATTATTTTTGTAACAACGCCTTTAAAAATTTCATACGATTAAATAAATAAGTAACTGTTATATACATTGTCCAATATTTAATGGTACGAAGTTCCGAAGCGCGAAAGGGGGTAGACGAAAATTAAGGCCAAGAGTTGTAACCACACTTTTTGCTATAGTTGTAATGTAAGCCGTGCGGCGTGCGCGTGTTTCTCTGTCTGTCTCATAGAAAGCAAGCTAGTTATTAAATTAAGAACTCTGTTCCATCCAGGTGTCCCTTGACACCTCTCAAGTTTTTTTTATTAATAATTATATTGTCCAATTCTATTTTATTTTATTTATTCAGTCTTCTAGGACCCATAACAAAAATAAGCTAATAAGCATAAAGCTCTGCTTAGCTTGGGGCTATATGATGTTGTGTGGATTGTCCAGCATTATTTATTTAATATTATTATTTTATTATTAATTATGGCAAGACCCAAACAAAGATAAAATATTTAAAAAAAAATATTTTGTTTTTTAGCACGTGCAGTATTTTAACGACGGTTCCGTTAGACTTGGCGTCTTTCTTCTGGTTCGGCATCACGGAGTCGTTCGCGTACCTCGTGCAGTACGCCACGCCGGGCGACATTCCCGCCGCGTGTCGCACGCTAAGTGACACCACTGTCGGTATGTATCATTACAAAAAAATATTATTTTAAAGCTATTGCATAGCTTCTATCGCGGGCCTTGAGCGTGGAGACCGAATCCAGAAATTTTGTATCGAAAATACCTAACGAAAATAACCTTTTTTTTTTTTTTTTTTACTAAGTATATGCGCAGTGTTAGGTTATTTTCGTTAGGTATTTTTTTAAAATTTCTGGATCCGGTCTTCTCGCTCAAGAACCGCGATAGAAGCTATGCAATAGCTTAAAAAAAATATTTACACATCAAACTTTTACAAGTATTTGTTATAAGTAATTATCAGCAATCTAGCTCCCATAGTAGATACAAGCTTTGCTTAGTTTGGGACTAGAGTGAGATGTGTAAAATGTCCGTAAATATTTATTAGTAATACAGGTATATTACATACTTAACAGGAGGTATCAAACCACTGTATCTAGTTAATAATTTACGTTACTGAATAAAACATTTTGTATTTGTATGTATTTATTTATATTTATTTAATTTCCAACAGAGCCCGTGGAGCGGCTTGCCAACTGGATCAAGGTCCAGCCGTGGACGCAGCCCTGCATCGAGACGCGCTACTCACAAGTGGTGATGGAACACACCAACACCAGTTATGACGCCGCGCAGTCTGTCAGTAAGTGAACATCATCATCATAAATTATGTAATTGACAATGTACATAATTGTAAATTTTTCAATTCAAGACGTTGCATCCCAGCCCCAGCTATGGGGAATGTGTGCCACTTACCTACTCAAGTTTAAGATCTAAAATGTACCACATTGAAGCAAATAAAGTATTTATGATTATGATCATCATTATGTTACGACTTCAAAGGTTGCAAGATGTTGCTACGTTCAACTTGTCGTCTCGTATTAGCTGAAAAGTGTTTGCTCTAGAGAAAAATAATGAAAAAGATCGCTATTAGCGAATAATCAATTTAATTGTAAAATCTGTTTACAGTTCATTATTATCACATTAATTAAGTAAAAATAGAATAAATTAATTAAAATTACTTAAATTAATATTAATAGAATAAATTAATATTAAAACGCCCTTTGTTAAATCGTTTTTGTAATGTTTTTTGTACAAAGTAATTATTTTGCGTACAATTAATAACTAATCTATCAATTATTTGCTCTAATCTCTTGGTTTATACATACAAGCCCCTAAAGTATTGAAAACAAAGCATAAAACATTACTTAGTAGCCAGTCAAGATGGACATCAACGCAACTGGGATATTCTGATCCATCCCTAAATACATTCGGGTCGATATTAGAAACTTTGAAGTATTTGAATAGCTTATTCGAAATATCCTACGAAAGTTTTCGATATCGATCCAAAATGGCGTCCCGGACGAATCAAAATAAACTTACGTATAAACTTTATTCACAAACATACGACTATTAAGTACAGTATTTGCAAAATGTACATAGCTATATAAAGGAAACAGTTTAGCTATCTACAGACCTAACAAGTCTGGTTCGATTTATGTACTTAAAGATGTTTTGATTTAAAATTGGACCTAACTTAACCATTATTTTTGAATACGTTTAAGTTGAAAATCAAGTTACTGATTATTAAGTACTGATTTGGATTAGTTGAGCTATCTATATAGATCATTTGCAACGGTCTGTAGATAGCTCAACTGTTTCTTATGTATTTTATATGACAATGTACATTTTGTATATACTGTATAGTCGTAAGTTTGTTTGTGAATAAATACATTCATTATTGTGAAGTTAGATTAAAATCCATTCAGTAGTATTTGCGGCAAATAGTAATCAACATACATCCGTCCATACAAACTTTCGCGTTTATAATATTAGTGGGATATGTACTTGTACGTTGCCATGGCAACCAATCAGGCCGCAAAATTATAGCAACTTCACTATTTATCAAATTAGTTTTCCTGGCATTTTTCCCAAGCTCGTCGACGTCAGAGCGAGACAGCATGCGTCCGTTACACGAGAGCGAGGGAGACAACCGATAGGTTATTATTTAAAGGCATCTGCAATGTAGATGGGATGCTAATTGTCTAACAGAAGTCCAGACGAGAGACACACGGACAGATAAAATCAAAACCAGTTTTTTTAAATTTAATTTAACTAAAACGAAATAAATAAAATACCTATTAAAACTTCTTCTTTAACTCTCTATGAAATTAGTTTTTTCTCTTTATGAGTAGAGTACCTACTTATCTAAATCATTTCTATTTCTATTCTATTTATCTGATTTGCTAAATAATTTAGACGCCCTAGATCAAGGAGGGGAATAGGGGAATATCGTAGTTCCATAGAAAAACTATAAATTGCAAACTGCACACATGTAGAGCCTTATTTAGAAGAAAATTACTATTACCATATACCCATACTAGTGATGTTCGCATTGCTTTTCCCGGTTCGTAAGTTACGTCATCAGTTTTTTTTCTTAAAATAACATATTTTTTTTTTAATGTCTGGTTTTTTTTGTCAATCTCAAGATCAAGACAAAAATCAAGTACCTAAGAAGTAAAAAAACAATAGGACAAAATGTATCTACGTATAATGTTAGCGCTCCTAATTCTTTAGATTTTTCTTGAAATTCATATTATTTTATTTCAATATTTAGTTGGTCCGCTACTATGTTGGTAGATCTATACGGCAGTGTGTAGTGCGTCGGCGTGTCATTTGATTCACCGATGTAACGCGTCCATTGCGTGCAATTACTGACTAATCTGTACGAGCACTGCCCTTGATGGCTTACATCTATTGTGACACTTTGTAAACGAGTCGTATATAAAGTGTATACGACAGGCGTCACTGCTCAGTTTGTAGTAGCTCTGCCTTCCAAGCTGTGGGTCGTGGGTTCGATTCCCACCCAGAGCAAATGTGTGATGAACATAATCATGTGTCTGGGTGTTACTAAGTATAATATAAAATATATTATATAAAATAAAATGTATTTAAGTATTCAATCAGCAATCTAGTTCCCATAGATAGCACAAGCTTTATTAATATTTTTAGTTTTTCTGATCTTTTGCTAACTAATTACTTAAATTAATTATGAAAATTCTATTTTGAATCTAAATGATCTAAGTATAAAAATTTACCCAGTTCTAACTAATATTTTTATATCGTGTTTCCAGTGCGACTATGGACGTATCAAACATGCGTAGAGTACGGCTGGTACCAGACCACCACTAGTCCACGGCAGCCGTTCCTGTCCACCGTGCCTCTTGAGTACTTCCATCAAATGTGCAAGGATTTCTTCTCAAACTTGTAAGTTCTTTTTTTATCCTTATCATCTTTCGTCTATTATACCGTTTTTTTACTTGATAAGGGTGTAATATCATCATTCACACAGTCCATCCATCTTTTCTTTGGCCTTTGACGACCGATGTGGCGCGGCGGGCGAAGCCTGCGACGCGGAAGGTTGCGGGTTCGATTCCCGCCTTGGAATAAATGTTTGTAAAATCTGCAAATATTTATTCTGGGTGTTCTGGGTATTCATATGTATAATAATAAAAAATATCTATCTATTTAATGTTATTGTATTAAGTATGTCAGTCTTCTAGTACCCATAACACAAGCTCTGCTTAGCTTGGGGCTAGATGATGTTGTGTAGATTGTCCAGCATTATTTTTTTTTATTTTTTTTCTTTGGCCTCCCTCTACTTCTACATCCATCCACATTCATATCTAACACTCTTCTCGTGTTGGCTTTCTTCCCTCCGCATGACATGCACGCTAACCTTAAAGTTCTTTCGTTTTATTTATTCACAAACAAACTTACAACTATTACAGTATTTACAAAATGTACATTGTCATATAAATTACATAAGAACCAGTTGAGCTATCTACAGACCGTTGCAAAGTATAGATAGTTCAACTGGTCCGTCAGTAGCAATGGTCCCGTACAAGATACTGGCTGCATTGCCGCGCTGAATAGCAATGCTGATACGCTGGGCCAGATACTCACCAACCCTAAATTAATTTGTTTTCCAGTTTCGACGAAGATTTCCTTCGCGCTGGCATTGAGCGAACCAACACGTTCTTTGGCGCACTCGCCCACTCGCCCGAGCGCGTGGTGGCCGTGGTGGGCGGGCACGACCCGTGGCGCGGAGTAGGGCCGGACCACTCGCACCACTCGCACGACTCGCCCGTCTATGTCGTGCCGAACATCTCGCACTGTCGGGCTATACGGTACTTATACTTACATTATGTTATAGTCCAAATAATCAACGTTTATGTTTATAGATACTGTGATCGGTCTTTCAAAATTGAATACATAATGAGGTTAAAATGGTTAAAAATAAATTGCCTAATGTTAAACAAAGTTAATTCAGCAATCTTATTACCTAGAATTTATTTATTTTATAATTTGCTCTAATGATTATTGAGAGGCAAACTTTTACTACAAAAAATGTATGGTCCGTATTATCCTAATGTATGGTCCACGGTGACCTATTGCATGGTCCGTGTTAACCTAATGTATGGTCCGTGTTAACTTAATGTGTGGTCCGTGTTAACTTAATGTGTGGTCCGTGTTAACTTAATGTGTGGTCCGTGTTAACTTAATGTGTGGTCCGTGTTAACTTAATGTGTGGTCCGTGTTAACTTAATGTGTGGTCCGTGTTAACTTAATGTGTGGTCCGTGTTAACTTAATGTGTGGTCCGTGTTAACTTAATGTGTGGTCCGTGTTAACTTAATGTGTGGTCCGTGTTAACTTAATGTGTGGTCCGTGTTAACTTAATGTGTGGTCCGTGTTAACTTAATGTGTGGTCCGTGTTAACTTAATGTGTGGTCCGTGTTAACTTAATGTGTGGTCCGTGTTAACTTAATGTGTGGTCCGTGTTAACTTAATGTGTGGTCCGTGTTAACTTAATGTGTGGTCCGTGTTAACTTAATGTGTGGTCCGTGTTAACTTAATGTGTGGTCCGTGTTAACTTAATGTGTGGTCCGTGTTAACTTAATGTGTGGTCCGTGTTAACTTAATGTGTGGTCCGTGTTAACTTAATGTGTGGTCCGTGTTAACTTAATGTGTGGTCCGTGTTAACTTAATGTGTGGTCCGTGTTAAGCGTGATGAACTTAGCCTACCGTGTCATTAATATAAGCACACTAGCGGCCCGTCCCGGCTTCGCACGAGATGTTTTCCCGCTTTCCTGCTTTTCTGTTGAAATTTTTCCAGAATTTTCTTTGCTATAAACCTCACGGAGCCCGAGACCTTTCTAACGAATGCAAAACCGTGGAAATAGGTTTGTGCGTTCTGGTTATATCGTCAGGAAGGAAAACCCGACTTATTTTTATATATAAGATATTATTTGATATGTACTTAATATTAAATAAGCGATAAGGCCGCCCATTGTGTAACCTTTATTAATGTTTTTTTTCATCATCATCATCATCATCGACCTATATCAGTCCACTGCTGGACGTAGGTCTCTGCAGACGCGCCACTGAGCCCGGTCTTCGTCTCTTCTCACGTTGTGTTTGCCAGCTACACTCCGCAGATCGTCGCTCCATCTCGCCGGAGGGCGTCCTACACTACGCTTGCCTAAACGCGGTCTCCACTCCAGTATCCGTTTGCTCCAATGTTTTTTTGTTATCTGGAATTGCTTTGTATGTCCAATAATATTAGATTCTTCTCCATCCAAAGGTTGTCTGGAAGAAATCGCTTTCTTAGCGATAAGACCGCCCATTGTACATTTAGTATATTTATTTCCTAACCTGTACATTCATTTAGTATTTAAGGTGTACAATAAAGAATTTTCATGCATTCATTCATTCATTCATACCTAAAGAGTTCTATGAATACATGGTTGTTATAACTGTTGTCCAACCAGAAATTGATTCATACCCATTGTTAATCACACCCTATTATAACTATATGTAATTGTAATGTATGTAACAACTTAATAAATTTCATTTCATTTTCATTTCATAACAAAGTATTCTTCGCAGACCATCGGGCTCGAGCGAGACTGAAGAGTTAGCAGTGGTGAAGGCCAAAGTGTTGTCCTTTCTGTTCGAAGCAGTGGAAGGACGTCCTTATATCACCAGCGGCGCCGCTTATACACTCCCGTCGGTCGCTCTAGTCGGGCTATTAGTTATGATTATAATGTAATATAATATATACTTACTTTATTCTTAAAAAATATATCAAATAGTTCTTTTACGACTATACAGTATTTACAAAAAGTACATTGTCATATAAAATACATAAGAAACAGTTTAGCTATCTACAGACCGTTACAAACGATCTATCGATAGTAAAACAGTCACTTATATGAGAACAATACGAACTTAGATTTAGGATGATGTTTTAAATCTAAATAAATGTACCTACTTATTAATATAATTTTTGTGTTTTTTTTGTTCACATTTCTTGTATAGAGTTTTTTCGGTTGGCAATATAAACTCAGTTTTGTTTAATGGATTCTTAAGTTATGATTTTGATGTAAGCAACTACTTAAGTTTAGCCGAAATTATTATTGTATAAGAATCGAAATAATTATTTTGCTATCAAATCTTGTGTTCTTCACATTCTGGTATAGCTATCGCAATATTCGGGCTTTTAGCTACGTGGGCAATCAAATATGCATGAAAATCTAAATATTTTTTTAGGCTGATAACGATTTGATGTTTTGTTTTTTCAATCACATTCTTTTGATAATGATCTTAAATTCTAAAACAAACATTATTTAAATAGAATTTACCGAAGTATCAAAGTAAGTAAAACCAAAGATATTTGACACAATTATATTACCATTGTGATACGATATCGTCCCACAAGTTAATTATAAAAGATTTTTTTATAAATAAAACTACTCAAAACAATTTGATAAACAAATACAAAGGCGTTAAAAAAACCATTGTTGTCACATTAAAAGATTTATTCGTTTATTGATTTGTAATAAAAACATACATTTTCGTAATCGGCTGAGGCTTGAGATATTATTAAGTAATTTTAATTTCTCATGAAAACATATCACCACTGTAATAGTTATTGTAAAGACGTGATGAGTACCTGAAATAAATTAAATAAACTTAAACTCGGCTCCGTAAATAATACTTGAAATATTACATTACTTTTTCGTCATTATAATAAAATTTAATAAAACTTGAGAACCAGATGTGGTTATACAGATTATCATTAAATAAAATATTAATATTCGCAGACAATTCACACATCACACTCTAGTTCCAAACAAAGCAAAGCTTGTACTATGGGATCTAGATTCCTGATACTTATATACATCCATTTTTTTTAATACATACATAGATATAGAACAAATATTTATGTTCATCACACAAACATTTGCTCTGGGTGGGAATCGACCCCACGACCCACGGCATGGAAAGCAGAGCAAATAATTTATTAAGTGCGGTGTCATGATATAATATGAAATAAAATTGTAATATAAAATGAAAGTGCGTTGTCCAACCATATTTTTTTGGATTAATACAACTTCAATCAGTATAGAGAAAACTTTCATTCTTTATAGGTTTAGTTAGAGTTTCAATAATTTTAATTTTGTATTTAATTATTTTATCGACCATATATTGAAAAAACTACTCTTATTAATATAGAAATATAGATCTCAATCCAAAGACAAGGGTCCAAAGACATTATAGAGCTAGCCGGGAACCAGTGGATGAGAGTCGCAAGGGACCGTAAAGAATGGCATAATAAAGAGGAGGCCTATACTCAGCAGTGGGTGCCATCGGGCTGAAATGATGATGATGGTGATGAGATCTCAATCCGAGGCGAATATAAATAGATATAAATAAGTTACTTACATGATGCATTTTCCACTAACACGCATAAAACAGGGTGGTTGAAAACCCCACAGAGGTTGCGACAGGGTGCTCAAAAAACATGCAAAAAGTACAAGTAAGTAAATCCACTTCATTTTGGTAATACAGTATCAACGTCGACCTGATTTCACACTAACTGAGTTTAACTGAAACATTACTTATTATATACACACAGGCAAATGATATAGGCTAACATATAGGTACCTATTATAATTTTTTCCTTGTAACAAAATGTACTCGTTGAGAATGTATGTTTCAATCTATATTTGGTTTTCAAATTATCTACCTACAAAACTGGATTTTATTGATAGACTAAAATGTCATTACCTAACCTATCTCTGGCAGGCGTCACATCAAAGTCAAAGTCAAAATTACTTTATTCAGTAAAATCACAAGGATCATTTAGAATCGTCTTACATACTAGGTGATTCTAGGTGCCAGTTCCACGCGACCAGAGCCTAGAAGAACTGGCAAGAAACATCACTTGGTAGAAGCACTGCCTGGGTCGTGGGTTCGATTCCCACCCAGAGCAAATGTTTGTGTGATAAACATAAATATTGGTTCTTTGTCTGGGTGTTTCTATATAAGTATTTATGTATTTAAAAAAAAATATATAAATATTCTATCAGCAAATCTATTTCCCATAGTAAAAGCTTTGCTTAGTTTGAAACTAGAGTGTGATGTGTGACATGTCCAAGAATATTTATATTATATTTTTGCCTTAACACATAACTAAGTCAAACATTTGTATGCATTAAAATCACAAGAATAATTTAGAATCGTCTTGTACTAGGTGATTCTAGACGCCAGTTCGCGACCAGAGCTAGAAAAACGGGCAAGAAACTTGCGGCCTGGCTCCTACCGTTTTTCTTTGTATGTTCCAAATCAAAACTAGATTAACGGCCGGTTTCTCGAAAGATGATCAACAAAAAAATCAAATAATTACTATGTATCAAACTCGGATCAATCGTGATTTGGGTTTCCAGAAACTGGCCGTAAGTAAGTACTTATATAAAACAAACAAAAATCGACCCTTATAATGTACATCTCAAATCGTGTCCTTATGACTCAAAACGTTCCAATATGTCCCTATTTGCGGTTGGATGACGAATCCCCCATGTTAGGTACCGAACTTCCATAATAACCCACCCGATAGCACCGTATCTGACGTCAATCAAAACTATACCATTTTCGTGATGAGGAATAAAAATAATTAAACTCATAAATCAAGGTAAATATCACGACAGGCGTCACAGCTCAGTTGGTAGTAGCTCTGCCTTCCATGCTGTGGGTCGTGGGTTCGATTTCCACCTAGAGCAAATCATTCTAATAAAAATAATGGGAACTACATAGATTCATAAAAATCGTTTTTTTGTAAATAAATACAATACATAGTAACACCCAGATACAGAACAAATATTATTCATCACACAAGCATTTTGCTCTGGGTGGGAATCGAACCCACGGCCAGCAAAGCAGAGATATACCAACCTATTACAACGTTGCGGCGGAAGGTTGTGAAGCGAGCCACTGCCCCCCCAGAGACGACCACGACCACTCTGCCAAGAGTGTTACGACTGTTGCCCGTTCTTTAAGCTCTGGTCGCGTGGAACTGGCACCTAGAATCACCTAGTATGTAAGACGATTCTAAATGATCCTTGTGATTTTACTGAATAAAGTAGTTTTGACTTTGACTTTGACTTTAATAAGAATAATTTATTGTAAAACTGTGTACCTACATGAGATCTTACATTATTAGGAATACTATACTTTATTCACAAACAAACTTACGACTATACCTACAGTATTTACAAAATGTACATTGTCATATAAAATAAGTACCTACATAAGAAACAGTTGAGCTATCTACAGACCGTTGCAAACGATCTATAGATAGTTCAACTGATCCAAATCAGTACCAATCGGAAGCGTACCCAAGACACTGGCTTCGTTGCCGAGCTGAATAGCAATGCTGATACGCTGGGCCAGATACTCACCAGCCCTCGGGTCACGCGTCAACAAGACTATAATAGACGCCCAGAAATAAGTACTATATAAACGATCTATGGCAGTTTCAATGATAGGCTCGTACATAATGCACACATGCTTCATACAACGTGCTTGGTCGAGAAGTTATGTGTGTCATGGGTCAGCGCAGACTGCATTATGTATGGTATGACTCGACGATCATTCCCGAGTCACGACCAGTTCCGTTAAATATACATATATTATGTCACTGACCATGACACGCGCACTGTCCTACGCGAAGCAAGACCTATTGGCTAATAATTCCAGTAATATAATCAATTCTTATAAAATTAAAACTGCTATTTTTAAACTTCAAAGATGTCCTCAATCATCTCTATGTACTTAAATATGTTATGTGATCATTCAGCCAATATAAGTAAATCGTTTGCTATGGTCTGTAGATAGCTCCAATGTTTCTTATGTAATTATTTCTATGTAAGTACACTTTGTAAATACTGTAATAATCGTAAGTATTTTTTGTGAAAAATCTACTTATTGATAAGATTAATAGATAGATATAATAGAGGTGGACCTGGAGGAAGGACAGGTCATTTTGCTCAGTGGAAATGCAACGGCTATTACTAAAATTTGGTGACGTACTTTGTTCTATGACATCAGTATCTTTGTATCGAAACAGTGATGCATTTGAGATACACTGCGCGTCGACATCAGCTTTACTGTGGAACGTTGCAGCGGTAGCGCGCAGTGTATCTTAAATACGTTACGATTACCATTGTCACATATAATTCGTGCTCAGTTACCAGTGCGCTCGCTTTACGTAGGCTATAGGTACCTACGTAAATGGTAGCGGATCCAGGAAAACAGATCACCATTTCAAACAATCGCTTATGTCATTAGCGATAATTTTAAAGTAATTTACCAATACAATTACATATATAAAGAAACAACTATTCAAAATGAATTAAACTGAAACTTGTTTCGAAGCACGAACATCACCAAAGTTCATTTAGTTTTTTATAATTATAATAAAAAAACTTGATTGATTAAATATGAAGTGGTTGAGCATTATTATCGTTTTCACTTTCTTGTTGAGTGTGCATTCAGCACTGACAGAAGACTTTTTAAAAAACAAAATAATAAGACACAGGAGAGGGATGGTAATTCAAAGCCCCCCGTGCGGCAATGGATACAAGGAAAAGAAATTTAACAGTGTGTGGACTATTTGCGTGTAAGTTTATTGTAATAAAGAATATTCAGCGTTCATAGCTACTTGTCACCTATGTTCCAATATAAGACACCGCTTTTGACTACTGTTCAGCTTATAGTACATTCTCTCATCTTTTTCAACCTTATCAGCAGTTCCTTGTTTGATTTTAAATATTTATATATTTAAAACCTTTAAACGGAGATTCCTATACTGTCTGGCGAAGGTCCGCCTGCGACGCGGCGACGCGGAGGTTGCGGTTTCGATTCCCGCCTTGGGATAAATGTTTGTACGATCTACAAATATTAATTCCGGGTGTTCTGGGTATTTTATATGTATAATAAAAATATCTATCTATGTAATGTATTGTATTATGTATGTCAGTCTTCTAGTATCCATAACACAAGCTCTGCTTAGCTTAGGGCTAGATGATGTTGTGTGGATTGTCCAGCATTATTTATTATTTATTTAAGGATCCTAAGATCGATCTTAAGACGCTTTAGACTACCTATCTCGTACCAGACGATCACTTTGAATATTTATTATTTATATATTACCTTTGATTCTAACTTTCTAAATACTTTAGAGAATCGTCACAGCACAATTGACAAGTGTTATTATTTTTCGAAAATAAAACTTTAATATTTTGTTTCAGGCCTAATGATAGCGATGATTATGACGAATTCTCAAAATAACATAACATCGAACATTGTCGTTGAAACTAAAATGGATTTTGAAGAGCATGAGACTTAGACATCAACCGATACGACATTTTATAACGGAGGAGAGTTTATATTTTATCGAACTCAATTTAACAATTTGAGTTAAGCTATCTATAGATTGTTTGCAACGGTCTGTAGATAGCTCAACAGTTTCTTATGTATTTGATGTATATCTAAGTATGTACATTTTGTTAATACTGTAATAGTTGTAAGTGCACAAGGGTTAGTTATTGTGTTTTGGGATTTTAACGTTTTTATTTAGTTTTCTTTCTTGTTTTCATTATTAACCTTAATCTAATAGTTTGTTTTATAATGATTATGTTTTAATGTAAGTATACGCCTGTAAAGTACCTAGATTTTAGGTAATTATTATATTAAAAGACCTATTTATAGATATTATTTTATGTAACACCATGAAAATATAGAAAAATAAAACCAATTTCTTTATCAAATCGTTATTGTTTATTTATAAACTAGCTGAACCCGCCGCGACTTCGTCCGCGTGCCGTTTTAAGATATTTTGCGATAACCCATTACCATTACTATCTTCTTATGAAAGAAATTGACGGTAAAGTGCAGTCTAAGAAGGAAAACTTAGTACATATTGGTACTTATTCTTAAAACCGGGCAAGTGCGCACGAAGATTTTCGTACCGTATCTATGGCCCGTTGCCCTTATCAATATCGAATAAATAAAATTTACGTTTATATATAAGCCCCCTTGAATATTAATTATGCGTGATAGTTAGAGAATTTAAAATAGACAGAAATTAAACACTCAGTAATACGATCTAGTTTTACCCTTTGGTTACCGAACCCTAAAAACCCAATAACGTAAACTACTAAAACATAAGTAATCAAAACTCACTAAATTACCGTTACCGTAAGTAAATAAATCAGGCCAAGTGCGACTCGGACTCGCCCGCTATAAGTTCCGTGCCATACCTATGTAAACGATTAAGAAAAAAAACATGTTTTTGTACCTATGCGAACCCTCTAAGCATGTTCTGTTTTTAGTATTTGATATCTATGCCGGACTAAAATATAATAACTATGTCCGGTTAATGTACAACCATGGAAAGCACGACCCGGAATGTACGACCACGGAAAGCACAGCCAGGAATACGCAACCAGGAATTCTCAGCCAAAATGTACATGAAATCCGGGCTGCGCATTCTCGACATGTGTTAGGAATGTCCAACCACGGAATGTAGAGCCGTGGAAAATACAACCATGGAATTGGCGTCTATTGCTCTGATTGGTCGAAATCAATTGGAATGAATTGGGTGCATGGAAAGAGCCTCCTCGTGGCACACACCGGTAACAGCTAGGCACGGTAAAGCAGTGTCTAGTCTGGCTAATCTTTCCAATACGATGCTACAACAAAATACAGTTGTAGCATCGACACGATAAGAAGAAGAAGATTGGTCGAAAGCCTAGCCTATGCTTCGTTTAGATGAAACCAAAGATTAAAATGTTACTATCCCATTTTGATAAAGATAGACTGCACAGATTATAATATGAAAAGAAAACAATTCAATTCAATAATTGTTATCTGGCAAATGGTTCAACGCATGTAGGTTCTGGCGCGGTTTTCTATATCAAACTAACGCTCGTCGCTTCGCTCCTCGCACCTACTGTGACGCATCACACATGAAAAAAAATCAGTTTAAAAATAATATTTTGACAGTGGCATAGTTAGCTACTTGTACATGATCGGCTAAACGAAAAATTCGAGTAAGCGCAAACGAAGCATATGCTATGACGTCATTTGGCATCAAATTCCCAACACGTGTCGGGAATGTACAACCATGTAATACACAGCCACGGAATGCACAGCCCGGAATTGGATGCCAAAATGGTCACCGATTCCGGGCTGTACATTCCGTGGCCGTGTCATTATCCGATAGGGCGTTCGATGGTACCGCCAGCATATCAGTGTCGGCTCCGATATCCGATATCGAGACGGACAATATGAAAGACAGGTACATTTTTCATACATTTTAGTTACCCGGATATCGGATCAGCGTCCGACACCGATATCGGATCGGATAATGTGAAAACGCTCTGACTCTCAAACTTGATTGAAATCGTTCATAAAAAACGCTACTACAAACTTCCTTTTTGCAATATTTGGTGTAAAATCAAGTCATTAATGTGCGTCTCAATTTTCATTGACTTTCGTCTATAAATAACGTTACAGAAAACTTCCCTCATTTTATTGCATTCATTAGAGTAAAATTGTCACAAAGCGCCTCTTAATAATTTGATTAAAATTCGTCGATTTTTATCGTTACAACACACTTGCCCCCTTTCCCACGGAGGAATTTTAAAATATTATTATGAAAATAGTTATATATTTTATAAAATATTATTATATTAAAAAAACAAACCATCTAAGTAAATTATGTCTTTGTATGAGACTATAAGCGCCCCTTGATTATTTAACATTTTGTTTTTAAATATTTATTCGTCATTAGCGGTAATTGGGTACGCAACCCTAGATAACTTAGCAAAATAACTCGATTCAACGAAAATATTGCTAATACCGATCGACTTACCTATAACACATTGCCAAAACGCACCGATAGCGCGTTCTAGGATTACGCCACGCATGACAGCGCCATCTATACTCGAAATCGTATACTAAATCGTATACGATCGAAATTTTAAACTTAGGGAAATTTTTACAGGGAATTTTTTCTAGAGAAATTTTTACATTTAGCAAAATCATCCCCAGATGATTTTGCTAAATGTAAAAATGCAGATCTATTTTATTTTGTGTCAACATTATGTGTATCAAGTTTCAAGTCAATCGGTTCACAATAAAGATAAACTGCACAGATTATAATATGAAAAGAAAACAATCCGATTCAATAATTGTTGTCTGGCAAATGGTTAAACGCATGTAGGTTCTGGCGCGGTTGTCTATATCAAACTAACGCTCGTCGCTTCGCTCCTCGCACCTACTGTGACGCATCACACGTGAAAAAAAATAAGTTAAAAAATAATATTTTGACAGTGGCATAGTTAGCGAAAAATTCGAGTAAGTGAGTATGACGTCATTTGGCATCAAATTCCCAACACGTGTCGGGAATGTACAACCATGGAAAACACAGCCACGGAATGCACAGCCCGGAATAGGATGCCAAAATGGTCACCGATTCCGGGCTGTACATTCCGTGGCTGTGTTTTCCTTGGTCGTGTAATCACGGCACCCATGATTGTGGTGATTTCCATACTCTTTACCTTAGGTTAAAAGAAGACCCAATCAGTTTTTTTTTAATTACCTACTTAAGAATGCCTAGAGAATGTTTCTTCGAATTACTGGAATTAGATAGATATAGTAAGTATTTCAATTTCATTTATAAAATCCTCCACATTTATATCAATAAATGACTCCTCCACATTTATATCATCCATTATAAATTACCGTTTAGAAATTTGCCTCCTTCTTGTCACCGCACTATGAACGCACTGAACTGAACACGTGGGGTTGCGACACGACGTTGCCGTCCTGCTGTCGAACGCTCGCGGTACGGACGCCGCACTGTTTCCGCACCGTGCATTTTGTATGAAAACATACGACCGTCCGTCCTTACGCCGAACGACGAACGCACCGCTTCGGCACTGCAGCGGTCCGATACGAAACGCATAAATTGAAAGAGCCCTAAGAGCGTTTTCACATTATCCGATCCGATATCGGTGTCGGACGCTGATCCGATATCGGGGTAAGTAAAATTTATCAAATATGTCCGGCCCGATATCGGATATCGGAGGTACATATTTCATACATCTTACTTACCCCAATATCGGATCAGCGTCCGACACCGATATCGGATCGGATAATGTGAAAACGCTCTGACTCTCAAACTTGATTGAAAGCGTTATCTCATTATCCGATAGGGCGTCCGATGGTACCGCCAGCATATCGGTGCCGGCTCCGATATCCGATCTTTATCTTTATCTTTATCTTTATCTTTATCTTTATCTTTATCTTTATCTTTATCTTTATCTTTATCTTTATCTTTATCTTTATCTTTATCTTTATCTTTATCTTTATCTTTATCTTTATCTTTATCTTTATCTTTATCTTTATCTTTATCTTTATCTTTATCTTTATCTTTATCTTTATCTTTATCTTTATCTTTATCTTTATCTTTATCTTTATCTTTATCTTTATCTTTATCTTTATCTTTATCTTTATCTTTATCTTTATCTTTATCTTTATCTTTATCTTTATCTTTATCTTTATCTTTATCTTTATCTTTATCTTTATCTTTATCTTTATCTTTATCTTTATCTTTATCTTTATCTTTATCTTTATCTTTATCTTTATCTTTATCTTTATCTTTATCTTTATCTTTATCTTTATCTTTATCTTTATCTTTATCTTTATCTTTATCTTTATCTTTATCTTTATCTTTATCTTTATCTTTATCTTTATCTTTATCTTTATCTTTATCTTTATCTTTATCTTTATCTTTATCTTTATCTTTATCTTTATCTTTATCTTTATCTTTATCTTTATCTTTATCTTTATCTTTATCTTTATCTTTATCTTTATCTTTATCTTTATCTTTATCTTTATCTTTATCTTTATCTTTATCTTTATCTTTATCTTTATCTTTATCTTTATCTTTATCTTTATCTTTATCTTTATCTTTATCTTTATCTTTATCTTTATCTTTATCTTTATCTTTATCTTTATCTTTATCTTTATCTTTATCTTTATCTTTATCTTTATCTTTATCTTTATCTTTATCTTTATCTTTATCTTTATCTTTATCTTTATCTTTATCTTTATCTTTATCTTTATCTTTATCTTTATCTTTATCTTTATCTTTATCTTTATCTTTATCTTTATCTTTATCTTTATCTTTATCTTTATCTTTATCTTTATCTTTATCTTTATCTTTATCTTTATCTTTATCTTTATCTTTATCTTTATCTTTATCTTTATCTTTATCTTTATCTTTATCTTTATCTTTATCTTTATCTTTATCTTTATCTTTATCTTTATCTTTATCTTTATCTTTATCTTTATCTTTATCTTTATTTTTATCTTTATCTTTATCTTTATCTTTATCTTTATCTTTATCTTTATCTTTAATAATTTGATTAAAATTCATCGATTAATAACGTTACAAAACACTTGCCCCTTTCCCATGGAGGAATTTTAAAATATTATTATGTAAATATACATTTATTTATGTTTATTTATGTATATATATACATAAATAAAAAATATTTATTTATTTATTTATTTATTATATATATACATACATATTTAATAAAATATTATTATATTAAAAAAACAAACCATCTAAGTAAATTATGTTTTTGTATGAGACGACTATAAGCGCCCCTTGATTATTTAACATTTTGTTTTTAGTTTTTAAATATTTATTCTATTCGTCATTAGCGGTAATTGGGTAGGTACGCAACTATAAATAACTAATCAAAATAACTCGATTCAACGAAAATATTGCTAATACCGATCGACTTACCTATAACACATTGCCAAAACGCACCGATAGCGCGTTCTAGGATTACGCTACGCGTGACAGCGCCATCTATACTCGAAATCGTATACTAAATCGTATACGATCGAAATTTTAAACTTTACTTACTCAATTTTAGGGAAATGGGGATGATTTTGCAAAATCTAAAAATGCGGATCCATTTTATTTCGCGTCAACATTATGCGTATCAAGTTTCAAGTCAATCGGTTCAAGGGATAAGAGAAAATGAGACAGCGCCATCTATACTCGAAATCGTATACTAAATCGTATACTAAATCGTATACTAAATCGTATACGATCGAAATTTTAAACTTTACATACTCAATTTTAGGGAAATGGGGATGATTTTGCAAAATCTAAAAATGCAGATTCATTTTATTTCGCGTCAGCATTATGCGTACCAAGTTTCAAGTCAATCGGTTCACGGGATAAGATTCTGCATACAAACTTCAAAGCCTTATTTTAGGGCTCCGGAGCGTTATTTCCAAAATTCCTGCCTTAGTACGCCACACAGTCACTCCAGGAACACGCCTTCCAAATTTCAAGTCTCTAGGACCAGCGGTTTGGGCTGTGGCTCGTACGTCAGCCGTCAGTCAGTCAGGACTTTGATTCTTATTAATGAGAGATAGAAAAGTAGGTAGATTCAAATTGGATAGTAAATAAATATTTACGGACATTTCACACATCACATTCTAACTACAAACTAAGCAAAGCTTATACTACAAACATTACTTATATAACTAGACTGCTAAACTGCTAATAGAATAAATACTAATTTTCTTTTTATGTAAATACATTCATAGAATGCATAGTAACACCCTGACACAGAACAAATATTTATGTTCATCACACAAACATTTGCTCTGGGTGGGGATCGAACCCACGACCCACAGCATGGAAGGCAGAGCTACTTCCAACTGAGCTGTGACGCCTGTCTACGTGAGTTACAACAGCTACGCCGTAGTTTTCGCGTAGCGCGTAGCATGTTAATTACCTTACTGTACCTCTACCATGAGCTGTCACAGTAAAATCGCCTGACTTTACTACAGTAGTTACGTCAATATTAGTATTACGAATTTTAGTACCCAACTATCCGCTAGAGGCGCTGTACAAATCTTCATACATTTTTTTAACTACAGATGCTATCGAGTATAGTAAATATAGTATAGTAAAAACTCATGGTAGAGCTACTGATATTTCATGGCCGGACAGTCGTCACAGCTCAGTTGGTAGTAACTCTACCTTACATGCTGTGGGTCGTGCGTGGGTTTGATTCCCACCCAGACCGAATGTCTGTGTGATACACATAAATAATTATTCTGTGGTTGGGTGTTACTATGTATTCTATGTACTTATGTATTTACAAAAAATATATATAGTATTCTATCAGCAGTCTAGATCCCATATTACAAGTTTTGTTTAGTTTGGTACTAGAGAGTAATGTGTGAATTGTCTATGAATATTTATTTTTATTTATAAATGATTAATTCGATTTTTGATGACCTTAAATAGGCTTTGTGTGAATTGCCGTTTTGACTTTTCCATAGACCTTAGCAACCTACCACACAATCCAAAAACCTACTAGATTTTTCTTGTAAACAATAAGATATTAGGTTGACATTCCACCTGCCCGCACCAAGCGTTTTGCTTCTTCTTTTATAATGCGGTCAGCCAAAGAGTGGAACTCGTTGCCGGCGTCTGTGTTTCCAGAGTCCTATAATTTGGATATTTTTAAGAGACGAGTGAATGGGTATCTTCTAGGCAAGTGTGCTACATCGTAGACCGCATCGTCACTTAACATCAGGTGAGATCGCGGTCAAACTCTTGCCTATAACTTGTAAAAAAAAAAAAAAGATATTAGGTATATTAATATGATTTGTAGCAGGCTATTTGAATGACAGTAACATGTCGTATATGTTACTTATTAGATTACTCAAATTAGATGATTTTTCATCTGCTACCGGTGATTTGTCCATGCGTAACGAACTAATCTGACAGTCGCGTTACGTAAACCTACCGTATTCGACTCACACTGCGTGTCAACGCCCCGTCACAACTTCCAAACGTTGCAGCGAAACCGCGCAGTGTATAATACATTAATGATCGTCATTTGTTTTTCTTATCTCTTCAAATAGTAGCTTTAAACACAGTACTTACCTAATATTTAAAATATTTTTTCATAAATCCTAATAATTATGTAGATATTGCAAAACTGTGTAAATAAAGATGGAGGCGCATGTATTTTTAGATAAATAGATATATAAGACATTCATTTGTTTCACTTTAGCACACAAATTACCTACAATTAAAGTGCAGTAAGGAATGATAATATCTATGAAATAAACTTATTTTTTTTACTGGTCGCGTGGAACTGGCACCTAGTATGTAAGACGATTCTAAATGATCCTTGTGATTTTACTGAATAAAGCAATTTTGACTTTGACTTTGACTTTTTTTTAAAATGGTTTATCTCTATAGGTATTGAAAAAAATATAAGAATAGGTAAGTAGTTAAAATAATAATACGAAATTATTATTAATTACTTTATTATTTATGAAACTTTATATTACCTAGTAATAGGAAATGTAACACTTCTAGTTTGTCAACTCGTTCTCATCCAATTTCTAATCGAAGCCATCCGATTCTGTGTCTTCATAACTGAAACAAAAGAACTTTATCAAAACACGTCCGTGGAAGTACTACCACCTCTGCACTGTGCTAACATCTGCTGCAGAGCAGCACTAGTGTTCTATAGGCATATTGACGTTTTTATAATAGCGGTAACTAATTATGTAATCTATTTATTCACATACAAACTTACGACTATTACAGTATTTAAAAAATGTACGTACATAGGCATATAAAATACATAAGAAACAGTTAAGCTATCTACAGCTATCTATCTGAGCTATCTATAAATCGTTTGCCCGTTGCAAACGATTTATAGATAGCTCGTAGATAGCTAGGTAGTTCAACTGGTCCATATCAGTACCAATCGTCGCGTACAAGATACTGGCTGCATTGCCGCGCTGATACGCTGGGCCAGATACTCACCACCCCTCGGGTCTCGCGTCGCGAGGCGCCCAGAAATGTGTAAAATGATACTTACTAACAGGTTCCTCCTATTCGTATGAAGGGCCGAGAATCTTTGCAGCCGTACATGTACGCCCATTTCCTCGACCTGGAGACTTGGCGACCTGCGTCAGGCGCGAGAGGGCCACACAGAACAGCGAGCAAACACATCAAGAGAACCATTGTATGTAGCCACTTCATGTTCCTATAACAAATAAAATAAATAGATTATTTTACAATTCACTATCTAGTCCCAAACTAAGCAAAGCTTAGGTATATGATGGAAACTCTTCCTCGCGTCGAACTCCTCACGGCTGAGGGTCGTGATTCCCCTGAAAAATCTTTCTCCGGACGATGTCACGCCAACCACTTCTGTCTTTGGCGGCGTGTACAGCATCATGTATGTTGACGTCCATGGTTGTACGTAGGTATTTGGTCGGTCCAACGAAGTGGGCTGCGTCCTCTTGATCGCTTGCCGTCAATCTTTCCGGTCAATTGAATAACGATCAATTGTTCCAGGTTTCCCCCATGATGGAAACTAGGTTGATGGAATACTTATTTTTGTAAATACATATCTAAGTGCAATTCTTACCAGTTTTAAATATTAACCACAAGTATTGAAACGACTGTGACTAAATACATACAACTAATAAGTTTAATTAGCAGTCATTATATATACTTATAATCCGAATATTAATTTATCCCTATTCTTTTTCTAATGAATCAACAAGCCAGTAACACTACAGGGTGTTACAAAAGAGGTATTAAGAATTTTACTAATTTATTAATAAACAACTGAGGAATTAATCAATTTGTAGAAAAGGTTTCCGAAAATTAGCAAAATATGCGTACCTACTTTTGATTGTGTTTGTGCCCAAAATAACAAGAGGAAAGTAATTTAAAAAATACAGGGGGTGTATCCTGATAACTGAAATGTTTTTGAACTGTTATTTGATCAAATTGCAGTTCAATTTTCTTCTTCGTCTTTTATTGATATTTTGAATGATCGATTTTCATACCGTTTGATAGAATTAACGAAAAATCAGGTGGGCCATGCTGAAACCACGGCATTGACGTCATTTTTAACAGCTCAGTCATAATTTTATAAAGCTCAGTAACGTCAGTCCACAAAAATGCCACGGAATACTGATGAGTTACTGTAGTAAAATCATCGAAAACTGAACTGCAACTGAAAGGATATTCGGGCACGCAAGTTTCCCCTTGCTGGATAGCCCCCCAGTATGAAAGAACACTTTGTCGTGAGTAGTTGTAGTCAAAATTATCAAACGTTCATACAATGTCTAAACTGGACCGTCCGTGGTGTTTTACACCTAGATATTTTTACACCCTGTACGTAGGCCTACTAGGTACCTAATTATTTGTAATGTTCTTATTCTTATGTATATTTTATTTATCCTTAATTCGCAATTCTAAAATAAATGGAAAAATAACTGAACCACAAATGTTTGTTTTGTGTATGAGTTATTCACCATAATGTATTTATGTACCTAATCTGTGTATATAATAACAAGAGCTCCATATAAGTAGCGCTCTCTAACTACGACATGATTCATCAAATAATTCCTACCTACATACCTAGATAATATAGGTATTTTTAAGAAGTTATTTAAATTTAAAAGACTGTTAATATATTTCATGTTAATGATGTTAATATTAGTCCTAAAACATAATATTGTATGTCCGAAACGGACAAACTGTAACTAGCTGTACCTATTTTATAAGATCTCAATGTACCTACACAGTTTTGCAATAAATATATTCTTATTCTTACAGAGCCTATGGAATATTATCTATACCTACCTACTTATAATAAATCTGTAGAGAGGTTAATTCTGTACATGAAATATATTTTCAATATAACTATCAGGGGGTGATTAGTGATCGATACTGATGCCAAAACTGCAGTCAGTAAAATTTTTGTCTGTCTGTATGTTCCATAAAGAAACAAAAACTACTCGACGGATTTTAACGAAACTTGGTACAATTATTCTTCATCTAAAATAAAATAGCGTTATGTGTTACTGGTGTCACAGCTCAGTTGGTTGTAGCTCTGCCTTCCATGCTGTGGGTGTGGGTCATAGGTCCGATTCCCACCCAGAGCAATAATAGGTACATCAAAGATTCGTGATTTTTGAATATGCAACCATTTAGTGGAGAATTTGTGCAATTTGAAAATGTTTTTTAAATAAATCGAAGAAGAGGCTAAGATAATTTTCGGTCGATTTTAAATTCTTTTCAGAATAGCCTGCAGTGTTTGGGTGCTCATACATACTTATTGATACTACATTCCTAAAAAAATTGGTACCTACATAATCTTGTAAGTATTAAATCATAGGATATTGCTCGAATCTCTCTTCATCCGTTTTCTGTAGTCAGATGTGTATGCCGGAGACATGGGTCCGTAGCATACACATTGACTAACTCTAAAACTACTGGGTCTAGAGGTCTGTATTTTTTCTAGTACCTCAGGTACGAAATATGCATAAAATCTAGAGCTAGAAATAAATGCTCTACAATCCGCCGTTTGGCGTAACGAGATATTTATACCGAGGACCATGTGCCTGGTTTACATAGTCTTAGGCTAACTTCGGTGTTGTTTTGGCACTTAAATTTTAATCAGATTGCACATATTTTGCACTGAATGACTGCATACTCAAAAATCAAGAAACTTTGAGGCTCTCGCAAACTGCTGACTTTTTATCGGCCGATAGTTTGGTCGGCTTCTTAATCAGTATGAAGACTGAATCACTGTAATGTGTGCAGCTGCATACATCTTCATCTAGGTTAACTGTCCGGGCTCCTGAGTAGGAATGGTCTACAAGTCCAGTAATGGTTTTATTAAAAGTCGGTATACTGCCAAGTCCGCATTAATAAGTAGACTTTCTCCATAGGTCCAGTGTCAGATGGTTTAGAAATTGTATGGGCGAACAGACCACATGTGGACTGGTATGGAAGTGGCTCTATCGACCATATGTGGTCTGTGGACAGTTAACCTGGATTGCTGGGGACATGCACCTTGTCCGCTCTTCTAGGTTCTAGTCGAGCGAATTGACACTTCAATCACAGAGCATAAAATTATCTGCGTGATTTTACTAAGTAAATGTTATATGAGGTTTTCACTAAAAAAATGTTATATGACTGTGAAATGTTAAATTCATTAGTAAACATTGTTGATAAACTGTGTATGACTAGCTTATAGATTGTTTATAAACTAGATGTTTCGTCTTGCTCTCCACTCGTAGTGGGAGCACGGCAACATGTATCGTAAACAATGTTTCATCACCTATGTTTATGAACTGTTTATAAACTGTTACAGAGATGATGAAACATTGTTTATGAACAGTTTATAATCAGTGTTTATTGTCAAAATGTTTACTAATGAATACGTGACTTAACGCTAAATTTAAACATTAAATACCTAAGTTTCACTTATTACCTTACCTACATAGGTATTTATTTAAAGTGTACTCAGCACGTCCTGACCTTTAGACTGACATTGGATTTTGGGGAAATGTTATCAAATAAAAACAAAGTAGGTATTCATCTTTCTCATTATTTGTTTATTGCAATTAAATTTAAATACATAAACAGTACCTAATGTCCATAACATGCCAATTTTATAAGTTTACAAAAGCTCATTATATAATCAAATATATATAACCATTATATTCAAGTATAAGTGTTGGAAATTGGATGGGATTATTTTGGTCTTATTCTAGCCTAAAGGTTAATATATACTACCGAATATAACAATATATAAAAGTTTTAACATTATGTATATTCAACATCTATAACTGATTAATGATGATAATGATGATCGAATTATGTCAACTTTATGTATTTGATTTGACAGGTGTCACAGCTCAGTATTAGCTCTGCTTTCGGTGATGTCAGTCGTGGGTTCGATTCCTATAACAAGCACTAATTACGTAAAACAGCACTAGCATCGATGTTGGCCATCACACAATTGTTTGTTCTTGGTGGGCATCGAACCCACGACCCATAGCACGTCATTTTGGACTATGGTTTTAATTAAAGCTTTTATTACAAGACATTAACACGATATTGTCGAAGAACTAATGGCATACTAGACGCATTCACACCGCGTCGAGACCGATATTTTAACCACTATCGTGTCGGAATCGGATTGTGTGCAAATTCCCAGAAGTGGTCAAACAATATTTAATTTGATTACTATTGTGTATTGGTTATAATTATATTGTGAAATATTATGATTTGTAGATTTGTCAAAACAATTTATTTATTTATAGATTACTTTAATAACACAAAATAAATGTGCATGCGTCATTACCCATACATTAGTACAGAAATATAATTTGATAATATAAAATTCAAGTTATAGTTTCTAAGAAATATATATATTGTCGACAGATAATACTTCCAAAGCTTAATACATTTTAACAACAAGATTTAAAAAAAAATATCTACAAAAATTATTTACTTACATAAAATTACATCAAAGTTATATTTTTTGGAAAAAAAAAACTAAGTTAACAACATTAATCTTAATTCTATGGATTTACATCACATTACATAATTACGTATGGAATAAAAATTTAATTCTACAATTAGTTTTACAAATAACTTCTACGGAAAATAAAACAATTATTACAAAATATACAATATTCGATTTCGGAAGTTAAAAGGGAAAATACAAAATAAAATTTCTGGAAAATACCATCCGTTAAAAATGCTCGTCTATTTTTGAGTAAGCTTTGCGTATTGATAGGCGCTGGGCCAGCCGAGTCGCCTGTGGCTTAGTGGTGAGATGGCGCCTTCTGTTAGTAGGTTCGGTTATCGAGTGCTTGCTGGTACATCAACCTCCATTGCTGGGTTGGTCCTAGAACAACAAGGGTTTTTTGAAAATGATTACAAGGTTATTCATATATTTAGGGTAATAAAAAAATTAGATATGAGATTTCGAGTAAAAAAAGTGATTTTTATAAATGTTTTTTTTTACTAATTACGATATAAATAATAAGTCTGTGATACAAAAACGATGATTATGTATATATAAAATAGTTAAGTTTGTAAGCTAAGTCATGATTGATTTTGTAGAAGTATGTACTTCCTGTGTTGCTTCTCTTAGAAAAAAATCTATCAAACTCTTCAATTTTATTAATTTTTATCATTGCACTAGACTAGGCCATAATTGTTTTAATTTACCAGTATTGTTGGATCTGCTTCTGAGATTGTCTCTTCGGTCATTTGATTTTCTGAAAACACAAAAATTAAGTCAATATTGATATTTGAAACTATCACAGTTTTGAACATAGTTTTGTTTATAAACGGGAATTTTTTGGAAATAATCAAACTCAATCATGTTCTTACGGCCGGTTTCTCGAACGATGATCAACGAAAAAATCAAATAATTACTATGTATCAAACTCGGATCAATCGTGATTTGGGTTTCCAGAAACCGGCCGTTAGTATTAGATACGCTAGCAAATTAAGTCAAAAAATACTTATTAGCCCTTGCTGTGTCTAGATTGTAATTATATTAGGGTACGTAATTAGGAATTAGTGTGCAATAGTTATTATTAAAACATATTAAATATTCTGTTTAAAGAAACCAACATTAAGGATATAGCCGTTTAAACACGTACGTATATAGATGACTACCAGGAAAACTTATTTACAATATATGATAATAAGTTATATTTAACTCCCTGAAATTAAAGAATTTGAGAGAGTTAAATACAACATAATTTCATATTTAATTTATACATCTTCCTGGTCGTTTTCGATAATGACGTTTTCATTCTGTATCAACAGTCCTTATATGGCATGCTAGGTTGGATTTTGTTTAAAAATAATTTTGTATTGACCTGTTTTATTGAAAATTCAGTTATTTAATTTTTGTTCAAAGGAGCTTGACGTAGACATAAAAAATCTAAAATAAGGTGTTTTGTAAAAGGAGCTAGTAGAAAGTATACGTCATACGGCATGTTTTAAGCTTGTTCCGAGTGTAGTGTTGATACAAAGTATTTAAATCACTAATAGACACCAAAACATACCATAACTAAAAGGGATTAGTTGTTAAAATCATATAACATACTGTTCTGAGCATGATTCTATCCTCATTACTAGCGTTCTTTATCTTACCTACATGACAGTAGGATTCTAGAGTAGGAGTCCAGAAAGTGTATAATGTATCATATAAGTCTTGCCTATATGAGCCTGCAGTGTTCTAAGACTGTAGTGTCAGTGTCAGTGTCTATGGGGTATGGAACCCCCATACCCCATAGACACTACTTTTCCCATACCCCCATAGATGAAATTAAACGTACCGTAGGTCCCGAGCCTGGCTTTACTATCGTTCTCTCAGGTTCTATATAGTATATAACATACCGTAAGTCCTGAGTCGGGCCCGCAGCGCGTCGTTGGTCTCCCGTAGCGCGGCGGCCTGGCTGCGCGCGGCGCTGGCCGTGCTGGCCGTGCTGGCCGTGCTGCTGGCGGAGGGCGCGTGCGCCAGCATGCGCGCCAGCGTGTCGTGCAGGCCGCACGTCACCTCCACCAGGCGGCCAGCGAGCTGCGCCGCGCCCACCGGGCCCTCTGCGCAAACAATATAGGTACATTATAAACAACAATACTTTTACCCCCTATCTTATAAAAGTAAGCGTTGACTTTATGTCAACATTACGTATGGTAATCAATACTTCAAGTCTGCGCTTTTTATAAGATAGACCGTTAGGCTTAAAGAAACTTTATTCTCAAGAAAGAATTACAAATTCCCTTATAAGAGAACGTATGTCTAGTTTAGTACGTACGGTGCATTATGTTCGAGGTAATATCGAAAACGCAGCAAAAGTTGTTATTTCACGTCACAAACCAGTTAGAGTTTATAACAAAGAGGAAGCTTCACCATTAGCTCCTCCTTTTTACACATTGTTTTTATTGTTGATAACAAAATTTAGTAGTTCAGAACTTAGAGTAATATTTTTTATTGATTTTATAAACTAATCTAGAACTTTGTGCTCTTTGCACAAAGTTCTAGATTAGAAGCTTACCAAATTCATCATCGTCAACTCTATCGAGTTCGGTGAGCGTGTCGTACTCGTCCAGCGAGCCGCCATGCAGTCCGTCCAACGAGCCGAGGTGCAGTCCGTCGGAGCCGCCGTGCAGTCCGTCGGAGCCGAGGTGCAGTCCGGCCAGCGAGTCCGCGCTCGGCGTCACTACAGGCGCGGGCGACACGGCCGCTACAACACAACACTCGTTATACATCTACTATCTATATTCATACAAAATATGAATTTAAAAACAGTTGAAAATCACAAAAACTTAGTAAGCCTAGCAGGATTTGAACCCGCGGCATTTCGCCTAGCGCTGAATTTATACAAAACAGGATAAAAAACAAAAGAAACACGCTTCCATAGCGTATTTTCTTAACTTTTACAGGCATAAACGTTCTAATATTAATTAAGAAAATGGATATGTTATTACATATCCATACCATACACATAAGATAGCAACACCACTGATGTGAGCTTAGTTTTAAATCATCAAATAGGTGTAATCTAATAATGAGCATTTCATATGAAGTTATCCAGATTAATACACCAACTTATTATTTTGACATTATATGCACGTTATTTATTATCGTACAAACCTGTGGATTCCCGGACGCGTTTGCAAGAGTCGCACCTCCCTCTCGCACGCGCGGCGACGGCAGCTGTCTCGCTCGCACTCAGCGCACCTTTCACTATCATTGTCAGTTGATTCGCTGGAACAAACACAATCATTTCATAAAAACAATAAGTATGTATATGAGATTTAGATTTTTTGTAAAAACTTCACATAGTTTAATGTGGATTTATTGGTATTTATTGGTACCTTGTGTACAAGCAGCCAATAATAATTGTTGAAGATCTGGAACCGTTTCTTCTGGAACCGAACCCGGACCATGTAGTTCCAACGACACATCTGTAAATAACATAACCTTTTACAATATGGACGTAATAATAAAAAATAAAAGTAGTAAGACGACTTTTAAAAACCGGCAAATTATACCGACCCCCTGGTGGTTTTACTTGTTCAATCCGGATGGATCCGAGGTTGAACGAATCAATCATAACTGGCACCTAGAATCACCTTTATGTAAGACGATTCTAAATGATCCTTGTGATTTTATTGAATAAAGAAATTAGTTAGTTATATTATAGATAATATATTATAGAGAAGTTAGTCGGTTGCTAACATCGTCACCCCATGGGTGCCGGAGGTCGGAAGGCGACGGCGAGGTCGGCTGAAAAGGCGTTGGAAGGATGACCTGGATGTCCACGAAATATTGGTGGAATGTCGGCAAGGACCGGGATGAGTGGAAGACTTTGGGGGAGACCTTTGCCCAGCAGTGGGACACTATAGGTTAAGGAAAAAAAAAATGTTGACTTAGAGTTTTGTCCGTGAGTCGGGTGCGGAGTACTGACCGACTTGTCCGAGCGCCTCCGCGACGGCGAGGTCTGCGAGCTGGTCGTAGTGCCGCGCCGGCACGCCCAGCATGTCTCCCACCACGCGCGCCTTCGCACGCAGGCAGCGAGAGATGCTCGCGTCCAGCCGCCGCAGCCGCTCTGCAACACAACCATACATTATGTTAGCCGAATGGACTCTAAGAAATGGACTTAAAGAGTTACACCGGGACTGCCAGAAGACGGAAGACGGCGGCGGGGTCGACCAAGAAGGCGACGGCGGGACGACCTCGATACTTTTGGAAGGGATCGATGGACGAAAGCGGAGAACAGTGCTGATGGTACAGTACCTTGGTTGGAGAGCACGCGGCACGCGACGTGCGCCGTGTGCTCGCGCACGGTGAGCGCGGCGGGCGGCTCCAGCGCGGCGGGCGGCGCCACGTGCGTGCTAATGCTGCCCACTGTTGGGCGGCGGACCCTGCACACAACACAACACGTCAACAACACATATAAACAACAACACATCACGTTAACATGTTTAAACAACAACACGTTATGTTAACTACATATTTACTCAACAACATATCACGTTAACCACCCGTCGGGCGTTCGGCCTCTACGTGCTTTCTACATCATTGATTGTTTTTTTAAGTTATTTTGTTATCAAAATGTTTGTAATTAGTATAACTTACGTATGTTTTTCTTCCTTTTCAATTCCCTCTTCTTTCTCCAAAGCGTCCTCTCGCTCGATACTTCTGTCCTTGTCCTTCTCGGTGTCGCGGCATGCCTCTCGCTCGCTCTCGGCGCGCTCGGCGGATGTTTTGTCTCGCTCGCTCTCGGCGCGTTCTGCGGACGCTCTGTCTCGCTCGCTCTCGTCTTCGATGGTGGAGTTGGATTTTTCTGATGCGTCTGACGGGTTTCGAGATACGTTTATTCCTGAAATTCAAAATAATTGACGGTAAATTAACATCATTGTCTGGAACTGATAGCTCTCAGCGGTAAGGCCGCCCTTTGTGTTACCTTTGTTATTGTTTTAATTTACTTGTTTTCTGTGTTTGTGGTAAGCAATAATAAAGTATTTACCTATATGTATAATAATCAAATAAAGGTTCAATATTACTTAATTTTATTAGATACTTTAGCAGGCCGACCATTACGACATATTTTTTATTTATTTTATTTATGTTTTGTAAGTATTTGTATTTATATGCAATGAGGGAGGGTCGACAATCTATTCAGGCGTCAACTATGAATACGAAAGTTACCTGAGTCGTCGGTAGAACGGCTCGCTTGGTGTGACGGTGTGATGTTAGGCTTCAGATCCGTAAGTTTGGCTAATGGCGCTTCTTGGATGTGCTTTACCCATCTGTAAATATTTATTTATTAGTATACGAAAAACATCTTAAATAGAAAAACTTTTTTTTAGATCATCTTTAACATGAAACTATGGGTTGTAGGTACAGGAAACTCACCAAATGTTTATAATAAAGTTTATTCAAACTTCACAACACACATATAAAATTTAGAAGGATAAGAGTCAGAGTAGAAATGATAGATAGTTCACAGTAAGAGTTCGGCGATAGGAAGAAAGCATAAAGCGATAGCACAGTAGGAAAATAACATAGAAACTATATAAAAGAGAGACGAAACAAATATAACTTCGCGGCGAGCGGAGAGCGGCGAGTTATTACAGCGTATTACCGTAGCGGCGGGCAGGCCGAGACTGGCTTTCGAAACTACTCGAACGAATTCCTATGCGCTCGCGCCGACCGGTCGCGGAGCAAGTGTGCCACAGTTAACTTAATAGTTAGTATGGTAATACGGACTAATATTTTGTTTCCATACTAACTCGGCAAACGGAAGCTTTGCGAACGTAATAACTAAAATTAATAAAGTAAAACTATTATTTTAAGATGAGTGCGTTATGTATACAATATAAATATAATATTTAAGCTAATATTATTGTTTTTATATTTTATTTAAACTCAACAAAGTAGGTAGGTGAAAGTATATACTATATATATTTATTTAGGTATGTATGACGATATATAAAATAAATAAATAATAAGTATAGTGTTCACCACATCACTCCCCCCCAGAGACCGTGTCTAACGGGCGATAATAGTCCGGGAAGCGAACTTGACGCCCAGAACGAGTAGTTTTGGTCGTTATAAGCGGAGATGGATTAGAAGGTGTTTCAGGAGAAGTGTTATTAGAGTGTGACAGTATGTAGGCTGGTTTTAATCGGTCTACGGATACCGTAACAACTTTACCTTTTATTTTTAATTTGAAGGTTTTAGCACTTCTCTCGATCACTTCATGAGGACCAGTGTATGCTGGTTGTAAAGCACCTCTCAACGCATCTTCTCTAAGAAAAACATGAGAGCAAGATGACAGATCTTTATAAATAAAGACTTTATTCGTTGAGTGATTTGAAGTAGGGACTGGCTGTAAATTGTTGGCAAATGATCTGATACGGGTTGAAAATTCTGTTATATCAGTCGTACATTTGTCAACTTTTTGGCCAAAGAATTCGCCTGGCAGGCGCAACGGTTCACCGTATACTAACTCAGCTGAGGACGATTGGAGATCTTCCTTAAAAGAACTTCTTATGCCGAGTAGTACTAGAGGTAACGCTTCGGTCCAGCTGCTGTCGACAGCGTGACACATTATTGCTGCTTTTAGCTGCCGGTGGAACCTCTCTATGAGACCGTTGCACTGCGGATGATAGCTGGTGGTCTTGCGATGCTTAAAACTGATAAATTTTGATAGTTGTTCGAATAATGCTGATTCAAATTGCCGACCGCGATCAGTAACAATGTCGGTCGGACAACCAAATCGCGCTATCCATCCCGATAAGAACGCTTTAGCCACTGATTCTGCGGTGATATTGGTTAGGGGAACAGCTTCAGTCCATCGCGTGAAGCGATCGACTGCTGTCAGACAATACCTAAAATCACCAGAAGGAGGTAATGGTCCGATTAGGTCTAGGTGAACGTATTTGAATCGCGCTTTAGGTAAATCGTGTGTGCCTAAAGGCGACGCTACATGTCGATTCACCTTTGTGCGCTGGCAAGCCAAACACGCCCTAGACCATTCGCGACAGTCTTTCCTCATCAGTGGCCAGACAAATCGTTGTGCTACTAATTTTGCACTAGCGTTAGCACCGGGATGGCTTAACGAATGCAAACTATCAAAAACTTGTTTGCGCAAAGTTTTGGGTATTAATGGCCTGGGAGCCGTTGTGCTGACATCGCAGTACAATTGACTACGACTTCCAGGTATATTTAACTTCTTAATGTGCAAACCAGTTTCTTGTTTTAAAAATTCTGCTATTTCAGGATCGGAGTCTTGGGCTGTAGCAATCACCTCTAGATCTACAGGACTTTTCAGTTCATCGACCCGGGAAAGCGTGTCGGCAACGACATTGTCTTTCCCAGCGATGTGTTGAATATCAGTCGAGAACTGTGATATGTAATCTAGATGTCTATACTGTCGAGGGCTGCAGTGTGCTTTCCTTTCGTGGAATGCGAAACACAGTGGCTTATGGTCAGTATAGATGGTGAATGTTGTAGCCTCTAGCCAATGACGAAAGTATTTAAGACTCTCGTAGATAGCAAGGAGCTCTCTATCGTACGGAGAGTATTTTTGTTGCGTAGAGCTCAACTTACGTGAGAAAAAGGCTAGAGGTTCCCAATGTCCATCTTTAAGTTGTTGTAAGACTCCTCCCATAGAAAAATCTGAAGCATCTGTTACGAGGCCTAACTTACATTTAGAGTCAGGATGGGCCAACATTGCAGCGTTGCAAAGACTCTCTTTGCATGCTTCAAAGGCCTTAAGTGAAATTCCACTTACATCAACGGGCTGCGATGCTTTGATGGATCCGGTCAGTAACGCATTCAATGGAGCTTGGATTTGGGCAGCTTGGGGGATAAACCTCCTGTAAAAGTTTAACATACCCAAGAACCTTCTAAGCTGCTTTGCTGTTTTAGGGACAGGGAACTCCTTGATTGCTGCCACCTTTCCTTCCAGAGGTTTTGTACCATGTTGAGAGATGTGGTAGCCCAGAAATGTTACCTCGGACTTACCAAAAACGCATTTAGCGGTGTTTATGAGCATGCCGTAATTCGTCATCCTGGTAAAAAGTTGTCGCAGGTGATCTTCATGCTCAGATTCATTTTTGCTAAATATAAGAAAGTCATCAAGATAGGGGTAACAAAAGTCTAGACCACGAGTCATCTCATCAACGAACCTCTGGAACGTCTGACCAGCATTCCGCAAGCCGAAATTCATGTAAGGGAATTCGTAAAGTCCAAAGGGCGTCGTTATGGCGCATTTTGGGATATCATCCTGAAAAACCGGTATCTGGTTATAAGCCTTGACCAGGTCGATTGTGGAAAAAATCGTACAACCAGACAAACTGTGGGCGAAGTCATGAATATGACGTATAGGATACTTATCTGGTATCGTCCGGGCGTTGAGCATACGGTAGTCACCACACGGTCGCCAACCATTGTCCTTTTTAGGGGCGAGGTGAAGTGGTGAAGACCAAGGGCTCTCCGACGGACGGGCGGTACCATTCGCCAACATTGCCTCGAACTCAGACTTGGCAATCCTAAACTTGTCTGGGGCTAGTCTACGAGGTGTACACGATACTGGGGGGCCTGGGGTGGTGCGAATGTGGTGGACTGTACTGTGTTTAGGTGTGCGATGAGCGCCCGTTGGCCGTGTTAAATTTGGAAACTCTGAAAGTAAATCATGATATTTAGAATTACCAGTCACGACCTTTACACTTGATATGAGCTTATCATTTATAGCAATAACAGTAGCAACGGTTGACAAACTTGTAGTAGCATCAATTAAACGTTGGTTGCGGATATCTACAATTAAATTAAAATGAGATAAAAAATCTACTCCTATTATAGGTTTTGTTACATCCGCTACAATGAAACGCCACACAAAGTCTCTACGAAGATTTAAATTTAAATTCATCTCTACCCAACCGTAAGTGTCTATAGAAGAACCGTTTGCTGCACACAGTTGATAGTCCGATTTCACCCGTTGTCGAAACGCAGATCGTGGCACGACGCACAAGTCGCTCCCTGTGTCCACTAGGAATTGGACAGCCGATCTACGATCTGTGACGAATAGGCGACCAGTAGTGGAAGGGCAATCTTCTGCCGCCATTATCGACTGCCCTTTTCGTTTCCCGCCTTGTAATCGCAGGGTTGGATACACTTGTCCGCTCGGCTGCCAAATCTGTAGTGGTACCAACAATTAGGGAACTTTCTATAGTTTGACGCAGATCTTCTCGAAGGAGTACGGTTACGGCTTCCACGATTTTGAGATGACTGCCGATTGCGGGGACGGGATCGGTCATGTACTTCCATGGTTAGCGCGCTGACTTGTTTTGATAGCTCCGTAATATGCCGCGCCATGGTGTCCAACGCAGAATCAGCCCTGGAACTCGACGCCGCTGTTGCCGCCACATGAAGTGAAGCCGGTGCGATGTCATGCACGCGATCTGCCAAATCCGCTAGCTCACTCAGAGATAAGCTCATCTGGGAAGCGATGATGGTTTGCAAGTTGCTTGGTAGTCGGCTCGTCCAGATGGACCGCAAAAAATCTTCGGGAATAGCGGGACCAGCCAGCTGTTGTAAGTGCCGCAAGAACTGTGAAGGTTTACGATCACCTAATTCTTCCGACTGTAGCAATTGTTTCACCTTTTTTTCTTTTGAAACGGAGAGGCGTTTTATGAGCTCACTTTTAAGCTTTTCATACCTTCCACTGGCCGGCGGTGACGTAATAATGTCTTCCACCTCGACGGAGTATTGCCGGTCTAAGTGTGAAAGCACGTAGTAGAATTTTGTTAAATCATCCGTTATCCGCGCCATGCTGAATTGTCCTTCTATTTGCGAAAACCATATTGTAGGTTTTTCGGGCCAAAACGGTGGTATTCGTACGCCCACACGAAATAGTTCCGAAGGATGTTGTGGAGGGTCAGTGGAAACACGTCCTTTGTCCCTCACCGATTGTTGCGACGTGGATGAGTCGCTGCCGTCACTGTTCATATTTCTTCTCTTGTGTTCTTTTCGGGGTCACCAGATATGGGTTGTAGGTACAGGAAACTCACCAAATGTTTATAATAAAGTTTATTCAAACTTCACAACACACATATAAAATTTAGAAGGATAAGAGTCAGAGTAGAAATGATAGATAGTTCACAGTAAGAGTTCGGCGATAGGAAGAAAGCATAAAGCGATAGCACAGTAGGAAAATAACATAGAAACTATATAAAAGAGAGACGAAACAAATATAACTTCGCGGCGAGCGGAGAGCGGCGAGTTATTACAGCGTATTACCGTAGCGGCGGGCAGGCCGAGACTGGCTTTCGAAACTACTCGAACGAATTCCTATGCGCTCGCGCCGACCGGTCGCGGAGCAAGTGTGCCACAGTTAACTTAATAGTTAGTATGGTAATACGGACTAATATTTTGTTTCCATACTAACTCGGCAAACGGAAGCTTTGCGAACGTAATAACTAAAATTAATAAAGTAAAACTATTATTTTAAGATGAGTGCGTTATGTATACAATATAAATATAATATTTAAGCTAATATTATTGTTTTTATATTTTATTTAAACTCAACAAAGTAGGTAGGTGAAAGTATATACTATATATATTTATTTAGGTATGTATGACGATATATAAAATAAATAAATAATAAGTATAGTGTTCACCACAAAACTAAAAAAATCAATAATAATTACAAAAAAAATAACACATTAAAATATATGCCGCACTGGCATGACAAAAACAATAACAACTAGCTGTAAGTTCACCAGTTAAGTTTGATCTACTTTGATAAACTACTATAAAATGATACCTTAAAACTATTGTTATTGTAAAAATTCACATGGCTTATTCATATGGTGTGATCGACAATTTTTGATTAAAGTACTTGCAGAATAGAAACTAATATTATAAAGAGGAAAGATGTGATTGTTTGTTTGTTTGCATCGAATAGGCTCCGAAACTACTGGACCGATTTCAAAAATTCTTTCACTGTTGTGAAGCTACATTATCTGCGCTGAACATAGGCTATATTATAATGATATTTTTTATATAGGCTACCCGTGCGAAGCCGGGCCGTACTACTAGTATTGTTATAAAGTACAAACTCACGTGGCATATTCGGAAGCGGAGTTAGCGGAGAGCTCGTGCATCTGGACTCCATTGATGTTCATCAAGAAGAATGTATTCCGCACCGCCGCGTTCGGACGAAACAGAACTTTGTCCCTGAACACATAAGGACTAGATTAGCAACTGCTAAGTGTAGCATGTAAGTCTTGTAGGTCAAATAGGATGAAAAAATAGATGAGTTACGGCCGGTTTCTGGAAACCCAAATCACGATTAATCCGAGTTTGACACAGTAATTATTTGATTTTTTCGTTGATCATCGTTCGAGAAACCGGCCGTAAGAGTCCCCGCAGACTGCAGACTTTTTTTTAGTCGGCTTCTTAATTAGTATGAAGACTGAATCACTGTAATGTGCGCATCTGCATACATCTTCATACTGATTAAGAAGCCACCAAACTATCGGCCGATAAAAAGTCTGCAGTTTGCCCTTAGGGTTCAAAATTTTTGTAGTATTTAAGACTGTCGTGAACTAATATGTTCAAATTGCATTTTTATACGTTATCAGAAGTTGGCTAATAAAAATTTTATTGCCGAAAAGTAGAGGTATAAAGGTCCTAATTAGAGTGAAAAATATAATCAATAAAAATATACTGCATTGGCTTCACAGTGCAAACGTATCATACGAACTCGATCGAGCTCTTTTACTAAAACGACTACTGTTCCACTTGTTGGCTTATGTTGCCCTACTGTTATTTTTTGAGATTCTCTGTCGCTATGTCGACCTTTTGAAAGGTGTGCAGTGTCAAACGTGTATAATGTCAGACGTGTCTAACGCCAGACGTGTCTAATGTCAGATGTGTATAATGTCGAACGTGTATATAATGTCAGGAGTGTCTAATGTTAGACGTGTCTAATATCAGCCATGTCTAATGTTAGACGTGTCTAATGTCAGATGTGTATAGTGTCTGATGTGTATTGTGTTGGAGAGGTCTACACCTCTCCAACACAATACACATCGTATGTTTCAAAATACATGTCGGGCATGTTTAGTGTAAGGCGTGTTTAGTGTAGGGCGTGTTCGGATGTGCGTAGTGTCGGACGTGTATGGTGTCGAACGTGTGTAGTGTAGTAGTGTGTAGTGTAGTAGTGTGTAGCGTACCATTTGATGACCGGCGAGAGGTTCTGCTGCTGCGAGGGTTGCGCGATGGGCTTCAGCACGTACTTGTCGCCCTCGCGCTGGATCAGCACCAGCGAGTCCTCCAACATCAGCGCCTGGAAATACATTTAAATGACAATCCAATCAATGTGTCATTTACGTTTTGTCCCTTGCGCTCTACCACCTGCACTAGAAAGGACGTCATCGACGCTACGGACATACTTACTACTCTACTTATCCCCCACAAGAGTCGCAGAGTACTGCTCGAATCGAATATAAAGTTGTAATTGAGTTTATAATTGACACGCAAGAAGAAGAAGCGCCTGGAAGCAAACATGTTTTGACGAACTCGAGATTCACAAAAAGATTTAGAACATTATATTATTTTATTATATATATTATTGAGATAAACTTAGCAAATCGCATCTAGTTGCACGGGTTTTTTTTTAAATCATCCTTCTACTCTTGCAATCCGCCCTTTGGGCACTAAGTTAGAGTTTTGTTGGTTCTTCGCCAGGCGTGCGTTGACTGCATCCAGTGACACATCACACATTGCACGGTGTAATTTAGTTGAAATGGTTAATTTCGTTTCAATAATTAGAATTCAAGCAGGAGATCGAGATAAATGGAAGAGTTTGGGAAACTTTGCCCTGCAGTGGGACACAAAAGGTTAGATAAAAAAAATGGTTGTCTGTAAAGTCGGTTTACTGACGATAGTTGAACGTGACAACGTCACTTCATGGAACGCGTCAGAACGCCTCAGAACGCCTCATGAGTCATGTTTTTCGTGCGTGCAGCCGGCTCTATCGAATTATAAGACGTTGTCACGTCAAAAACATTGAAGGGATTAGTACCAGAACATGATTCTTCTTGTTGGAGTCGTTCCGTATGGTGAGCTCGCCCTCCATGGTGAGTGCGTGCGCGTGCGCGGCGAGGTCGAGCCGCCGCAGCCCCTCCCACTCCTCCCCCCCGCCCCCCGCCGGCGCGCGCACCTCCAACTTGCACTGGATACTGCGCAACCTGGCACAAACATGTATACTATGACAGGCGTCACAGTTCAGTTGGTAGTAGCTCTGCCTTCCATGCTGTGGGTCGTGGGTTCGATTTCCACCCAGAGCAAATGTTTGTGTGATAAATAAATATATTAGTTTAGTTTTCATCACAACTGTGCCTAATTATCGGGAAATAATCAATCTCACAAATCATGGTGAATATCCCGTTTATAAAGAAAACTAACTAACAAAACCATGATAGTTTCAAATATAATAAATATATTTGTTCTGGGGGTTTCTATGTATGTATTTACAAAAGGACAATGTATACAAGTATTCTATCAGCAATCTTATTCCCATAGTACAAGCTTTGCTCAGTTTGGGACTAGAGTCAAATGTTTATGCACCAAGCGGCAAGTTTATCTGTATTCGATGATACTGTATGAAAAACTACGTATAAGTTTGTGAATAGCGCCACCTATCGGCAAGCTAACCTGTGTTCGTTCTCCGCGGTGCGGATGGCGGTGTCGACTCCGTGCAGGACGTCCTTGGCTACCCCCAGCGCTTTCTGCAACCTCTCCGCTTCGCTGCTGTCTTCGCTCTCCACTGTCTTCAGCACACTTTCTAGTAACAGCTGGTATTTTGTTAACCTGTAAGAAAAATAATAATCATTTCATATACATGTCCTTTAGTTCGTATTTTGATACTCCCATCTTAACTTTTGCTGCAATTTTTACTTTTTGGCTGAGCTTATCTTGTTGTTTCTTGTGTTCTGTTACTGCATTAATATTATGTTATGATCTGTTTAAATTTTAGTTTAATTTTAGGCCTCTCACTTCTGCCAGACGCAGGCGTTTATCCTCCTAGACTTATATCCTCAGCTCTCCTCATCTCAGCAGAAACAGGCGTTCTGTTCTGCCATCTCTTCGACTAATACTTTCAGCTCTCCTCACCTTTTGCCAGACGCTGGTGTTTAGGAACCTTCTATACTAATACGGTCAGTTCCCCTCACCTTTGCCAGACGCTGGTGTTAAGCACCTCCTAAACGAATATCGTCAGTCCCTCACCTTTGCCAGACGCTGGTGTTAAGCATCTCCTAGACTAATACCGTCAGTCCCTCACCTTTGCCAGACGCAGGCGAGCAGGTCCCGCAGCTGCAGCCGTCCGCACATGGGCAGCTGTTCCCTGGCGGCCAGGAACTGATGCAGCTCCTTGTTCTTGCGGCGTCGCTCGCGGAGCGCCTCCAGCGCCATGCGCTGTCCGCGGCAGAACCGGGACAGCGTGGGCGCGTAGCCCGCGTCACCCAGCTGGGAATAACCAATGTGGAGTTAGATCGGAAGTGTATACAATTTGAGAAGGAAACGGTAGATGTGAGATGATTGACACAGAATTCTAGGGAAAGCGCGATAGCAATGTGGTTCCTCTGCGAAAAGATCCGAAAAGGGATGATCTTCCGATCGCCGAGCGACCTTTGGTTCGGGGTCGCTCGGACCGATGGTTAGTAATCGGTCCGAGTTTAAACTCCGTGATAAGATCTAGTATTTGTCTCTGCCATCTGGTGGTCTGTTGCGTACACTACAAACTACATCGAAGTCTACGCAACAGGCCACCAGATGTAGCGAGAGTAGGATCATGTAGCGAGATAGATCGTACCACAACATTACTATCCATGAGTCCTCGGATATCGTGCCAGAGGTCGCTCGGCTGGGCAGATCTTCCCTTTTCGTAGGAGATCCCACACCTAACTTCCCTATATGAAGATGAGACTAACGATTAAGTTAGATTTAGGTTATAGGTTCACACTATAAGACTCATTTTGAACGTTATCAAAATGAGTCTTACAGCTCGTTCACACTAGTCGTAAGTCGCATATGACTAAAAATCTAAAGTCTGATGTACCTGTAAATCCTGGCAAAAATCGCGTCTCATCCGATGTGAACAGCTCCATATAAAGTGTATGGTGACCAGAGCATTCGACTTTTAGTCATATGCGACTTCCGACTAGTGTGAACGGGTTGTTACAGTGTGAACCTATCTCCTCAATGGATTTGATGATAGTTATACTCACAGTGGCAAGCATGGCGTCTGCCACGGCGCGCACGTCGACGAGCGGCGCGCACGGGTCGTGGCGCAGCGCGCGCAGGCCGGCGTAGAGGCGCGCGTGGCGCTCGCGCACGGCGGGCAGGTTGGGGAAGAGCGCGCGCAGCTCGTCGGGCGCCAGCAGCCCGCCCGCGCGCTCCAGCGGCCGCAGGAACACGCGCCCCAGCACCTTCAGCCAGCGCACGTGAGACCCCTCAGACACTATCAGCTCTGCAAAGAGTTGCCAACTTGATTAATAAATATTCTTGAACATATTACACATCGCGCTCAAATCCCAAACTGAGCAAACTTCATATTGTCTTATTGTCTTAATAGTACTCACATAATGTACCCAAGTTTGGGTGTAGCAATAATAATAATTATGTATAAGGAATTGTATGTAATTGGAGAGCGGACCGACTTTTAGCATGCAAATACTTAATTAAGTAATTTTAATAATTCTGCTCATGGAAGCTTCGTTAGCGTAGGTTGGTTAGTTAACTCTTATTTTAACATCTTATATATACTTAACTTACATAAAATACATAGTAACAACCAAACACAGAACAAATATTTATGTTCATGATACCACGAAAACATTTTTTTCGGTGGGAATCTAACCCACGGCCCACAGCATGGAAGGCAGAGCTAATAACTGAGCTGTGATAGTGTACGGCAGTATATCCTGAAAGTATCTTACCATGTATGACCTCCTGCCTCTTCCTCAGCCTGGCGGAGAGAGAGATGGAGCTGAGGACGTGCGGCGGGATGCTGTCCGACCATTGCGCGGCCAACGCCTCGTCCTCGTCCGACACGTCCGATTGGGATGCTGTAACAAATATATTTATTTAAAATGATAAAAATACATGATATTATTTTATATTAATCAGCCATGGCTGTCCCACTGCAGGGCAAAGGTCTCCCCTCCCTGCTTCCACTCTTTACGATTGAATGCAGCTACAGGCCGAGATGGTAGGTATGCATCGAGTTCGTCGCGCCATCTCCTCCTGGGCCTTCCACGTACAAATACATGATAAAAGTAAATATTCATGGACATTTTACTCATCACAATCCAATCCCAAACTAAGCAAAGCTTGTAATATCGGAAATATATTGCTGATAGAATACTTATATACATTTTGGGTAGTAAATAGTAACACCCAGAACTATTTACGTTCATCACACAAACATTAGCTCTGGGTGGGAATCGAACCCACAGCATGGTAGGCTGAGCTACTACCAACTGAGCTGTGACGTCTGATATAAAAATCACGATCTTACGATCACGTGGTATATAGCGTTTGACAGAACTATGAACAAAACTTGACAGAATGCTAAATTAAAAATAAAAACAAATGACGTCTTACGTCAATATTAAATAAAAAAATACATCCTTACCCTGCTGTTCAGCAGCGACCGTGTTGCTCTCGTTGCTTCTGGAAGACAGGCTCGAACTGCTGGAGCTGCCGGACGGAGCCGTGGCCGACCCTGGCTCCAGGTCACTGTGGGCAAACGCACTTTTTGAACAAACACTTAGGTTATCTGTTATCACCAACAAAAGTGGAAGAAATATATAAAACTATGACGCAGATATCAACTAAGTCTGCTAATTTTCGTTTCAAAATGGTACAAACTGCATTATACAACTCAACTTCTGGATAGTATTCTATCAAGACTTCCATAAAGACATCATCTTTATTAACCGACGAAAGACGGAGGAGATTCTCAAGTCAACGTGTATACAGGGTTACATGGAAAGTCGTGCTAGATCCGTTAAGGGCGTGGAGTACCCATCATTTCTGACTTATTTTACTAAGAAACACCTTACCCTAAACTTAACCCATTTCGAGATATTCGACTTTTAAATTTTTATTGAAAATTGCAGACTTTTAGGCTACTAAATTTATTATTGTTTTTTCTGTGCATCTTATTATTATTATTGTTGCATTTTTACATGAGTAATAAGATGCTTTAGGACATCAATTATTAAAATAGTGCGTAAGTTAATCGAATAGACCGTAGTAGACAAGTGAAACTTATGAAATAAAAAAATATTTTAGAAGGTTTATTTTTCTCTAAGGGATATCTAAAAAAAATATTATGGCACTCGTTCGGCGGATGTTATAATAAATATCTACGTTTCAACAGCTATCTAACGACGTATAATAATCTAGGGTTTGTATTACATTTCGTGGAAAAAAAGTAGTTGGGACGCTCCAGGTTGCAGTTCTAACGGTCCCGCGCGAGCAAGACAAGTGAATATTTATGTAGATGCGAATGAAAGAAAAAATGTGTAGATACCGGCTAGGTTGGAAATACAACAGGGAAAATTGTTTTGGTTGTCAGTCTGCTTTTGTGCTTCGTACATACATAGTGAATGTGATATCGTTTTGTCTATGTCTATGTCTTTTGCTCTTTTCTCCACTTGGCTGTGATTCTGAACTATTTCTTCTGATTTTGATTACTGTGCTCGTTAACCGGACTCTGATTTGTACCTGTGATACGGAAATGTTGAAAATGACGTCCTAAACATCTGAAGAATATGCTTATTTGTTACGGATACTGCGATTGTGTGTCGACAACTCAAGCAAAGCAAGTCAAATAAAGCAGAGTTCGGGTAACGAGCACAGTAATCAAAATCAGAAGAAATAGTTCAGAATCACAGCCAAGTGGAGAAAAGAGCAAAACGATATCACATTCACTATGTACGAAGCACAAAAGCAGACTGACAACCAAAACAATTTTCCCTGTTGTATTTCCAACCTAGCCGGTATCTACACATTTTTTCTTTCATTCGCATCTACATAAATATTCACTTGTCTTGCTCGCGCGGGACCGTTAGAACTGCAACCTGGAGCGTCCCAACTACTTTTTTTCCACGAAATGTAATACAAACCCTAGATTATTATACGTCGTTAGATAGCTGTTGAAACGTAGATATTTATTATAACATCCGCCGAACGAGTGCCATAATATTTTTTTTAGATATCCCTTAGAGAAATATAAACCTTCTAAAATATTTTTTATTTCATAAGTTTCACTTGTCTACTACGGTCTATTCAATTAACTTTTGCACTATTTTAATAATTGATGTCCTAAAGCATCTTATTACTCATGTAAAAATGCAAAAATAACAATAATAAGATGCACAGAAAAAACAATAATAAATTTAGTAGCCTAAAAGTCTGCAATTTTCAATAAAAATTTAAAAGTCGAATATCTCGAAATGGGTTAAGTTTAGGGTAAGGTGTTTCTTAGTAAAATAAGTCAGAAATGATGGGTACTCCACGCCCTTAACGGATCTAGCACGACTTTCCATGTAACCCTGTATATGTATACATATATATGTATATACATATGTATATATTTTATGTGTGTTCAAGCATATATTTTGACAGAGTAGTCCGATTTTGATAATTCCTTTATTTTCTTCTACAAGTCTTCAAAATCCTTGACAAGGAATGTTCGCAAGTACTTGCGTGTAAAACCCTGCATATTTTGGAAGTAATCACGCGCAGTGCAAACTGACAGCGGTTTCATAACATACGGATTTAGCCGGGCTACAACATCCACTGTTTGGACTCTTGCTTCCTGCCGTCTCCCAGTAATTGCTCATACTCATACATAATACATAATACAAGTGTGTGCTAATGGCGCAATGAATTTGTGTTAATAGATGTTGCACAATTAGTACTGAAATTATTAATATTTGCCAAATAATGTTTGCAAAAGGAGAGAGGGTAAAAATTATAGCATCCCGTCTTTTTGCATCGGAGGGTTAAAAACTTTTTTAACGCGATTTGTGCTACAAAAAGTTTCGTTTTCCCGACATTTTTCGCCTTCAAAATTATAAGTATAAAAACCTTTTTTAGTTAAACCTCATTTATATTCAAGAATCGTGTAACAACTTCAAATAATCGATATAAAACGTGACTGCGTACAACAAGTAGTTATGAAAGTAATTACATGAAAATGTAAAAGATTTTTCTAAATTATTCAAAAAGTAATCTTGTTAGATGTTTTAAGAAAGAATTTGTTGTATCTTTCTTTGATCAAAAGAACTTCAAGTCAAAAGTTAATAATATAAACCACATAATTTTTGTGATTAAAACATGTAATGTTAAATTCTTACAAGTTAATATATCAGACACACTAAGCAAGACTTTGACTCACTTTGAGAGTTCTCCAATACATAACTCGGATCATTTGAGTGAAAAAGCCTCACCCCGCTCTCAAATGACCACAACCCACTGAATACTTGGAATACGTAAATGGATGAAAGGAATTATATTCTATTAGAAGTAATTCTAGTGTATTTTCGCTGGAAACGACAATTTCTATACATATAATTAACTTTAAAATGAATAGTCCCCGTTTTATTTATATGTATGACACATTTAAAATTATTAATTTTAAAGTTATATGGGATATACTCGTACATAAATAAATATATGTGCTGTTTTTTACTGTATTTTCGATCAGTAGTTAAGATTTTAAGATCAGTACCCCAAGTACGAGTTAGTGCAATCCCAGCTTCCCAAGAAATCTGCTAGGGGCGCTGCTTAGATCTCCATACAAAATCGGTGACGCTCGGCGATAGCGTCTCTGCGATCCGTGTGTGCACAAACTCTTACTTGTAGTACTGTAGTAGATCGACAAAAAAACTCATACTTATTTAATTTTTTTTGACTGTCACTATGACAGTTTATTACAAGTCAGTTAATCGTTAAGACCACCTGTCTACATGTCATCCAAACAACGATTAGTAGAATGTTAATAGTCATACAAACATACTTATCACATACCGCGATAACATTATCTGCGTCCTTTGGGAGACAACTAACGGGATATTTTATTATTCAAAATTACTAGAAAACCCATCCCACTCTCACTTTCACAGAATACTTAATAAAAAAAAATTGGTTTAAATTGAAATGGATTTGTCAAAACATGTACCTAATGTATGTTTGTTTGAATATCACACCTAAACTACTAAACAAATTTTGATACAACTTATACAATTTAAAAGCACATTTTTGGATTCTAACATAGTCTATATTTTATTAGATTTAGGATTCTGAGTTAAAGCTTGATATTTCTAAACCAAAAGCAGTCATACGTTGCAAAGATCACCGAATGTTGGTGACAGAGATATTTCAATCACAATTTTATTCGGATCACGAATTATTATGTGACAATCGTAAACGTATCAAAACGGTAGCGAATCACACTGCGCGGCGATGCCGTGAAGTTTGGCAGTTGAGCTGGCGTTGAATACTTCCGTTTTGATACCTTATAACAAATCAATGTATTATGCTATTTTTTAGATAAGATTTTTTCGAGCTTTTCCAAAACGTACACTCGCCGTAAATCGCGAATAATAGCTAATTAATATTTATTTATTTTATTTTATTTTATTCGGAAAACAAACAGTGTACAAACTATATTAACAACAACTTAAAAAAAACTAAACACCAATTATATGTTTTCACATGTAAGATTCTAAATAACTTGTTTTATCCATAGAAAAAAAAAAAAATGAAAATACTTAAATTTAAAATTAACTAAATTAAAAGTGAATAAGTAACAAGATTACACAATTCAAGAAAGAGTAATAACAAATATATATAATATAGTCACGAAACAGAATGAAACCAGTGGCTGGAAAGAGCCCGCTTAAATGCAGATGCCTTAGAATTAAAAAGGTCCAAATCGGGATAACCAACCAGATCGTTATAACAATTAGCTGATCTAACTAAAAATGAGTTTTGCCTAAAATTTGTTGCACTGTGGGGAATGTAAAGAGAGAGGGACGGTATTCTAACACTACGCGTGGGAACGCGTAGTTTAACCGCGGATAAAAGATCAGGAGAATCTATCTGTGACTGGGCTATTTTAACTAAGATAGAGATGTCAGATATTGTTCTTCTCATCTGAAGTGGAATCATATGGTGTCTTTTACATCTCGTCTCATAACTCAAATCATAACTTTTACATTTATACTGAAGGTATCGCATGAATTTACGTTGAACGGATTCTATTCTGTTAATGTAAACATCGTATTGTGGATTCCAGATTTGAGAACAGTATTCGAGAATACTACGTACGAAAGAGCAGTAGAGGATTTTAACTACTTTAACATTCTTGAATTGAGAGCAGGATCTCTTAATGAAGCCCATGGATCTATTTGCTTTTTTAACTATGTAGTCTACATGCTTTTCGTATGTTAGTTTTGAGTCGTGTATCACACCTAAATCTCTAACTTCCGTTAACTTTCTAAGAATACAGCTTTTGAGCGTATAACTGTGTTCGATGCAATTGACTTTGGGCGTAAAAGTTATTGAGTGACATTTGGCGACGTTAAGATCTAGCTTATTAAGTAAACAAAACTCTTCAAATCTTAACAAATCAAGCTGCAGTAAATGACAGTCTGTAATAGAATTAATTTGTTTAAAAATTTTCATATCGTCGGCGTACAATAAAAATTTAGAATGTAAGAAGCAGGTGTCCACATCATTAATGAAAATATTAAAAAGCAAAGGGCCAAGCAGAGATCCTTGAGGGACACCAGACGGGACGGTATGCCAAGTAGATGAAAATCCATTAATAATAACTGCCTGAGATCGATTCTCTATGTAGGATGTAAACCATCTAAATAGGTTACCATGGATTCCAGCAGAAAATAGTTTTTGCAAAAGTATCTTGTGATCTATGCGATCAAAAGCTTTACTGAAATCTGTAAAAACTGCATCCGCCTGTCCACCCATCTCCATACTTGAAGACACATAGTCCACAAATGACAATAAGTTTGATGTTGTTGACCTATTTTTAAGAAATCCATGTTGTTCAGGAATGAAAGTGGTGGATAAAGAGCTGTAAACCTGAGTGTAGATAAGCTTTTCAAGTACCTTAGCAAAAATGCATAACTTACTAATCGGTCTGTAGTTTTTAACTTCACCTCTGTTGCCACTTTTGTGTACTGGTGTGATAAAGGCCGACTTCCACATAGTAGGCACAATGCCTTCTCTTACTGAGCGTTGAAATAAAATGGTAAGGGGTGCAGTTAGGTGTTGGGCACAGTTCACGATAAATAGTGGCGGGATTTGATCAGGGCCAGCACCTTTTGATAAATCAAGAGATTTAAGCAGCCTGAATATCACATCAGGATAAACTACTATGTCACCTATAGTGTTACTATTAACAGTGTTTGAAGAGTAGTCATTCATTTGAGGTGAAGTATTTGTACGAGACAAGAAATTTGAGTCAAAATAAGTGGCAAAGATGTTGCATATTCCTTCACTGGTGTCGGCTGATTTTCCTTCGTAAGTAAGTACAGAAGGAAGAGAGTTAGATCCTTTCTTAGTAGATTTAATAAAAGACCAGAACAATTTTGGACACTTAATTATAGAATCTTCGGTATTTTTCATATAGGAACGGTAACAATCTTCTTCAATTACCTTAGCTCTTTTACGTAGCAGCGTATAGGTATCATGATCCGAGGCATTACCATATATGCGATATTTTTGTAAGTATTTGTACTTTTCTTTTAGTATTTTTTTCAAGCTGGCACTATACCATGGAGGGAAGTTAGACGAGCGTATTAATTTAGAGGGTACATGCTTATCAATTAAGTAATTTAAGTACTTGTAGAAATAAGCAATCGAGTTATCTAGAGTTTTGCCAAACAAACAACTATCCCAAAAATATCTTAATACTTGTACTTTTATTTTAATTTTCTATTACCAGTTTATAAGTATACCTTTCAGAAAGAGTCCTTCTTGACAGCATAGCAATCGTAGGAGGCTGTCGTCCAGCAGGCAACGAGATGTTCCTTGAGACGCGAGGCGGCGTTTGTGTCGCCATTTTGAAATTATTGTAGGATTGACTGTAGGCACTTTATTACACTTATGTCCACTCTGAGCAGTTTTACATCTCTGTCAGTTTTCGACTATGCACTTATGTGCACTTTTTGCACTTTTTGTGTTCAGAATACTGTATAGTTTTTGTTTTTGAATAGGTTATTGGTCAAAATAATGTTGATGCTGGTTCAATCGAAATATTGAGATAAGTACCTAAGTACTTATATTTTTTTAAATTATTTGACGTCATGCATGATTAGTTAATTCATTTGTAAAATTTAGGGACAAAAATTTACTTTTACTTATATTTATTTTAAGTAAGATCTAGCATTCTGTACCTAGTTTGAAACCATCTTTTTTATATGTATAATATGACCCTGTCGAGTGTATAATCTAGCATGATCCTTTAGTAACAAGCTAGTGCCTAAACATGATGCTAATTTCTAGTCCTAGACACAGCTCAGAGAGAACCGCTGGCTCAAACCATAAGATAACGTAACATGACGCAGATCTTGGACATTATTTATTTTGGACAACTTATCATTACTTAACATGTCCAAATGGACCTAAAATATACCGGATAAAGACCCTAAGACATTGACAAAACGCAACTATTTATTACTGACATCAAATCTGCGTAACAGAGTCCTTCTTTCAAGCTTTTTTGTCAGTTTCCGAAGCTTTATCAAGCCAAATACACCTAGATATTGAGTCAAACTAAAACTAAATCAAATTGATTCAATAAAATCACAAAGGATCACTTTGAAACGTCTATACTAGATGAATCTAAGCGCCAGTGACTCTACCATGTCAATTCTTCCAATAGTCAAGTAACTATAGTCAGAAGTAACCAAGCTGTATACAAAAAGCTGTGATATATAGAAGTCCATGTACGACCGCAATGATCTTATTACTGTAATTATAATCTAGTTTTCCCTTCTAAGGCTTTGAGGAAATTTTCTATTGTCAATAGCAGGAAGTCATCTTACATGATAACATTGAACAGGGGCTTTCGAGTTAAAAAAAATACTAGTTATATACCTACAAAATCTATTTTGTTTTCGTCCGTTAACAAGTATATTTTATCATAGAAATTTTAAGATTTGTTGACGCTTAAGTGGTTTGTATTCTTGAGAGAATCAATAAAACCCATATACTAACCAAAAAAATATATATTACATCGAATAAATTATTTGTCGTAACTACAGTTTATCTCAGAAAACATTTGAAAATAGATAAATATGCATTATATTTTACGCTAAAATCTTTGAATTTGTAACGTATAAGTAACAGTTAATATTTCAATTTAATTATATTATAATGTTTTCAAATATTTTTTATGAATGAAATGTAAAATACTGAGTTAAAACCGTTTAAATATTAATCACTACTTTCTATTGTGATTCAGTTAATTTACTCATTAAAACTAGTTGCTTTCATTATTACTGTAATTCACGATTTTACTTTTAATTATCTAATTCACGATTTTGTATCTGTAATGTATTCTCTAAATATTATTATCACTTGGATCACAAAGCAAAAGAAAACGAATAAATTCTCCAGCAACGGCAGCAACACAAAACAAAAACAACAAACTTTTTAAAACTAACAATAACTTCCACTATTGCAACAAAACAAAAAGAATCGAACAGATAACAAAACTTTTTAGAGTTTCAAACAGAGTTCTAAATAGAAACGCGTCCGCCGCCGAGTCCGCCGGCGTCTAACTGACAGCTGGATAAGAACTTCCTCGTCTATTCTGATCGCCTGGTACTTCGGACTACATGCTGCGGCGGGCATGCGTGGCATTTACCCGACTATAGCTCAGAAAGGTGGAGTAAATGGTTTTACAAAGTCGATTTAGAATATGAAGTTTAACGTGAAGTATACTTTTTATTGAAAACACACGCAGCAATAGGTATGTACTAATTTTGTTTTGACATTGACAGATGGTGGCATGAGAGAATTTGATTGTGAACTCCTTGGTTAACTAACCGAATATTATTGCTTATTTGTCATATCAGTCCACCGGTTTAAACTACTCCTTCGTGTTAAGGCCTAACTTGCAACGTGACATTGGCGAAGTTGGCTAACCCCCATATGCCATTATATAAAAAATGAATTGAATTGTGAACCCCCTCGGAATTACGTGTAAACCATATTCCAACCACCTAATGTAATATGTCTTATTCGCGCTGTGATTATTCAAGATACTTTTGAAAAATATGACCCAAATTATTAAACATATTAATAATTAAAATGATCCATGTTAGTTAGGTTATAATCCTTGTGTTTTACGACTGAAAATATGTACTAAAATTTCAAAAGAAATAAAAAGTGGCGCCAATTGACATTTTTAAATGAAATACGAACGACAAGGAATGCCAAACGGAAGACATTTTTCAAACAGCTGTTATAAATAAGAGTTCTTGAAATCGGTGTGAATTTTGAATAATTTTGTAACATTTTCTAACAAAGATTTGCAAATAAACTTTGATGATGTTATAAAATACTGCTATTGCAATTTGCTATGTCAAAATACATACTTATCTACCCTTATACATAGCGCTCGAAACAAAATTACTTACACAACTTGTAAAACATGACATTTCGAAAATTCTTCGTGATCATGGCTATTTTTATTTTATTTAAGTATTAGCTATTATTATTTTAGTTCAATGGCTTACTCCAATGTTTACACAATTACACTTGTGGAAAATTAAAAGTGTTCATCAATCTCATCAAGAACTAAGTACGTTATAAAATTCCACTCATAAAAATAAAGTCTAACATGACCTGAATGCAGAAAAATAGCGTGTGGAAAAGTAACGCCATTAGCTGCGTAGGGGTGGCACGATTCAAAACAACATTTGTTAGTTTTTTTTAATGACATACCCCGTTTGACATTAAATCTAACAACAGCTTGATTCGTCACTCTCATTAAAAAAAAAAACATGTAATGTGTCTTCAACATCTCGACTCTACAAGACTACCATCTTGGTAGAAGAAGGTGCGGGTAAGAATCGAACTTGCGTTCTTTACGTCAGCTTCAACATCAGTAACAAACTGACAGTTATACCTATCAATGACGTTGTATAGTCCTGAGAGAATAAATTTCCGGGATGTGTGACATTTGCTTATGTCAATATGTCACACATCCCATAAAAAGAATACTCCTTGTTGACTGTTTGCTGGCACCCCTGTGGAAGAACAACACAAGACGCTGACGTCACAAGGCGTGGTGGAACAGCCCCACAGCGTTATGGTGTTTGAGCTGCTCGTTATGGGTTTTACGGTGTTGGATCCTATTGCTTGCGTCATGGATGGAAAACACCATGAGCTCAAAACTAGCAGTCTTATTAGACTTTACCTATCGAATTTGCATTAATTTGTTTTATATACCTACTTACAAACCAAACATTCGCTGTGCTTCAGGGACAAGTTTTTGTACAAGGAGTATAATTTATACTTAAACCTTTTTTTTTAATTCGAAGTGCTAAATTACAAGAATTATTTCTTACCACGTGCGGAAGGCCAATCCTCTATAAATACCAATAGATTCTGAGTGTATCTATTATGAAAAGACTAACGTAAACATTTGAGCAGGAACGATTGCAAAATAATTATTTCTTCGGAAATTCTCGAAACTAAAACTATAAGACAGATTGTAAATAAACAATACGATTGTCGAAATACTTATGCGAAAACTTCTGATACCGAAAAACATGGAAATATAAATATTTTTTAAGTTTGACATTGACTTTGGCACTAAAAGTTTGGCTAACCACTTCAATTGTTTATGTTCTTTCTTCGCCTTTACGAGAAAATAGGTACCTACCATATAAAATACGACATTTACACGACATTACTTCGAACAATAAAAAACCCCGAGATAGGTAGTTTCAGCCGTCCATTAAACAGGCCGATGCAAACAAAATGTCAAAATTTTGAAGTGAAAACTTCTTTAGCGGCGCTGGGTGGGTAAAAACTTTCAAACTCGCGTCGGGTCACGTGATGCTGATCGAAAAAGCGTAAGATCGAGGGGAAGGGAGAGGAACTAGTATCTCCCACTCTTTCTACCGTGCCTGAGTGTGCTGCTCTGTTTAGGCGGCACAGGGCGAAAAATAATAAAAAATAAAAACATAAACATTGTATTCTACCTCATAAATGATAGTACTTTTATACTTATAATTAAACACAACGTTAATATTGAAGTTTTCACTTCTGCCGGCACTCCCGGAGTGCTACCTTTTTTTTTTACAAAACGTCGCCAGAAAAAGCTACTTTATTTCCAAAAATCTACAAAGAAGATACATTAGTTAATTTAGTTATGTTATAAGTTCAAAATTATATAAATGTTCGTAAGACGATCATTAATAACTTCGAGTGTAGATTTATCTGAGGCTACCTTCACATTGCCTCAACTTTAAAAATAACCTGATCGATGGTCAATTACATTACTATCAAATAGTTTCTTTACCTCACTGATCTCAATTTATTAACTAAATAAATCCAACGTGTTTTTTTAACAAATCACTAATAAACGGTCAAACGGTGTCAGGACGGCCGATCTAGTTTCCCGCGCACGCGTACGTCAAACTGACAGCTGTCATGACCCCGTGGCCGAGATTACAGAAGTTTTTACTATTTGATTTACGTCTGTGAATTAATTCTAAATATAGGAAATCATTAAAACAATTTTATATCTGTGGTTGAAATCAAATATTGAACCAACAATTTTTTTGAATAAAAAAATGGTAAAGAAGTTAAAAACAAACAGATACCTATACCATTGTAAATAACTATTCGCAAGTAAGTGATAATATGTTTTTAGTGAATAAATTTCTTTAAACCTAAAGAAAACGTAGGTACTGCTAATATACTTATCAATTTTTCCATTTAGTTGCGATTTTTATTGGGCAGCTTATATCTCAATGGCGAATTAAGTCTTTGATCACCTGCCAATCATAATCCTCAACATATACATCGGAATATTTGTAAAAACTTCTAGCACTTACAGAACCTTGGTATGCGAATAGATTTATCATTAGTCTGAAAATATCTTGGAAGGTGGGATTTCGAAGGTGAGTAGCAGCTATAAAAATCCTGGTTTAATTAACTACTTTGGTTTTTATACTGCCATATTTTGTCATGTGAGAAAGCGCCAACACGATTTTAAACAGTTACTTCAGCTTCCGATATCATCACAGAGCAAGTCGATTGTGGACGTGCCCTGTGAGACAATGCGTTCATCACTTTGAAATGTATGAGCCGTTTAAATTTTATTTTCACAAAAATATGTGGTCATAGACATTTGCCTACAGGGCCAACTACAAGAAGACATTTTTTTTTTCAAATCGAAAGACATGTTAGCTTTACTCAGTTTTGACACTTACATATTCTTGACATTTGACAGCTATCAAATCGTATCAGTGATTGTTGTATTTCAGGAAATATGTAGTCAGGATAGGCTTTTAATGATTTTTGCAAACATATATTTAGGGAGCGTTATCTGAGCTAGTAACGAAATCCATTAAGTATCGCGGGAGGGACGGAGGGACGGAGGGAGGCACTCCGATATGATACGAATGATTGAAATTGAAGGACAGCTCTCATCTACTTTACTAATTATTGCCTAAAGCTACTCAAAAAAAAAACTTGTTATAACGAAATTTATAGTTTTAACATTTTTTTTCACAAATTGATACCAATTTGTTGTTGTAACTATATAGTTACAACAACAAATTGGTATTAATTTGTATATTTTAGTAATTTGTATATGTATAGTTTTAACATTTTTTTCACAAATTGATACCAATTTGTTGTTGTATATAGTTACAACAACAAATTGGTATCAATTTGTGAAAAAAATGTTAAAACTATAAATTTCGTTATAACAAGTTATTTTTTTTCGAGTAGCTTTAGTGATTAAAGAGCTTTATTTCTTTTTTGATAACTTTTTTGTATTTATAATTTTTTAAATATTCTGTTTTTATTACAACAATAACTTTATGTATCCTCTCTAAAAAAAGTTTTCATAAATTCTTTAATAAACTTTCTTTTATAAACCACCTCCTAACCCTCTTTCAAAATCATAAACCACATTTAAAACTCCTTCCGCATCTGCAAATAACATCGCGAAACAACATCTGCAGATATCTACGGTTTATAAACACAACACGGTGTGATCATAAAAAAAACCGGCTAAGTGCGAGTCGGACTCTCGCATGATGATTTCCGCACCATATAAGTACGATTACGACGAGCGATACATGTGGTGCGGCGGGCGAAGGTCCGCCTGCGACACGGAGGTTCGATTCCCGCCTTGGGATAAATGTTTGTACGATTTGCAAATATGTATTCCAGGTTTCCAGGTGATCTGGGTATTTCATATGTATAACAAAAAATATCTATCTATGTAATGTACATATTGTATGTATTAAGTATGTCAGTCTTCTAGTACCCATAACACAAGATCTTAGCTTGGGGCTAGATGATGATGTGTGGATTGTCCAGCATTATTTATTTATTTAGGTTACATTTTAGGAAACCTCGCAAACTAAACTGCAGTATGTATTTACGGATGTATGTCAAATTTTAATGCGTTTAGCTTATGTGTTTTTATTACATACTAAATAAACTTAGGAATTCTAGACATACCGTATCCACCGTGACTGTGACACATTACAGAAATATGGCGTTCAAAATAAACCAAATAAAAGTCACGTGATAAAAACGATGCCTTATTTAGATTTGTGACTTGATAATAAATATGTATTTGTTTTATCATTCAAATCTATTTTATTTTTCATAAAAGCTATACTTTCGATTTGAACCTGGTTCTAATCCACGCTTACCCGTCAAAGTTTCGTATTTAAACATAAAATCTCGTAAAATTATTCTAAACGTATTATTAATGTAGCGATCTATATCCAGCGCTTTTGGCTGTAAAACTGAATATACGGAATACGTTAAGAAGATTAAATTATATTAAATAGAGTTTCCGAAATTCTTTCAGGTCACATACTAGAAATCAAAGATCAGTTGAACTAATACATATTCACGTACAATTCACACATCACACTCTAGTCCCAAACTAAGCAAAGCTTGTACTATGGAAACTTGACTGCTGATAGAATATCTACTTATATACATTTTTTTTGTAAATACATACATAGAATACCTAGTAACACCCAGATACAGAACAATTTTTTTTTTATTTGTTCTGGTAGGAATCCAACCCACGACTCACATGAAGAAGGCAGAGCTACTACCAACTGAGCTGAGACACACAGAGAGACACCTATCTATCATAACTACATACCTACCGTTTGCAACGGTTTGCAGATAGCTCTACTGTTTCTTATGCATTTTGTAAATAACTTAATAGTCGTAAGTTTACAAGTATTTATTTTTAAGTAGGTAAGTAAGTATTACGTGTGAGTTCGTCCACGGAAGTACTACTACAGATTTCTGCCAATTAGAAGATTCAATATAGAAGAATTAAGAATTTATAATTTTTTTGATTAATAAATCTTTATATTTTGGTGCTGGCAATAAAATAATAGCGAGAAGTTCTAAGATTATATAATAATGATTTAAATACTACCGCATTTTTCATAAAATTCAGTAAAAACTGAATATTGTGTATCATAAAAACATATATTTATATTAACTTGTCAAACAGAACGTTTTTATTTTACAAAATGATTTATCATTCAATAAAAAATCTTATTTTTACGATAACTTTATTTATGTGATTCAGACATATTTTTTGACACTTATTTGTTATTTTATTAAGATAAGTACTTCAGTATCGAAAATCACTAGCATTTTCGTCATATAAACAAAATCGTTTAGAAAAAAACAGGTAAGTACCTAACACATAACATACAAACAAATAATTTTTTTTTAGTGGCTTTCCTACTTTGTTAACTTTTATTTCAAAATAAACAATAATTAATATTTAAAATAGGATAGGAGAAAATAAAATTACAACCTCCTTCTTTAAAGTTGGTAGTTAAAAACTATGTCCAAATACCGCAAAACGAACTAAAACGTCCATGACCGGGCACCAACACAATAATTGACCAAACGAACCAATAATTGACCTCTCCAATAGACCACTGAACAAACTCCGAGTATTTAGTCGCGAGCCGCAATGCGTCTCGAAGCGCGGCGCGATTTCAACTGAAACTGAAACTACGCCTGCATTCAAACAACCAACAAATAAAGACCTATCACTGCATCTATTTACCACACCCCGCAAGCTCCACCAAAACTGGCCACATCATATAAACAAAACTGAACTTTAGCGTCATTGATTTAAGATTTTAAATCCTGTTGTTTATATTTTAAAAACAAATTTGGTTATGTCAATATTCGAATTCTTTAATCTATAATCAAACTAACGAAACAGATTCTTACGGCCGGTTTCTCGAACGATGATCAACGAAAAAATCTGATAATTACTATGTGTCAAACTCGGATCAATCGTGATTTGGATTTCCAGAAACCGGCCGTTAGTGTTATCGAAATAAAGGTTGTTTTTGCGTGTTTTGAACTGGTAGTTGAGACGTTTCCAAGTCTGCGAGGATATGTCTGAGTTTTCTACTATTTTGGAATCCCTGGTGATGGAACAATGGGGAAGTTATCGTTTATAACGTAGTTTATACGGAGGTGCGATTGAAACCTGTGGTATGTAGTAAGGTGTCAATCATTGTATGCAGTCACTGAGGATATTATACCTACATCAGTAGGTACCTACGCAGATACAACTATTTTTTAGTCATCATCATCATCAACCAACGGCGGATCCAGGGGGGGGGGTCATGGGGTCATGAGCTGGTTCCAGGACTTAGGTGGACCACTAATTGAACATGATCACGACTATGTGACCCCCCCTGGTGCCAAAGCTGGATCCGCCTTTGACATCAACCTGTATCAGTCTACTGCTGGACGTAGGTCTCTGCAGACGCGCCACTGAGCCCGGTCTTCGGCTCTTCTCATGTTGTGTTTGCCAGCTACACTCCGCAGATCGTCGCTCCATCTCGCCGGAGGGCGTCCTACACTACGCTTGTCTAAACGCGGTCTCCACTCCAGTATTTTTAGTAAGTCTAAAAAATCTAGCATCCTTTGAAATAAGATGTAATACTAATTAATCGAAAGGAACTTCGTTCCATCCGGGTGTCCCTAGACACCTCTCAAGTATTTTTACTCTTATCCCACGCTATGTGTAATAATATAATATATTCAAATATATTCATAATATATTCAAACCCGGTTAAGACTGGAAATATTAATAAGTAAATAAATAAATAGTTATACAAATATGTACTTGGTATGTTTAACAGGAATCGGTCTTATCACATGCAGTGATTTATTCCAAAAAAACCGTAACCTAAATCTAGACTAAGAACTAACATTTTTTTTAAATAAATACCTACCATGCTATAAAAAAAGTCTCTACCAAGAGCAGTCAAAGACACTAACTTGACTGTTTACGAGGATTGAGCGAGGTTGGGCATTTACCTTAATATGAAATATAATCGCACACATAAATACTTACATTATCTCTATTACATTTATCTTATGTACGCCTTCGTCCATGTATTGTTCGTATAATCCTATCCATTCAAAGAGTGCCTGGTCAAAGTCAAAGTCAAAGTCAAAAATTGCTTTATTCAGTAAAATCACAAGGATCATTTAGAATCGTCTTACATACTAGGTGATTCTAGGTGCCAGTTCCACGCGACCAGAGCCTAGAAGAACGGGCAAGAAACTGGAAGAGATTGCTTTAAGCAATAAGGCCGCCCGTTGTACAAACTATCTTACTTTAATTACCACCGAAGGTATTTCGATGTTTTTGTTTCTTTTTCTGTGTTGGTGTACAATAAAGCATATTCTATCAATCTATCTATACTTAATATAAGAAATATTATAAAATGTAAATCCATAATTGGCTTTATGTTATTTTTATAAGTTTTGTTTTTTATATTAAGAGCTGTGGATTTTGTTTAATAAATAAATAAAATAAATTAAATACAATACTTACTGGTTGTGATGCGCGGTGAGCCGGTTGGGATCGCTCGCGTTCCTGTGCTTCCCGCGGCGCGGCGCGTCACGCTCGCGACAACTCTCCGCGCGCGACACACCGCGAGACGCGCCCGCCCCCGCGCCCGCGCCCGCTCCCGCTCCCGCTCCGCGCCAACTGAGTCAAAAAACCACGCTATAATACTGTAGCTGAAACTATCAAAAAACTTCTAACAAAACCCAGCAACTTTGTAATACTTGGATACTACTATATTATTACCCCCTATCTTATAAAAAAATTAGCGTTGACTTTATGTCATCATTAGACCGTTATACTTTCATTCGGATATTTTTATTTATAAAATAGGTATATTATTCTGTACTGCGGCATCTAGCGGCGAGTAGCAGAACTATAAACAGTTTAGTTCCCAGAAAATCCGCTGCACTACCAACAAATTGTATTTTAGTAAGAAGTAAGGTTCAACTCACGTGTTATCTTTGTCCGAGTCCTTGACTGCGGCGTCGCTAGTGTCGACATCGGCGTCTGGCGCTGTCGGTTCTTCCGTTGAACCTTCTCGTCTTGTTTCTCCTATAAAAAACATTATTTTATTAGAATATGTTTATTTAATGTAGTATTATGTTAGTTCACAAAATGTATTGATGAATAAAAATTTTCAACGAAACAACTATTATATTCTTAAAAAAAGTAGCGCCATCTGTTATCGAGTAGCAACACCTTATTTTCTGTAATGTTGAAAAACTTCGTCAACTAGATAAAACACAACAACACAATGCGATAAAATAAAATAAAACAGCTTCCACAGATCTTTCATAACAAATTTTTATTTATCATGTTATTTTAAAAATACAAGAACGTTGTCATACGTTTTGGTCGGGTTAGATAAGAACTAATTACAGGTCAATGCCATTTATCACTAGACGAGAGACTTCATGAGCTTATAAATTAATAGATATGACAGTAAAGACAATTCAAACTCCGATTGACTTTGTTATATTATTAAAGCTTACTTTCTGAAAAACCCGCGAAAAGCGCCTCTAGCGGATGAACCGCAAAACTCAACACATTAAAGATTTTATGTGTAGAAATGAATATGAAATTATGTTTTATTTTACTAAAGACTTATTTCAGTTGATTAAATTATAGCTCGGAAATAAACTTATCGATGATGTTTTTACATATAATCCACCTTTTTATTATTAATCTAAGTATATATTTTTATGTAAGTAAGTACATATTATTAAAAAGGAAAACCAACTAAGTAAAAACATAAATGTTTTCAATAGAATTACTATAACTTCTGGCAACAATATAAATATATCTCTCTTTAAGGTAATATTAAAATCAGTTGCATTGAAGAATTACGTTTATGTGATAAAATCTATTAAGGATATGAGAAAAGGGCATTTATTACGTACAAGGTACTAGGAAGGATAGTTTGAAGTATTTATGTGACAAACTATATTTTACTCAAATGTTTTTATTGGATCTAAACAAGTTTTTTTAAGATTGCAAATTACCGATACTTTTAATTATCGGTTTGATTGAAGAACCGGTATTTATTTTGTATCTTATTTGGACGAAACCGATTCTTTCCATTAGTACCGGTATTAATAAAAAGTATCAATAAATTCGTCATTTGAACCAGATTTTGATATATATATATATACATATATATCTAATTAATCATTGTCATCTGTGATTACCATCATTAAAACAGCTTGCTTCATAGTTTTGACAGGCGTCACAGCTCAGTTGGTAGTAGCTCTGCCATCCATGCTGTGGGTCGTGAGTTCGATTCCCGCACAAAGCAAATGTTTGTGTGATGAACATAAATATTTGTTCTGGTCTGGGTGTTACTATGTATTCTATGTATGTATTTACAAAAATATATATGTACATAAGTATTCTGTCAGGAATTTAGTTCCCATAGCTTTGCTTAGTTTGGGACTAGTGTGTGAGGTCCGTGAATATATATTTTATTCGTTTTTTCTTTCTATGTATATCAGCTGATTGTGCAATGCTGTTTAGTTCATTCGACATAAAGCAGACGACCCAAATATCAGCGGAACTGCCTGGATACCGTGATTGCAATGTACTGAGTTGGCAACATTACAAAAACTACATTAACTTCCGCGCGTACGATACGCCTCGTATTATCATCAATATTTTGCCTACACCTAAGAATAATAAAGAATAGACCTAGAATAGAATCGAACCTAGAACCCTGATGAAGATGAAGATCCAAGGTGGCCAACGTAGCATAGTTTTCTTTATAAACGAGGTGATTACTTAGATTCGTGAGTTGGATTTTTTCCCGATATTTCGGCACAGTTGCATTCTCACGAGGAAATATACCTTCTATCTTAATATCTGATTATTTAGAAGACAAGCAAGCTTGGGACGACTTAGTTCAAACTTCTTTATTAAACAAGTAATAAGGATCATATAAACAACCGCTAGGATCCAGGTCTAGTTTCTTGCCAGATCTTCTAGACTCTGGTCGCGACGAACTGGCGCCTAGAATCATCTATTAAGACGTTTCAATGTGATCTTTGTGATTTTAGTGAATACATTTTATTTGACTTAGGAATTTTAAGATCATAAAGTTTTCATTCAAAATATACATTTGAGTACCTCAACATATATACAAGGATTAAATCTTGGGCTCAAATGAAAACTTCGCCATGAAGCCGCCAAACTATAAAAACGATACCGAGCCCTTTTGGCTCTTCGATTCAAAATGTGCCTTAAACTTTTTAATTAAGGTTTAGTTTCGAAGTTTGCTGCTTTTTGCCAATGACGTCACGGGTCACTGACCCATCATCATGTGACGTTAAGAATCGGCAGTTCGAAATACTTTTACTGCGGATTTGGGCAAATGGACAGACATTTACACAAACGTATATTTAAATTCATGAATATGAAGACTATTGATGAGTGTAATATACATTTGTTGGAACGAAATTCCTTATCGCGCAAGACAAAAAGTAATAAATAAATGATCTTGGACATTTCACACATCACACTCTAGTCCCAAACTAAGCAAAGCTTGTACTATGGGAACTAGATTGCTGATATAATATTTATATAATTTTATTTGTAAATACATACATTCATAGAATAATATACACAGAACAGATATTTATGTTCATCACACAGACATTTGCTCTGGGTGGGAATCGAACCCACGACCCACAGCATGGAAAGCAGAGCTACTACCGACTGAGCTGTGACGCCTGTCACAGCTGTCTGTGTGTGTGTAATTGGTTTATCAAACTTGGTGTCTTGCCACAACTAGGTGGTACACATAGTTTTTAGAAGTACCGAGTATCTACAATGCGTCAGTTTCTATGCGTTTCTTCTAGATGTTTTTGTTTAGTCTACTTATGATTCTGCACTGACATTTTATTAAACAAACCGAGGATTTGAACTCGCAACCTTTGGGCCAGATTTAAAAATCACAATACACAATTAGCTTCGAAAATAGCCGCGGCGGGGAGCCGTCGTATTATTTGGCATCGTGACTCACAGACAGAAGGATACTTTATATATAGACTTCCGGAACACGGACAGAATGACAATCACTGATGGATTAGATATGTGACCTGATGAAGGAGACTGATTGATTATAATCAAGCTCCTATTTGAGATAATTATCATAGATAATAATTAGCAGTAGGAGCTTCTTGCTGAGACTTCATCTGAAGTATACAGCATTGATAACATTACTACATACTTCAAACTTTATAAAATAAAATCACAAGGATCATGTTGAAACGTCTTACATACTAGAATCTAGTAACTAGGTGATTTTACTAATACTAGTAACTCCGTTTTTGGCTTTCTGTTTTGTAATTAAATTATAAGATATTTAAAAGCTGTGGATTTAGTTACTCAATATATAAAATAAAACATCACACACAGTACGTCAGATCTTTTAAGTTTTATGGCATAGATTTGCTACATAATGGTTTCGTCATCTTGGTGTTGTTTTTTTAAGCGAATTTTTCATTGATACTTGTATCAGTAAAACATTTTGTATAAATCATTGACACAGAAAGTGATAATATTTATAAAACAAATCTACGTCTTATTTACGCCATGTTAAATAATGTAAAACAATACGCGAAACTAAATTTATACTGCCAATGCTAATGCCCGTGATAATACACGAAAAGTCATGGTTTTCTCGGAAACTGGTAAACAAAACAATGAAATATTCCAAACATTAGGAAAAATTGTAGAAACAGTCTAGGAGGAAGAGTCTGTGATAAACAGACATGTCCTTGACTGATCTTTGAGACTTCCAGTTTCTTAGAAAATCGTCTAAAAAGTAATCTATCTACATTTTTTTTTAAACTCCGGAATGTGTAGTTTATGTATTTTCACGTGTATTCCGAACTACTATAAAACTACATGTTTCTGGTTTTATAGTTATTTTTACGAGTTCGGCGCTGTTATCCATGATTTTATATTTTAGCATTCAAAAACTGGTTCGATCTTTTCAAGGTTTAGAGGCTCTTGCGAGAAGTAATTAAAAGACCTCCGTAAACTGCGTTAATGTATCGTAAATCATCAAATAAGTCAATAAACAAACATATCTTATAGAAACATTAGCAAAATCTAAAACTTTATTCAGTAAAATTTACAAATATCACTTAGAATATTTTTTTATACTAGGTGATTCTAGGTGCCAGTTCCACGAGACCAGAGCCTAGAAGAACGGGCAAGAAACTACGGTTCCTACTGTTTTTGTATGGTCCTTCTTACAAAGAATAACAATTAAATACTGCATGCTATTAGAAACTTCAGTAGCATTACATAATTAAAAAATAAATTATGTTATCCAATTCATAAATAATTATTGCGGTATAATAACAAACTCATGACACGTACAACTTTCTATCTGATTTCCTTGACGGTCTGTCTACCACGTTTAGTATACCTCTTTCGCAACTGTCAATTCATATGACATCAGCTCTTAGCCTACTTGATAGTTTTTTACTAGCTAGATTTAGATTTGAGATTTAATAATACAATTAATAAAAATAACGTGTTCGATATCTATTCATACGAAGCTTAGGTTCGGTGCATCATACTCTACATATTTCAAACTTCAAAGTAGCATTTCAAAACGGAGTCATTGTTAAAAAGTTTAAGACAGACTTACCTCTAGAACCACTGAACAGCCATGAATTCTGTTTCATGGACTGCGAATGTTTCTTCTTAACTATCGGCGTTTGCTCCACGATGCTCGTCTGCCGGCTTCGTCCCATAGACGGCGTCGTTCCCTTCTTTTTAGCCTTCTTCAAAGTCCCACTATGAGACTTTCTTAGTGTGTTCACTTTTAGCGACTGGCTCTTTCCTCTAGCCTTGCTTTTGCTTCTAGAAGCTTGTCTACTCAGTCTTCGTCTGTGCTGTTCTAGCTGCTTAGAAGCCGGTTCTTCATCAGAATCAGTGTCTACAGGAGGTTTAACTGGAGGTCTGTTTTCAACAGACGCAAATCTTTTTTCTCCTTCTAAGAACAATCTTGTGTAGTTTAAAATTTCTTCAATAGTTAAAACTTTGGCAGGATCTTCCGGGACCACTTCCACCGGCTTGATAGATGTTGGAGTTTTCTTCCGCCTTAAGAAGTTGAGAGCACTAACTGAAGCACCTTTGCTAGTCTTTCTGGTTTTAGGTGGATCAGCAGTACTACTTTTCCGGCTGTTGCTCTGGCTTTTGTCTTCTTTTCGGCTGTTCTTTCTCATTTGGTCAAGTAAAGTCGTAGAGCCGTTTATAGATTCTCTGTCCTCTTCACTCCAAAGGCTTTCTCTTGACTTTTTCTTGTCAGAACTCTTTTCTAATTCTTTTTTATGTGCTATAAGCCATTCATCTCCTAGATTCTTGACCAGCTCGATCGGGTTTGATAAGGACAAGGCTTTACGATGCCCTTTCTTGAATTTGGTATCTGCTTCTTCGTCAGTCACGGTGAGTTTGAGTGATTCTTTGCTCATGGCTGGTGTTTTGCTCAATCTGGGAATGGCGTCGTCACTGGCCGACACTGTGTCACTGTGTCCGTCCGCTGACTCGTACAATGATTCGTCACTTTCATCTCGTCGTTCTATAAAAGGAATACCATCTTTTAGATATATAATCGAGCTTTAGTTTTGAGAATTCCTTGCCATTTTTAGATTAACTACGACCATTTTTTTTAAATCTACACGGATTTAATGACCTACACTTGTATAATGATAATACCGTCCAACAATAATCTACTGTTGAAAGAACGTTTCCGTTAAATCATTTTATTATTATCAGAATACTAGTTTTGTAATTGTGAATCATTCTAACAGTTGTATACTTTGTATATTGAGAATACATTTGTATTTATTTATAATGATCTCTCATTACGACTAAAAAATATGTCATTATAATCAATCAGATGAGACAATGCTCTGATTACGATAAAAACCAATTGATTGACAAAGCTGAGATGAATCATGTCGAAAGAGTTACAGAAAGAGACTTGGAAGATATTTACCATGGACTAGGGTTATCGGAATGCCTTTTCCTTATCGAAAAAAAGGTTTTAATGGTTTTTGACCTACATTTAAAGTTGTAAGGATTTCTAAAGCTCTTCTTTTGAACTAGATATTTTTACACCCAGTTGTTTGTACCAAATACTTTTCGAATGTATAAATGAAGGTAATATAGGGGATTCTAGGGTATTCTAATCTAGTTCCACGCGACCAGAGCCTAGAAGAACGCGCAAGAGAGTTACTGCCTGGTTCCTACCGTTTTTATATGATATTCAATCTTTTGTAATATAAGCTAACTAAAGTATAGCGTAAACAGAGTTCTTATGATAATTTTCAAGCTGTGCCAGCCCTACAGGCCCGCAGTAAGCAAAAACAAAAGTTAATTAACAATTAACACACAATACGAAGTAAACACGAAGTTAAGTAAGAACTTTCTCGTACTTTTTGAGTTCTGTAGATGGACAGGTATTGCATTGTACAGCTTTCTTAATTCTCGTTGATGTAATACTTAAATCATTTGATTTAATGAGGCACTGATTTACATGCAAATATTTAAAAATATTTTTTTAATAACATTTTGAGTCGAAGGATTTGACCTTTGCCCAGCAATGGGACGTGATAGGTTAGAAAAAAAAACAAAAAAATCTTGAGTTGACCCGCGGCTTATGCTTTTTTAGTGTTTTTCTTGTGGATCATAAATAAAACTTATACAACTTCCTATTTTTATGAAGGTATCGACTGGCTGTCATTCATCTTTAAATGTCAAAAATATATAGAAACCCCAAAATATATACACATCGTTATAATGAATTTGACTTGACAAGCGATCAACGAAAGTTACTTGTTAATGTACGAAACTTTTCGAGTGTTGCCAACTTTTTCTAGTGCGAACTGAGCGTAGTCATGCTATAGAATCCCGAATGGTTAAGCGCGATGGAAACTATTTCTTAAAACATCTTAAAACAGTAAAGTTTACTATAGATGGCGTGAATAATCTTTTTTTAAGTAGCAGATTAAATGTTCTTATCTATTACTTAAGAGTTGCGTTTTAGGATAAAGTTTATCAGAGATTAGTTTATTGCGCTATAAATATTATTAAGAAAGCGTTACGAAAATATTTGGAGAAGAATTCCCATGGTTTTTGTACATAAAGGTTTTGATAACAGGTGTATTATACAATAGGTCATGTGTCAGTGTCAGTCGGTGTCAGTTTTATGTTCCAAAAACGTTTTTTTTTTTATTTAATGATTTTGTTTAAAGAAGTCAATAATATTTAACTAAGTATATTTTATAAGTAACTAATCATGTTCCTTTTATATTTCAACCCCAAATATATAATAATTTCTACATAAAGGTGGGTTTATAGCTCAAAAACATGCATTTTACATTAACTAATGAAATAGGGTGACTCCTTGACCCGAATACTTACTTCACTATTTCTGTTCTAGTTTGTAGAATTATAATAATCAATAAATATATTACAAACAACACTATTTTGTTTACATTACTCTTAACCTATATTAAATTTAGTTTACAGAACACTACTATTAAATATTTTTTTCTTTCTTACTCAACAAGCTTTCAATATTATTTATTTCTTGAACGAGTATGAAAGCTAAGGTAATACTAGCTTAAATATTTTTATATCTATTCGGTCTATAATTACTTTTGAATATCACTAAAAATGGCAAGGAATCTCATCAAAATCCACGCTGAATTACATACCGCAATACATACCAAGCGATACTTTCATATCAAGTATATCTGAATACCGTCTCCTCTCTTTATCACTCTCCGTCGACGTTTCTCTCTCGCTGGACTCTCTCGTCGGCTTCAGAAGGCTCTGCTTCTTCTTCCTCAACTTACTGCTCACCCCATCCTTCACATCCTTATCCACCTTATCCGAAACAGGCTTCGGGTCTCTTTTAAACCACATCATCTGGACCATACCAGTGTTTACAACTACTTAATAAAAATACCCGTTCTTTTTAGCGGATACTCGTTATTACACAGGTAATATTATAATAACTGGGTTTTATCACTATTTTGTTTAGTTTTCACTGTTTTGTTAACACTTATGTTCACTATAATTTTGTTTGTTATCACTGCAATCCTTTTGTCACTTAATGTTGGTTTATCACTGTGGTTGGTATTTTTGGCACAATTTCTGAAACGTTATCAAATTCATTAAAGTGACGCTTTTGGCATTTAATTTTAAACTTTTGGCAGGAAAACCTTGTTTATTTATAAATATGGATTGTCACCGGTAAAGTGCAGTACATAATGAATTCGATACACTTATACTTAATAATTATAAAGATGTATGAACGGATGGTAGTAATACACATATGGCTAAATATAAAATTAAATGAAACCGCATTGTGTAGATGAGGGTAGGTACTTAAGTAGGAAGTAGATTATTTAAATAGGCTGTAGTATTTGACAAGTATTAAGAGCTACTATTACAATAGGTCCCTACTTATAATTTTACTGAATAAAGCATAATATGACTAGGTACGATAAGACTAAAAGAACGTAGTTTGTTACATTTAAAATAATCCTACCTAGTTAAACCAAAAAGTTGTTTTTATCAACTTTGTGTATTGTGTACTAAAGCGTTAATAATTTTTAAATAATCTGCTAGTTTATTTTGAAATGACTAATAGTCACAGAAACGTGCAGCGTAAAGATAATACTATTATAAACGATGCATTGTTTTGTGATAACTTTGTCATAAAAACCTATGATAATGCATGTAGGTTTAGAATATGTATCATTAAAAATGATTTAATAAAACTAATCTTAAATACTTGGAAAATTTTTTAAAATTATTTTTAGTATTTTTATTTTCTTGCGATTTCAGATTGTCAACGTAAGATGTTAGGTAAAAGTAGACAAAAAAAAAATATTTTATAACAAGATGTTACTATCAGTACTGAAAAGCGCATTAAAAACGGTAAGTAAAGTTATTATTAACATTTTCGTTTTTATTCACACTCCAAGAACCGGTTTATACATGATCTGTGCTTTTAAGAACCAAAATGAATGTATCGATATTTGAGTACCGGTTCTAATGTAAGAACCAATTCCGTATCTGTAAAAGCTATTTGAAATGTATTTCAATTTATATCGTTACCAAATAATTACCGGTTCTACGGCGATGTACGCCGAAACGGTATGTAAAAGTATCGATAATTCAATAATAAACATTAATAAAATTAGTTTTTTCATGCCCATATAACACAAAATAATCAAAATAATGATAAACAAAACACTAGGTTCATAGCAGTACTTTTAGGGTCAAAATTTGGTAGTTTTTTATACCTCATTGTAATCATTACAAACCGACAAACTTTGCGATAGTGTAGCGGAAGATATACTATATATTTATGTGTACTTCCTAGCGATAATATAAGCGTCGACCTTCAACAAACACTATTGGATAATCACACCGACACGATATCTACACGATATTGCATCAAAAGAATCAATAAATAGTATCTATTTATTTATTTTTATTTCAGTTTATTTTATTTGTTATGTTATGTATTATAAAAAAACAATATATTAAAATCCATTTATAAAATAAAAGTAATAATGTTTAGATGTATTTATTTATTACTCGAAATTTTGTAAAGAAATAACCTTTATTAGTTTTTATTTTAAAACCACTAAATAAATACAGAGAACGCTCATTTTAATTGTTTATACTAATAAACATTAATTACTAAATAAATATTTTCGCATTTATATTGTTTTGTACACAAAATGTTACCTATTTCTTGACGGGGATCGAACCCACAGCGCACTATGCTATTACCAACTGAGCTATGACATCTGTCAAATAGTCATATGTAATGACATCCAGAGAATGACGTTTTATCCATATTTACGCGGAAACCTAAGAAATATTATAAACTGACGTACATTTACAAGGAAAAGCCACAGAATGAGCAAGACTGACTCAAACATGATATTATTTATTTACTCATGTTATTATACTGTTAAAGTTATTTATTTACATAAATAAGTATATTATTTTATAAATTGCACACGTTGCTTTGAATTTTACTAATAAATAAAAAAATAATGCTGGACAATCCACACAACATCATCGAGCCCCAAGCTAAGCAGACTACACCCCTATCTATCTAATTATAGTTAAGTTTATTAGGGAAATAAATAAACAAAATTCCGTACCCTAATAATAACAATCTAGCCACAACATAACTGAACGAGTTATTTTATTGACTCAATTTGCTAGCTTAGTTTTTTGTAATTTGTAATTTTATTTTACTGAATAAAATATACAAAGCTATGACTTGGCAGAAACGTACGGTGTTAGTACTTCCCCGAGCAGTGAAACAGGGAAAAGAAGAGACATTATGGCATAGAATCATGTTAAATAAAATAAATTAATAAAAATATTCACGGGCATCACACTCTCAGTCTCAAACTAAGCTAAGCTTGTACTATAAGAACTAGTGCTGATAGAATACTTAAGTCTACTTTTTTTTGTAAATACATACATAGAATACATAGTCACACGTGTTATAACGAATTACTACAAAATAAACAGGAATAACAATAAAAAAAACATAATTTTAAAAAGTATCATCGTCTCTCCAGACTTCGTCAAACACTCAAACGCAATTTAAAACGATTCTATTTTAAGCTCAGGGTGGTTCCGGATGCGAGGTCGCTGACCTCCCCCATCCCTGTCTGGTAAGGTTGTCACTTTCACAATTTATTTTGACTGGCCCGTAGCCCGTAGTCTATTTTACTCAAATAAATATTAGTATCAAAAACGCAAATTTCTTGCCCGTTCTTCTAGGCTCTGGTCGCGTGGAACTGGCACCTAGAATCACCTAGTATGTAAGACGATTCTAAATGATCCTTGTGATTATAGTGAATAAAACAATTTTGACTTTGACTTTGACAAAATTTGTAAGGAATATAACGAAAAATCACGACGTAATTTCAAAATTTATCAAAAATCTTGCGCTTAAAAGAGACCAAAAGAGTTTTACTTCGTTGGTAGCTCTGTATTCTGTGTGTCTTATGACAGGTGTCATAGCTCAGTTGATAGTAGCTCTGCCTTCCATGCTGGGGGGCGAGTTCGATTCCCACCCAGAAGAAACATTTGTCTGATAGCTATCATTGATATTTGTTTATTCTATGTATTATGTACACAAATAATATCTATTTTCCATAATACAACGTTTCCACTATACATTTGGTTTAGGATTTGCGTGAAAAAAGTCCTTAAATATAAAAACAAAAATAGAAAAGCGACAACCCTATTCTAAGGGATGAAAATAACGTTAGCCAGCAACTGTTATACAATCTGTGGCAGACGGTAGTGCTCCACGACTCGGCAGACTTCATTACAACCGTAGTTTGTAAACGAGGGACGTTTGAGTAAAACTTTATTTAAAAGCTCACGATTGTTCATTTCCAAGTTTTTTAGTAGACATTATATTTATAATGCATGTGCAAAATACAAATTATTGTTATCTGGTTTCCATAGATTCCATTTATATGTTATGTTTGGAATAAAATAATTTTAATATGTATTTTAAAAATGTAATTTAGATTTTGTAAGTATTGCAATAGTGAGTTTGTTTGTGAATAAATGTTTAATGATAACTTTAATAATATTAAATAGGTACTCAAAAAACCGATATAATTATTTTTTTCCAGACTAATTATACCTACTACTATATTCTAATTCTAATTCAGTTTTGTAGAGTAGTAGTGTTGATCGTATAGATATCCCGCACATTTTTGAAAAATGTATATTCTAAAAATAGTGTTCAAAATGAACTTTAATGATCTTCGGAAGGGCTAATTAGACAGGATACGTATCCTGGAACGAGAGTACCGGAAGTTGCAGCACATTTCACACTATCTGGAACGAATTTAACCGAGTTTTAATGCAGAAGTTCAAATAGTTTGACGTCACAGCTCTTGGTAGTAGCTCTGCCTTTCATGCTGTTGGTCTTGGGTTCGATTCCCATACGGAGAAAATGTTTGTGTGATGAACATAAATATTTGTTCTGTATTCGGGTGTTACTATGTATGTATTTACAAAAGTATAAGTATTCTATCAGCAATCTAGTTCCCATACAGCAGCTTTGTTTAGTTTGGGGCTAGAGTGTGAAATGTCCATGAAAATTTATGTATTTAATTAATACAATGAATTAATTGTATTTGGAAGAGTTCAAACAACGCCATAGACAAAGCAAGTAGTAGTAGTTCTAACATTAGATGCCTTCGAGAGCCACCACAAGGTCGACCGAGCAACATCTGTTTTCACTCTTGAGTGCCGATAACTGAAGAAGCCTCATAGGAATGGTAAATATTATTTTCGCTATTTTCTTTTGAAATGACATTTTGCACAATACAGTCGATTATCAAAATCAGTCGAAACGGAGTAAATCGAGTTGGCCAAATATTTATGTAGATATACATAACACAGTTGTAGCATCGACACAAAAAACAGAAGAAGAAGTCGAAACGGAAACGAGATGACACTATTTTAAACGTTTCTTTTTCTTTTTAAGTGGCTTCTGCATGTCAATACGACAGACTATTCTGTCAATGTCAAGTGTTTGAAAATAATTCTCAATGAATCCTTTAAACGTGTACTTTTCATATATATTTGAAACTATCATGGTTATGAACATAGTTTTCATTATATACGGGATATTTATGATATACAAACTTACAAATCATGGTAAATATCCCGTTTATAATGAATCTGTGTACTTTTCAGTAGCTCTACCATGAGTTTTTACAATCTATACTCGCTAGCGTCTGTAGTTAAAAAAATGTATGAAGATTTGTACAGCGTCTCTAGCGGATAGTTGGGTACGAAAATTCGTAATACTAATATTTACTTAACTACTGTAGTCAGTGTGTCAGGCGATTTTACTGAGACAACTCATGGTAGAGGTACAGTTGGAATGAAATTCCAAAAACTCTTCAAACGTCACGTAGTGCCAACATATATTCCCGAACTAAGTCCCTATAGGTAGAGTACAGTACGTCAGAGTACAAACGTCAGAGTACAGTATTCGGAACTAGCACAGTCCTTATTCAGAAAGGCTAATAAACTAACGAGCGCTCCCATACCCAGCGCCCGAAATTAGCACGCACGCGCAACTCTAAGCAGGGCTGTCACTACATTGTCATACAATTAATTTTAGCATACGACGCTAGAGGAGAATGGAAGAAAAGAACATGTTGTGCCGGCCCCACCTAATGGGTTAAAGGCAGGAAGAAAAAGAAGAAGAAGACGCTATGCTATTGTAGGAAATAATTTTAGCATATTTTTTTTTAATAAAATTAGAAATAAATAATAAAAAGCCCGATGGTTCAAAGACATTACAGAAAGAGCCGGGAATCAGTGGATAAGAATCGCAAGGGTCCTAAAAGAATGTCATAGTAAAGAGGAGGTTTATACTCAGCAGTGGGCGCCAACTGGCTGAAATGATGGTGACGATGATGATTGTCAAATTAAAAACCTTAATTACATAAATGCATTTCACGGAACGACACTACGGCCCAAAGTATTTTGACACCACAAAAATTCAGTTTTTTAATGTAATAATCGAAATAATTATATTTTTATTCTATTCTAAAATAAAATCTGTAAGGAAACTGACCAAAATAGTTACCATGCTAATGCCAAAAAGTATAGTTTTACTGTTTTTACCTGTGGGATTTCCTAAATAATTAAAACCGAAGCAAAAAATTACAGGAAATTATTACATTGAATGGTTTTCGAGGAAAAAACTTCTTTAAAACACTAAAATACACACGAATATGATATTACTAGTGTAAGATCGAGTTCACCTTGAGAGCGTTTTCACATTATCCGATCCGATATCGGGGTAAGTAAAATGTATGAAATATGTACCTGTCTGGTCATATTGTCCGGCCCGATATCGGATATCGGAGGTACATATTTCATACATTTTAATTAACCCGATATCGGATCGGCGTACGACACCGATATCGGATCGGATAATGTAAAAACGCTCTGACGTAAGTCTAAGTTTATGACAGCTTCAACTTTTAACTACAGACTATTTGCACTAGCTATAATCGACACTATTTTCACTAGCATAAGGTTCATATTTGCATTGTATTACTTCAGTTTTTTGCAAAAAAATAAGCTTATAGAAGCGTATCTAATTAAATCCAGCTAGTTACGCGCAAATGCATTCGTAAGGACTATTTTTTTTAGCTTTATTTATATTCTTCTTCTTCTTCGTTTTTTATTTATATTAAAAAATATGTCGTGGGAATATAGCCTTTACTTATACCCGGTCATCGGTGCATAAAATAGTAATTAAAAGCAATAGGTCATGTCATAGCCACAGCTGTTTTACTAGCTTGCAGTTATACTACGTTGTTTTTCCTCATAATTATGATTTTTTTTTCTAGTTATAATGTCAATTGTAGTATTTGGAAATGCTTCTGATTAGCCCCTTAATTTTTCTGATTAAAAAACGGTAGGAACCAGGCCGTAAGTTTCTTGCCCGTTATTCTAGGCTCTGGTCGCGTGGAACTGGCACCTAGAATCACCTAGTATGTAAGACGATTCTAAATGATCCTTGTGATTTTACTGAGTAAAGTAATTTTGACTTTGACCTTAGGCATAATGTATCTGGTTCACTATAAATCGAGACCAACGTCCCAGATTCCTGTATTTTTTACTTTAGCGTTTTAGTTTGGTTTGGCTGCAACACTGTGCCAAACTCAACCATTTTGAAAATGAAAAAGCTACATTTTTGAGTGCTATATAAAAGTGTTAACTATTCTAATTACTAACTAGAATACTAAAATTTGAATTAAACCAAGCTGAACTAAGGGGTCACAAACTGTTTGATTTAAATGGACTGTAAAAACATTTTGACATAAAAAATACCAAAAAACAAATACAACGTTTTGGTGCGACGACAGGGACTCCTTCGACCGGGAATTGACCAGAGTTAGCTAGGCATAGAGAGAGGTGGAAAGAAAGGGACCTTTGCCCAGCAGTGGGACAGTGTAGGTTTTAAAATAAATACAAGGTGACAACCCTAGTCCACAGGTGCGCTGCGGGGGTGACCTCATGATGACACACCGACGCGGAATAGCCGGCGCTGCGGCCCGGTCCCATGCAGTGTGCTTATATTATAGCTTTATTAACGACTAGTAGTACGCCCCGGCTTCGCACGGGTAGCGGGTAAGGAATTTTTTAGGTATTTTTTTACACCTTGGGTTACATAATTGAAGTTTTAGTAAGGATCCCTAAATTTTTTGGAAATATAATGTAGACTATGTTCAGCGCAGATAATGTAGCTTCATAACGGTGAAAGAATTTTTGAAATCGGTCCAGTAGTTTCGGAGCCTATTCGATGCAAACAAACAAACAATCAAATCTTTACTCTTTATAATATAAAATTATTTTTACAATGTGATTATTATAATGTACTTAGCACCTAATTTACGTATACTTAGATAAAACATAGCTTGTCAAAAAAAATGTATTTTCGGACCAATAAAAAAACAAAACACAGCATACTACTTTGTTAAGGAATAATCTAAAATTATGTTAACAATGATCCTAGAAGGTTATATCTTTTCAAGATATAAAGTAGCTTATGAGATCTAGGCCACGAACTACTTAATGTATTTGCAAAGTTTCATCCAAATCAGTTCACTGTTCTACTTGAGATCGTATTGAATGGGTGACCGTTGTTAGTCGGATTTTAGTATCACGTGCTTCGGAATTGTTCGAAGGATATCGTGAACAGTCACTAGCATTTTGGTAAAATATATTAATTTTATTTCCCAAAATCTAGTTTTAAAAGATATCTCAGCTGTATTTTTAGTAAATTGTATAATAGTCGTCATTTGACAAGCAATAAACATTTTACAATCAATCAATTTTATCATAATCTAAATAATTCGAATGCAATCACATTAGTTTGATTTAAATGTAACAAAATACTACACAGTTAAATAAGCAATTTAAGAACAATCGGCCGTTAGATGGAGGTCAAGTCAAAGTCAAAGTCAAAAATTACTTTATTCAGTAAAATCACAAGGATCATTTAGAATCGTCTTACATACTAGGTGATTCTAGGTGCCAGTTCCACGCGACCAGAGCCTAGAAGAACGGGCAAGAAACTTAGGAGGAATGTAGTAAGTAAGAAATTCTCGAATTTCATCTTCCGAAGGACGTCGCACACGCGCCATTTTGCATTTTAAAAAATACCACGCGTTTGTTATACTAACAAACCTACTAAATATGTATTATGTAATTCGGTCTTTAATCTGCTATAGCAATGAATGTTATACTTTTAAGCTGGCTTTTATAGTAATATAATACCTAACTTTTTATAACAATAAGAGGATAAAAACTATACCTACGTATACTTAAATTTCAAGTGTTAAAACGTGTGAACTAGTCGTTTTTGTATATTGTATGATGCTTTAGCATTGTTTAAATTAAACCCAATCAATCACTCAGTATTGGACGGAATGTCGGATCGATTTTGATAAAACTTAGAATATGTATAAGTTGCGCAAATTATGGAATGTTATGTTTTTGTATAGAGAAAGTTTGAATTAGGTATCTAATGAGAGAAAACATAAAACATATTTAACCAATAAGTAACCTAGACTTTTGAAACCATCTGGAGTTTCTCAAAGTTAGAAGTTTTAAAGGTGCTACCTAACTTGAAATCTAAATCACTAACACGTCTAAAAAGAATTTTAAAACAAAAACATTAAAAGTACCTTTTAAAAAGAAACAATGGTGTGATAACAAGAAGGACTAAAACATTTTATCTATGGTAATAAATCAATGTTCGTATACGGGTCCCAAACAAAGGTTAATAAATTAATGGTTTCAATGGTTTGTATAAAACTAATTGACTAACGTCACAGTCGGTGTAGCTTTGTCTTCCGTACTGTGGGTTCGATTCTTACAACGAATACATAATATATTTGTGTGAAATATAGTTATTTTTTGCATATTTATTTCAATGTGTATAACATCATGTGCTAAAAAACGAATAGAATCGTGTGTTGCCAAAACTAATTACACAATTTAATCATGCAATTTAACACTTATAATAATTATGGTGTAGTATTAAGACAATTTATTATTTTAAGATAATTGATTTTTTTGCTAGTTTCTTCTGTTATCCTTAAATTAGACTCGCGTACGACTGATCTCAATTATTTCACTAAATAAAATATTAATAATTTAAAGTCTTTGACAACAGTAAACTAACGTATTATTGAGTAAATCTATTTACGTATAAACATAAGTTATTAACATTGATTTTCCTAAATAAAACGTGACATCCAAGTCTCGTGTCCTACAAATAACTATGAGATCATTCATCGACCAGATAAAACCATCATAGCTCGACCTCTAAGCTTCGCTGCCATCAAACAAAAAGAGACAAGTCACAGCACATCAAGAGGTCTCACAGACTGGATGCCTGGACTGAATTATTAGGAACTGTGTTGTGGTTGTTTTTGTGCGTCATTTGTTGTATGTAGAATAGTTAGTTCAATCATATTTTGAAAAGGATGTGAAAACTATATCACCGTTTAGTATGCAACCAATGAGATTCTCAGTAAAATCATAACTATGGGATGCAATAATGCTCATGATAAGTCATGTATTTTACTTAGTCATGTCAATCAAGCGCGACAGATTTCGAAATATTGAAAATGTTGCCTTATTTGAAGGGAACTTAAATGTCAACAATGTTTTTATTTATTTTAGAACACACCACTTAAACTGATGAGTTGTGTAAATCAGTAATATTATTGTGAAACACTCTTATTTTCACCTTCGATTAAGAGCAATCGAATTTGACAGCAATATCAAAGAGAAAATATCATTTCAATGCTAAAGAGTTATGATAACTGATTTATTTATTTAAATTCAACAACAAGAACCATTAAGAATCTTACATGGTTTAGTGCCAAATTAAAAATTATATAAAGAGTGTTATATATGGATGTGGATGGATATAGAGGAAGAGGTAGGATTAAGAATGATGGATGGATTGTATGAAAAATGATATGCATATGAAGGGAGTGCAGAAATGACGGATGATAGGGGAGAGGGGAGGAAAATGTGCCAATCCCAACTAGTGGGATAAGGACAGGAAGGAGATTATAAGAAAAACTAGGTTAGGTAAGGTCATTGATTCTTCAACTAGCCAACGAGTTGTCAATTGAAGAATTAGGAGAATTAGGAAACCACAGACTGCCAAGAAACATTTCCTTGTTACTGTTCAATTCGACCTATTTTACAAACTTTTAACGAACTGAAAACCAGTTGATATAAACAACGCTATTAGCAATAACTAACATGTTTTTTCTGACTAACAAGAATACAAAGTAAACTTCATTTTAATGCTTGGATGATAAGTATGTATCCATGGCTGAACCACTGTTTGATGTCCTTATTATGGTCTTAATCCTTCTTTGTTTTATTATAGTAAGTAACTAGTGTGAAGCAAAGTTAGGCAATAAGTAGATGACAAGGACTACAGCAGATAAACAAAACAAGATCAAAAGAAACGATCATTTTACTTCAAAAGCTTGAAGAGGAAGAAGGTTCAAATATATGTTATAAGGAGCCTTTCTGAAAATTAATTAACGACTACAAATAAGAAGGTAATTAAGCTTAACTGGCAATCAAAATGAGTAGTTAATGTCAGTGAGTAAAATGACAGAAACAATACAATACATAAGTTAGAACTATGATATAATCGCAAATTAAAGTAATTAACTAAACCAATGATAAAATACTTTGATGTCGTATTTGGAGGATCTGCCTAATGATCATAAGGGCGTCACACATAATGTAAAAAACATGTCGGACATACATCACTAAAACAAATAAGGTAAAACGGGAGACATTTTACAAGCGTAAAGTTGACAGCGTTTAGCTTGATACTGCCATTTATATGTAATGATAGTGACAATTAAATTTAAGCTACAGTTCGTTTAGTAGTAAAGTTGGATAAGTCATGCTTTTAATTTTTTCATGGCCCTGAAGAAAGGTCTATCAATTTGTAAAGATAAAATGTTTATTGATTGTATATGTGTATTTGATTTTACTGTCATGGTTACCTTGACATTGAAGTTAATATTTATACACAGAACTCGTTCCAAAGGACTTCAGCCTTACATTATCATTGAATAGTGCTTCCAGTCATGTTTAATGTAGAAATTACGTCATTTTCGAATATACCTTGTCTTATTGTGGAGGATTTGCCTCTTGCGATGTTATTCATAATTGGAACAAAAACTATAGGTATAACACCTAGTTTTATTGCCAAAAGTAAGAAACTTTGAAATTAGATTTAACTTAGAATAATATCTAAAGTTTTTCTCATGAGCTGATGAATTATCTTTATAATTAAGGTCAAATTAAAATGGAAAAAGTAAATAATAGTATAATTGTCACTTATTTGCAGATTTTCTAATAAATGTACATTTTCTAATTTTGGCTGCTATGGCTATGTACACCAAGCAAGTTCACGGGTTTCTAAGAATATTAAAATGTAGAGCTTACGTAACACAAATTTTAATTGAAAACATAATAAAGTTAACTTATTAACGTTTTAAACAATACTCATGTAGGTATGTGGTATGTAGGCAAGGCATACAGGAAATATTAAAATTCCCAGTGAATAATATGTATTCAACGTGCTTTTGTCGTTTTGCCATATGTGTCCTTGTCATAGTCGCTAGCAAATAATAATGTCCTTAAATTGATATTATTTAATTAAGTACCTATATTTATGTAAATACCACCATATCAATCCAATATAATAAGAGTTATAATATAAGTTAAGTGTATCGATTTTTTTCGGGACTTGGGTTTATGTTTTTTAAATCAATCTGCAAAAAGGCAGAGGGCGACAATCCATAACCCAATAAAACGAATAAAAGACCATAAAAATCGTACCCCGCTAACGAACCGAGCGGTCGTCAATCCAAACAAAAGGGCATCCAAAACAGCACATTATGCCAAAAACGTCACTTCACATCACATCACAATACAGGACAATGTCATTGCCTCTGGATAATTAAAAAAAACACACACACTTCATCCACACTTTCTAAAATTTATTCCAAATTTGAACGCGCGTCAGACGAGCGCGGCAAAGCCCCGGCGACTGACCCGCGAAAGAAACAGTATAAACAATGCGAGCGAACGAGACGCACGTACCGTGCACCTGTGCACTTACAATTGAATGATCGTTGGAGAGAAACAGAAATAAAACATTCCTCTAATTAAAGCGAGACAGCGAGCTTTCAAACCTTTTTGTTGCCTGAGACTAAAATGATGTAAGTGCAGCTTTTAACAATTAAAATTTAACTTCTAATTAGATGGAATAAAGTAGGTTTTCGTATTATGCATTCAAAAAGGCTTGTGAGTCAGCCGGTTGATTGTCAGGGTCAACATATGGCAAAAGGTACGTCTGTGCTGTAGCCAAATTCCTTAAGGCATGGAACAATATGTTTTTGCATAGATTTATCGATTGTTTCAAATAACAGCTGTTAAATGAAAATATTTGATTATAGCTTAAGTTGATTGGTTGATATATGGATTTATAAATTCTAGATTTACGACTCTAATTTTAGAAATGGCGATATTCTAAAAATCTAAACTCAGCGCAGAACAAAACGATTTAAATTAGAACATTACGTGTAGGTACAATATTTAGATTATGAAGCAGAACAGAATCTAAGCTTGAAATCTATATTTAATAAATTCTTTGCCACTTCTTCTCATTGTAAATTGATTGTTGGATATTAACACTGTTTTCAAAACATAAAACGTCAATCCTCACACTGCAGTAATATCGACGATGCACATAAAACCGTTGTAAAGCCACAAAATGTCAAAGTCAATGTCGCAAATGACATAACTCCGACATTCAACGAATGTTTCCCACGCGTTCCGCGAACTCTTAAAATCAACTTCCTTCTATTGAAACCGTCGAGATGAAAACTGTAAATACTAAGAATTAATACCTTTAATGTGATTTTAGACGAAGTTGTTTATTATTTGGGTATTTTAGCGCCGGAGAGCTAACAGGCTTCGGTGAATGAATGTGTAACCGAACGAATCTTACGATTTATATTTAAATTTTACCTACATACAAAATACCGTGAACTCATTCCCTTCCATTATATTTTATTGATAAACATTTTTATTACATAGAAATCCTCCACGATACTTCTTAGTTGAATAATTAGGATATAAATAATGCAAAATAATACAGTTAATATCAAAGATTAAATGATTTAAACTTATCTTTTGTTTGATATTAGATTATAAGAAATACAAGCTAGATTTTGTCTACAAATTGTTAAAATAATAAATAGTTAGTTTAATTATAATATTAAACAACAAGTAAGAACGATATACGAATACCAAAAGAGTCGATTAGTAAAGAAATAACTAAAATATAAGTTACGCCATTTTCCCAGCACCCTCCCGACATATTTTGTTACATTTTACGTTTCGTACGTTAATTAAATTGGGAACAGATGTTTGACTTCCGGTGTTTTTTTAAAGTAAACTTACACTGTCATAGGTCTTTATTATATTCAAGAAAACAGTGTCAGACTCCAGTTTTTATTCATAACTAATTTTAAGTAGTATTTGATCTACAGATAATTAAATTGATCTCTTCAAGGCATTGAATAGTTGTATTAGATCGATATAACATCACTTTCCATTTGCTGAGTTCGAAGCCAAAGGACGACCTAATCTTTGTAAAAAAAACTGTTTGATAAACTTTTAAGACAATTTTAGTAGACTTATTAGAGAAAAAAGATAAAATATTTATCATGAAAAAATTAAACTTTATTCAGTAAAATCACAAAGATCATTTAGAATAGTCTTAAACTAGGTGAATCATATTTTTAAAAGCCAGGATCTTTGATTCAGCGTTGTTCAACAGCGGTTGTAGTAGAGCTTTTTAAGAATGAGCTCGTCCGGGGAAGTACTATACTTATTTTGACCAAGTAGTATACCGCATTGGTAGAAGAAGTCTAAAAAGAACTTCCATCTAGACTTCCGCGAGGCTATTTAAAATTCTTTGTTTATAAACACAATCTTACTCAGAATATCCAGTTGTGCTAACAACTGCCAGCCTTTGATTAGTACCCAGAATTAGTCTAGAACTAGATCTTTCATCTAGACCTGTTTGGTTAACATTGAACATACAATTGAGCTGTCAAGCCCTGTGATACCTGGGGCCTTATTCTCTATTTTCCTTCCCCAAACCGTGCTACGTCACAACGCGTTCCAGAGGGCTTAGTCCGAGGTTGCATTTTAAAACTTCCTACTCTCGAGCCGAGAGTCGTCTCTCGGATATCCATACAAAAATATATGGACATCCGAGAGACGACTGTCGGCTCGAGAGTAGGGAGTTTAAAAATGCAACCTCGGACTAAGCCCTCTGGAACGCAACCTTCAAAAATGATTGATTTGTATCTATATTATTCGAATCGCGCATGACACGTTTTGAAACGAATAGTTTTCATAACGCGGCAGACTTCGACACGTTTAGTTGACAGTTCAAACCGTACCGTGTCGCGGTAGGGAATGACAACTAAGGCTTACGCCATACATTTTTTTCAGATTCCATGCCCGTTGTCTTGCCTAAGCCAAGTAACGCGCGTGGTTTGCAATACAATAGAGAATAAAGCCCCTGTATCTCTACCATGAGTTGTCACAGTAGAATCGCCATTAGTACCCAACTATCCGCTAGAGGCGCTGTAAAAATCTTCATACATTTTTTTAACTACAGACGCTAGCGAGTATAGTAAATATAGTATAGTAAAAAGTCATGGTAGAGCTAATGATGTTAAGTAGTAACTGTCTACCTACATCTACTATAATATTATAAAGAGGAAAGATTATTGTATTTTTGTGTGTATGTTTGTAATGAACAAACTCAAAAACTACGGCGCATTTTCAAAAATTCTTTCACCATTAGAAAGTTACATTTACCCAGAGCAACATAGAGTATATTTATTGCTAGCAAAGATTAGGGATTCTTACTAAAACTTGAGTAACGTAACCCAATGTCTACCCATGCGAAGCCGGGACGGGTCGCTAGTAACAAATAAGTATTCACGGACATTTCACACATCACGCTTTAGTCCCAAACTAAGCTGAGCTTGTACTAGGGTAGAGGAGAGTGAATAGGTTCTATCTGAGCAATCGCGTTACACCGTAGGCCGCATCATCATTTAACATAAGATGTGATTGCGGCCAAGCGTTTACTTAAAATGCAAAAACACTGCGAGATACTACATTTCTACCTAAAAATCCTTCAAACAGCCATGTGAGGGCTATTTTGCGACAAAAGTACGGTGGTAGTAGTTCTCCGAATAAGATATTAGCCTACTACTACTTAGCACATAATTCTTATCAAACAACGGACCAAAGATGATAAGGAAGCTTATAATATCGCAGTAGATATTAACACTTCATAAACTGTCAAAATCTAAGTAAATTCAAATGATCTAATCACCACACGGTCACTTGCTACTTAAAACCTACCTAGATACCTACCTAGAACTTACCTAGATATTTGAAACGTGTCGTATCAGTTTGGTGCTATTCTGTGTCAGTATGGACAATGAAGTCTCTTTATCAATTAACTTGGTTATTAACAGTGTGTCTGTTCGTGACAACGGATAATAAGGTTACTGATAATGATATGGACAGAGAGAAAAACTGGAGTAAGAAAAGAGTGAGATCTTGGACTTTATAGTCACGGTCGAGACTCTTTAAGAACTTTTGAAAATACCTCTCTTGAGAATGTTAATCAAAGTATTTGAAAATTCTTTATTGCATAAAACATAAATTGTACAGAGGCAAGCTTAATGCTAAAAAGCATTTTCTTCCAGCTAACCTTCGTGTAGTGTGCAAAGGATAGCAAAAGTCGACCCAAAAAAACGTTTATTTGTTAAAAATCTCACGCTTATTTAAATCTTGTTGATTCTATGTCAATCTTTCATATTCTGGCGTTATTTATCAAATTGAATTTATTTCTGTGTCTGGATGTTACTATGTGTGATATATCAGCAATCTAGATCGGGCGCAATGACTTGGAAAGTCCGTGCATATTGATTTACTTTTATAAACTTCAAATCCTCAAACATTTTACAGTCATTTTCAATGAACACTGCATAATCTAAATCGAAAGAAGCCGGGTGAAGTCGCTAGTGGTGGATGACAATACCGCTGATGTCATGAACAAACCGAACAAACACAGGTTTACAAACACCGGCCAAGATTCAATAGATCATAATAAGGATTCAAACAATAACACTGCAAGTACTAAACATGCTCCAAAATATAAATGTTATCAAAATAAAGAATTAAAAAAGTAATTTTCGAGCAATGATCGAAGACAGGAAAAGCTAATGACAAATAAAAATCGATATAGAATAAAACAGGGTGCACTGACACTTTAATAAAAGGCTGGAAAGATGAGATCTGTAGACAAAGATATAAAAAAATTGAAAAATAGATAAGCTTGAGTAGATATTTAGATGACGGCATATAGAAATGAGTGGTCATTATTGACCACTCATTTCTATATGTGCAATATCTATTGATAGATATTGCACACCACAACATAAATTTAAACATATAGGAACTTAAAAACTAAACTTTATGATATACAATGGTCAGCCTTATCGCTAAAGAGCGATCTCTATCAGACAACCTTGAAATCCTACAAAAAGTAAAAGCAAACGAAAATGTATAATATGACATCCCTTTTATTTAACATGGTACGAGGTAAGGGAGAGATTATCATCCAATCATATGGCACGTGTCCAAAATGAATCTCGTCTAATAGAGAAATCTGGATTAAAGATCCAAGGTTCCCAGTAAATAAGTGACGTTTATAAACAAAAGGAATAAAAATAGCGAAGGACGTTTATAAATACAAACTGCCACAATAACCCATTTATTTATCTGTCTGACACAATTATGCAAAGCTACGCGTGTCGCGAACAATACAAGTAACGTAGGTGTTTAATATAGGGAAAGATATCTAAGAACTAAGAACACGCTGTATATATTTGATGAATTTACTATGAAATACTTGAATATATAATATGAAATAACGCAAGTAATGAATCTGAAAAAAAATGTTGAATTACCTTGCAGTCCAAAGAAATTACAGATTTGAAGGAAGCATCTATGACATACTATTTTTACCTTATAAATACATGTGATGCAAAAATTATGATATTTTAAATTAAAGAGCTCAATTATTATAAACATGTTTTTTTTTTATAAATATAATAAACAACAGTAGGTCAAGAACGGACCCCTGCTGAGTACTATTAAGTTTTTCAGTATTTTGTCATTTGTTTAGAACATATTTTCATATTTCTTACTAAACAGAGTATTATATAGTAATTACTTAAATAAAAACATAGGATAATGTCTTAATAATATTATTTGTGAAACTAACAGTATCAAAATTGTATCATAAACTCCGCTAATGACTAAGAAGTGTAAATCTCAATCAAAAACAGTTTCTAGAAGAAATCATAGATACATGCAACTCTAAACTTTATAACATAGAACATTAGAGCTCATTATCATTACTGTAGAGTTGGATGATGTCATTTTCGTAGGAGGGGTCTAGGTCGGAATGATAGTCTAGAATACTAAGTCGTATCATTTCTCAATGAAATAATTAAGCAAGTATTTGTACTAGCTCCTGCCCGCGGCTTAACAATCGCAAGATCATTATTTTAAGTTTTATAATGGTCGTAAATATAGATATGTTTTTAAGATTATATGACGTGGAATCTCTTTTAATCGTGTTATATGCTAGGGGACAGTTTTTAAAGAAACTATACAAATTGATTCAACTAATAAAGAATTGTCATAATATTACACATAAACTTTACAATTTATAATATAGCAAAACAAACAGCCCTCCGAAGGACCTATAACAATGATAAGAAGTATATAAAAAGTTTTAAAATCTTTATTTCTTTAATATTATTGCAGATTTTTTCATTTTATCCAGCAATGACTGACTCCTACTCGCTATAATAATTTATCAAAATAAAGTATTTAAAATTAAAATCGTAAAAACTTGATAATTAGAAGCGAAGGTTAAAAAACATGTCTTCATAATCACTTTTAAGATAATTGTAAAATATTTTGGCAGCTGCATATTCGCAGAGCTGACATCATTCTTAGCTCATACATGATTAAGTTGTTACAATACAAGTGACATAACCAATTCAGTTTGTAAACTATTCTCTACTTATTACTATCTAAATAAAAAATAATTATAAATGTAATTCGAATTATAAATAATTCAATAGGCGTCACAGCTCAGTTGGTAGTAGCTCTGCCTTCCATGCTGTGGGTCGTGGATACGATTCCCACCCAGGGCAAATGTTTGTGTGATGAACATGAATATTTGCTCTGTGTCTGGATGTTAATATGTATTCTATGTATGTATGTATTTAGATAAATAAAAAAAAGTATTCTACCAGCAATCTAGTTCTCATAGTACTCATATAACTCAAAGTAGTAAGATTTGCTCAGATTAAGACTAGAAAGTGATATGGAAATTGTTCATAAATATCTATTTTGTTGTAAAGAAAAATGATAACTAATTATAACCCACCTTTAAATAAGTTTTTTTACAAAATTCTTATCATTCGAGGAGGTCAAACTAACTATTGAATGATCTGTGGCTGGGGTCAGCACAATCAGTTATTGACATTTTACTAAGAAATGTATTTTTAAACATTTTATTCATTTCTCTGATTTATAGGCAACTGTTAATGTCATATAGGTTTTGTAAAAAAGAACAACTTTATTCACAAACAAACTGACGACTATACAGTATTTACAAAATGTACATTGTCATATAAAATACATAAGAAACAGTTGAGCTATCTACAGACCGTTGCAAAAGATCTATAGATAGTTCAACTGATCCAAATCAGTACCAATCGGAAGCGTAGGTACCCAAGACACTGGCTGCATTGCCGCGCTGAATAGCAATGCTGATACGCTGGGCCAGATACTCACCAGCCCTCGGGTCACGCGTCTTGGTTTAGTAGTATTTTCAATGTTTTAGTTGTTTTTTACTGTTTCCACCTTTTCGTTTATTTATTTAAGTAATATGTATTTTTATTTATTTTATTTTTATTCAAAAACCACTACCTTCCAATAGAACGCGGGAAAACTTCCAATTCGACTGTCATTTTTTATGTTTAATCTCAGAACTTTTTTCAGTTTGACTGATTATAATAATTCTTCTAATATAATACAATAATATTTGAAAGTGTTTTGTTAAACTTCTATTACGAAGAGGGTAATAGAAGTTTGGCTAAAATCTCAGTAGTTGGTTAGAATTCCCTTGAAATATCGTTACATAGAAATTATTCCAAGCTTCTGTATGTTTTTCAACAGAAATCGCAAAATGGTTTCATTGAAAATTTTATACGGATATTTCGATGAAAACTGATTTCCACAGTGTTTTTAAAGAAATTAGTTTTAAAACTAATATTCTCTTATAGTTTTCTTTATAAACGGGATGTTTACATTAATTCGTGAGTGCGTTCATATTCTATTAGATTCCTTTATAGATTTATATATTTATTAGATCAATTGATCAATTTTGTACACTAGGTTTACTTCCCGTTTGTACAACCAGTTGTCCAAAACGAATTGTAAATTTGTTTTAATGTTTACTTTTGGTAATATTTTATTGCACAAAAATATCTTACATCGTAGTATATATACTATACGCTATAGCTAGTCTACCGAATCTGAGGTTTACATTAAAATATTTAGTAATATTTATTTAATTTCATCAATCAAAATCAAAAATTCATTATTCAGTAAAATCACAAGGATCATTTAGAATCGTGTTTACACTAGGTGATTCTAGGTGCCAGTTCCACGCGACCAGAGCCTAGAAGAACGGGCAAGAATATTCAAGTCAAGTCAAGTCAAAAATTACTTTATTCAGTAAAATCACAAGGATCATTTAGACTTATTACAAACAATTAGATTTAGATTTAGAGAACATTTAGATTTTTATTACATTTTAATAATTATATTTGGCTGGTGAGTATCTGGCCCAGCTTATCAGCATTGCTATTCAGCGCGGCAATGCAGCCAGTATCTTGGGTACGCTTCCGATTGGTATTGATTTGGATCAGTTGAACTATCTATAGATCGTTTGCAACCGTCTGTAGATAGCTCAACTGTTTCTTATGTATTTTATATGACAATGTACATTTTGTAAATACTGTATAGGCTTATATTTTAAACATACATTTATCTATATTTTTAACCCAAATCCATCACGTGATATATCGCCATAAACCCAGAACCAGTCCAGCCCCACATTGAACTAATTGTCGGCGAAAAAACATGGGTTATTTTTATCCACGCGCTGCGTTGCGTTGGTGTGCCTACTTTCATTTACAAGCTAGATCTATCACGGTGGGTTACGAAAACATTACAAGCTTGGAATTAATTAAGCTAAATCTAAGCCAAATCCTAAAATTCCTTAACGAAATAACCTAACACTGCGCATTCGTAATCCAGCAGAAATCTAATCCACACGTCACATTATAAAATATATATAACGTGTGGCACTCGGAGACTGCCGCGGTAAAGCTATTGCAAGCATTTATTGGAATACGCATGCGCAGTGTTAGGTTATTTTCGTTAGGTTTTTTCATTACGGAATTTCTGGATTCGGTCTGCACGCTGAAGGCCCGCGATAGAAGCTATGCAATAGCTTAAAAATACACATTGTCTTAGGTTAGGAATTAGGATTTTTAGGTTATTTCAGTTTATTACTTGGAAGAAGGTATTATCGTTTACAACGGTCTGTAGATAGCTCAACTGTTCCTTATGTATTTTATATAAGTATACCAATGTACTACTTCAGCCTGGTAACACCCACTGCAGGGTATAGGCCTCCTTCATGGCATGCCAGCGTCTTCGGTCTTGGGCTTTTCTCACCCAGGTAGTATACCAATGTACATTTTGTAAATACTGTAAGTCTATGTTGAATAATAGTTAGCTAAAAATCATGTACCTAGGTGAATTTAGTAGACTGAGAGCTTAATATAGAAACATGATTCAAAACCATTGAAGTGGGATGTCGATTTTGATGAAACACAACAAAGTAGAAGGTATGCAGCAGTTGGGAAGCCGCCAGATATACGTCAAACAGTACGTCACTTGTACTATTTACTTCTATGAACAAGAATACTATTGTTATCAAACTAAAATCATGGACATTTTACACAACGCCATCTAGTTCCAAACTAAGCATAGTAGCCCAGCGGCAATGCACTCAGTATCTTGGCGACGATCGGTACTGATTTGGATCAGTTGCGCTATCTGTAGATCGTTTGCATCGGTTTGAAGATAGCTCAACTGTTTCTTATCTATGTATTCATGCCTCCAGAACGTTATATAAGTACTTATTTATTATTTTATACTTTATTTGCTTCTTTACCATTATTAATAGGTATTTTTTATTTATTTAATGTAATAAATTGTATTATAATTTATTTTTATTATATTTAGCTATAATTTTATACACAAAAGATTGTTCTTAACACTTTATCTGTTTATCATCACAGTTGATACCAATGACTATAAATAAAACCCTCGTCCTCAACATATAGGTGGAGGAAGCAGGTGTATTCCAAAATAACACCAACAGTCAGCAGATGGCGTTCGCAGATGCATTGATTCCTTTATTTTGGTTCGCTGCAATCTGTTCGAATGCGCTTTTGACTTATACCATTCGCACAAAAATCTATAAAATCAATAGTATCTAAGTAATTGACGACCGTTTTGGCGCGGCGGGCGAAGGTCCGTCTGCGACGCGGAAGTTGCAGGTTCGATTCCCGCCTTGGGATAAATGTTTGTACGATCTGCAAATATTTATTCCGGGTGTTCTGGGTATTTTTATGTAAGTATAATAAAAAAATATCTATCTATGTAATGTATTGTATTAAGTATGTCAGTCTTCTAGTACCCATAACACAAGCTAGATGATGTTGTGTGGATTGTCCAGCATTATTTATTTATTTAATTCTTCAGTAAAATCACACGGATCATTTAGAATCGTCTTACACACTAGGTGATCCTAGGTGCCAGTTCCACGTGACCAGAGCCTAGAAGAACGGGCAAGAAACTACGGCCAGGTTCTGTGGAGCTCTATTATAGAAAAATATAAGTATTCTATCAGCAATCTGGTTCCCATAGTACAAGATTAGCTTAGTTTGGGACTAAATAGTTTTCTGTAAAATGTCCGTAAATGTTTATTTGTAAAATCTATACACGTTGCGACGGCAAAAAGCACATGGCGACCAAAAAAACTTCAAGTGTCCCAAAATTGTTCAACATGTACAGTCAGTAGTATAAGTTGATTGACGAATAGTATAAAATGTTCTCTGGACAGGCGTCACAGTACAGAATTTATTTGCCTTCTATGCTGTGAGTCGTGGGTTCGAATTTGAATCAGACAATATTTTTACAGATATTTTTGTTTTTTTTGAAGTGAAAACTTCTTTAGCGGCGCTGGGTGGGTAAAAACTTTCAAACTCGCGTCAGGGTCACGTGACGTTGATAAAAAGCGTAAGATCGAGGGAAAGGGAGAGGAACTAGTATCTCCCACTCTTTCTACCGTGCCTGAGTGTGCTCTGTTTAGGCGGCACACAGACAGTCTGTGTCATTGTGATTGTCATTGTCATTATGACGTCTGTGGTTATATTTTTGAAGTGAAAACACAACGTTAATATTGAAGTTTTCACTTCTGCCGGCACTCCCGGCTACCTTTTTTATTTTACAAAACGCATCGCAACAATAAAACAAAACAAAAATATTTATCCAATAACTTAGTTACTATGTAAAGATATTTATTATTGTAAAGCTTTTATTTATTTCAATAGTCTTGTTTTTTCCTGAATCGTAAATTATTGATAAAACATTTATTTATTTTAATGTACGTAAATGACAGATACATACAAAGTAATAAGATGCACCTGTTTTCAATAAAACTTTTTAGTAAGTAAATTAAACTTTTTTGGTTTTTAGAGAGACTTATTAGTGATCAAATTATGTTAAATACTTAATGTCAAAATAAAATAATATTACTTCGTCTTTAAAAAGTAGTTAAACTTATAGTAAAAAGATATACGGGATTTTATAGAGTATTGTTATATTACCACGGCTATTGTAACTTTGCCGTAGCGTCGGGAAAAATAATTATATAGCCTTTGATTTTTAGATTCCACAAGAGCAATTATTCTAGTCATTAAATCGCCAAACTATTCTATGTTAAAATTGTGTGTAAATTGTGTAACATGTGGCAATTCAACGCGTGATCATTGGCGCATACCGAAATATCGGGAAATAATCAAACGCACAAATCATGGTAAATATCCCGTTTATAAAAAAAACTATGTTCTATGTTAAAGTCAGCACGTCATAGGTGATTGTCACAGCGTCAATATGCAAGTTACCGTCAGTCATTGATTGAATTATGACTTCGTCAGCCAAATTACTAAATATCCTGTACATTTTGAATTCGGTAAATATTCAAGCATGAATGAATTTACGTCAATCGATATTATTTATAGATCTAGTGCTCATACAACGATGAGTGTTTGGAAACACGTCTTACGTTACATTGTTTTTCGATATTATTTATATAAGTAAAAGAAAAACAGGAAAATTTACAAACAAGGAATAATGGATCAAAATCTAACGCAGAACGTACATCCCGCCATCTAGTGGCGAGTAGCATAAACAATAATTAGTATATTATTTTAGGCGATTTAAGTCATAGTTTGATGGTTAAATATTAGGTTTAAAGAATTTATTTTGATAAAGACATGGTGTCACTTACATGAAAAAACTCCAAAACTATTTATTAAAATAGTATATAAAACATTTAAATACATTATCATTTTCATTCATCAAATAAATAGGTAGAGTGCTACCTCGCGGCGAGTAGCTGAACCAAATCACAAAGCAACCCTGCGTCACTGAAGGTATTACGACGAAATGATAACAGATGGCGCTGAAAACAAAACTCTTACCTTACTCTCAGAAAAAGGAATTATCGAAACCTTACATAATTTCGAATTGCAGCTTCAATTCAGCAATGAAACATCAGTTCACTTACCTGTAACAACAAAAAAACACGATTAACTATCGAGGTAAGAAATAATTATTTTAATCTGGTAAAATACTCTGTAAAGGCAAAAAAAAACAATTTATTTTTTGAAGAAATCAATCTTCGTAACGGTAATCGTTTCAAAAATAACATTTTTCGATACTTAATAAATTATTGATTTTCTAGAACATAATTAGTGCTTTTTTTTAAAGATCTATTTGAAATAGTATTAAAATGCAAACATCATCACGTCCTTAGAAAAAAAATAAGAATTCTTTCATTGTACAGAAGAGGAGACCGAGAGAGCGTTTTCCTTTCGTCCATAGACAAACAAACAACACTTCACAACACAGACGTTTTGAAGCAACATGGAGTCTATTGTCTATGATTGTGGCTCGAGTATTTTTGTACTCTCAAGTATTTATCTGTATGATGGATGCGAATGTTATAGCGTATGTCTGGTGCATTCAAATACGTAAGATACTACTCAAAACAAAATAGGGCCCACCCAATAAAATATGATTTAAATAAAAAAAAAAATAGGCGAACGATTTAAATTTTCATTATATTTATTGGTTAACAATTGTGATCAATTAATATGCCTACTCAACAACCCCATACTTCAGTTTGACAACAACTCACAAAAAAAACAAAAGTGTCAGGCAAAATAACTAATTTTTTTAAGTGGGCCCTATTTTTTGAGTAATCTATGTAGACGTTATATATTTTAAAATACTGAGTGACAGATATAGTTCAAGTAGATGAGCACACTGCTCTAGTAAGAACAATGGGAACAAGAACCAGCGTTAATTAAAACCTGTCGGAGCGACACCGGACTGATTGCAATCGATATCTACTCTGTTAAAGTTATTTCTTGCGACAATTACTGAACTTACAGATAGCTATATACATATAGTAAGCACGTATTTTGAGGTTATAAAAACTTTGAAATATCCTTCTTATAGTCAGCTGTTTATACTTTTTTCGCTAGTTTTGTTACAAGAGATTAATACGATGGTTCCTAATGGTGGGTTCCTTGTGAATTTACTGAATAAACCTTCATTGATTGTTTTTTTGTATTTATTTTAGACAGACCTTAGATGGCCAGTGTCTGAGACATTTTCCGAAATAGGTGTTATCATCGAGTTAGAAAAGTTTTATTTTTTTAATTAAGTAATTTGTTTTAAGTAGCGCCTTATGTAACAAATTCCAATGTTACGTTTAGGATTCCTGTTTCAAACAATAATCTTGTTTTCAGTAGTTTAGATACCGGATCGAAAGTTTCGTCTATTATAGAGATAAGATTCCAAGTATGAACACAAATTATACCAAAAATAATATTATTCTAAGAAACGTTTTATTTTGTTTTCTGAGCCCACGTTGTTAAGGTAAAGTAACTTCGTAATATTAAAATAATATTAATGTAATTTCGGTGTTTTAGTAAGCTTTTGAGAGTCTTTTAATTGATATACTACGTTAAGTTAACAACTTTTTAGAAATACTTTTGAAACGAGGTTCCTTATCGCGCGTTGCGAAAGGACGGAAGTAAACGTAGACGGAAAAAAATAAGACCAAAAGTTGTAACGACACTTTTTGCTATAGTTGTAAGCGGAGTGCGCGTGTTTCTCTCTCTCATTGTAAGCAAGCCAGTTTCGCATTGACCAGTTTAGTGTTGCGACGATTTTTTGGAGTACTCACAGGTTTTTTTGTAAGTACGTAATAAATATTAATACTAATTAATCAAAAGGAACTTTGTTCCATCCGGGTGTCTCTTAACACCTCTCAAGTTTTTTATATATATTACGGCAGGATAAACAGACGACTCGCCTGATGCTAAGTGGTAAACCACTGTTTATAACGATGCATCGCGAAATCATCCTAAAAGTTACATGTATTACGAGTCTGACTACACTAACTCTGCAATGTAAATTCTTTGACCCCTGGAAAGATTGGCACATATCATCATCTTGTTTAGTATAAAACTCTGAAATTTACGATTAGCAGCCCCAGTTTCAAGTGCTGCGGACACTTGAGAGAGAGAGAGAGAAAGAGAGAGAAAGAGAGGGAGAGAGAAAGAGAGAGAAAGAGAGGGAGAGGGAGAGAGAGGGAGAGAGAAAGAGAGGGAGAGGGAGAGAGAGAGAAAGATGGAGAGGGAGAGAGAGGGAGAGAGAAAGAGAGGGAGAGGGAGAGAGAGAGAAAGATGGAGAGGGAGAGAGAGGGAGAGAGAAAGAGAGGGAGAGGGAGAGAGAGAGAAAGATGGAGAGGGAGAGAGAGGGAGAGAGAAAGAGAGGGAGAGGGAGAGAGAGAGAAAGATGGAGAGGGAGAGAGAGGGAGAGAGGTACATTTATTTGACACACAACACAGGTGCAACCCATTTTAAACAAATACACATAAAATTACAGTACAATTACAACACATCGTGGTCAGACTCTACTTAGTAATAGTTTATGTGTTTCTCCTGCCAAATAAACTTGTTATTCGTATAGAATACAGCCAATTCATAAACACTCGACTTTACTAGATGAATGCGCACTTCGTGAACTTATTTTATATACAGGGTGGATGAAAATAGCTCCTGAAAACTCTTAAAAATCTAGAAATTATTTTAAGCTTACTTTTAACTTAAGTTTACTATCGAATTTAGTCATAGGATATATTAGTTATTCTAACTAGACCTAATCGTCGTTTTTTTTTATTAGTTTTAATTGTTCCTTTCTATCAAATTTGTAAAATACTTACTTACCTTAATTAGTATTTGCATTCTAGATGTCTAAAATACAAGCTTGACGCCTAGTTTGGTCACACTCATAATCTCATGAAGAATTTATACATAGCAAAGTCAACAAAAACTAAAAAAAACAAGTATCGAAAATCGTTTATTGAAAGAAATAATTCCCAAACTTAGGCCTCTAGATTCTTTTTTAGTAGTATAACACTATTCCAAACAAATCTCTGTTTACGCCCATTGAGTAGGATTCCACCACAGGATATTAAACTATCAGCTGGGACACTACGACCGATGTGAATATATGATTATGTGGCGCGGCGGGCGAAAGTCCGCCTGCAACGCAGAAGGTTGCGGGTTCGATTCCCGCCTTGGGATAAATGATTGTACGATCTGCAAATATTTATTCCAGGTGTTTTGGGTATTTGATATGTAAGTATAATGAAAAATATTTGGGTCGAAAAATCAGCTAATAAACAGTTTACACGCAAAACAATTTGTTTTTAATAATTATCATACTAAAATGTTTTTCAAAATGATTTGATTTGAATTAAGTCAAAGTTAAACACTTCTTTATTCAATAAAATCACGCGGATCATTTAGAATCGTCTTACATACTAGGTGATTCTAGGTGCCAGTTCCACGCGACCAGAGCCTAGAAGAACGGGCAAGTAACTTACGGCCTATTTCCTACCGTTTTTTATATGACACTGAAACGAAATTAAGTACTGTAGTTCCAGTGCGGTGTCAATACTTAGTAATAAAAAATGTAATACTTAATAATAATAGTCTGGCTAATCTTTCCAACACGATGCTACAACAAAATACAGTTGTAGCATCGACACGATAAGAAGAAGAAGATGAATAATAAATGATCTAGCTTTCTTCAATAAACTATGCCGTTGTTATTTGCGAGCCAAAATGTTTTGTTTAGATTCTATAGGGAGTCGATATTGTTATATTTAGTTCGCGTGGGATTCGCCATTTGCACGCAAATATTTATAACAATTACTGTCGGAACATAAATAAGAAATCAATCTAATCATACGATTTTGGTTATCTTTCAGACGTAGTTTTCGACCAAACTAAAAGTGTTTTTAGATAGATAGACGATTAATTATTAGATGATTAAATACAAGATATTACTAACGGCGGTAACCACTTGCCATCAGGTGGCCCGTAAGCTCTTTTTTATATATATATTTTTCAACCTTATTTTGAGGATTTTTGCCGGGCTCAGTGGCGCGTCTGCAGAGACCTACGTCCAGCAGTGGACTTGTAGCGCCATGAATGAATGAATGAATAACACTTTATTGTACACACAAATTACACTATCGCTACATGGTGAACTCCATCGTAGTCTACGCAAATGACCAACAGATGGCAGAAACAAGTCCTAGATCGCGCAAACGAAGTTATCACGGAGTTTGAACATATAAGTAAGTTTCTTGCCCGTTCTTCTAGGCTCTGGTCGCGTGGAACTGGCATTTAGAATCACCTAGTATGTAAGACGATTCTAAATGATCCTTGTGATTTTACTGAATAAAGCAGTTTTGACTCTGATTCTGACTCTAATAGAACCGATGACTATTCATCGGTACGAGCGACCCCGAGCCAAAGGTCGCTCGGCGTGGAAGACCTTCCCTTTTCGTAGGAGATACCACACCTATCTCCTCAGCAACGGCGGATCCAGGGGGGGGGGATCATGTGGTCTTGACCCTCCCTGAGCTGGTTCCAGGACTTGGGTGGACCACTAATTGAACATAATTATTTTATTTATATATTTAGTCACCATACAGAATTAATGTAACTACATAAGTATGTAATAACTTTGTAAGGTGGGTGGACCATTTAAGGCCATGCTCCTTTGAAGGCCAACTATAAAAAAATCATATTTATAGTCACGTGATGACAAATTCCTTCCACTCACAATAAGCCCCATTGAACTCAAGGACACAGACGCGGCGGCGAGTCGCTCGCGTTGCTAGTTTGTCAGTAATTTCCCTCGCTAAGTTGACTTCGGTCAGCGACGTTCAAATCGTAATTTGCTAGCTAGTGTTGCTAGCAGCTAGAAGTCAGTTTTTACGTAAATAAACTATTATTACCGTATTCTTTTTACTGTGAATTGTTACTTATGAATTTTTATGATATTAAAGAAAAAATATAATAATTTTGATTCGATTATAGTTAAAATAAAGGTAGTGTTCCTATGAAAGCCGGTGGTTCCTTACAAGGCCAATCAAAGATTTGACGGTTAAATATTTATAATTTCATTGTAAAACTTATTGGAAACTTATTTGTTATCGATGTAATAACCATTACTATATTTTTTATATAGTTTCCATTAATATATCTTTGGTTATCGATGGTATTCAAGAAATGTTCTTTGAATTTTTTTAAAGAAGATATAATGTTTAAGGACCACAATTATTCATTTAAATGAAAGAGCTTTTTCTGTGGTTTTAGTAAAATCGGATATTTTGATTATTACAATTCTAATTTTAAGTTAAACGACTGATTTATAATATTGGCCTTGTATAGAGCCCTATTCCCTTACAAGGCCGTTAGGAAGAGCTTTATAAAAGTTAAGTTCAAGAAGTAGTGATTACATCTAGATTAAAAAAAAGTTATTTATATGATACACACTGAAACAAAGCGTTTATTAATGATTCGTTTCTTTTATTTATCCCGTAAATGAACTAATTACAAATGTTTAAACGTTAGGGTGGCCTTTCATGGTCCACCCACCTTATAATAAGCAAACGTTTAGGAATTACATTATCAAAATTAAATTATAAGTTCTTGACTTGACCATGACTATGTGTCCCCCCCCTGGCGCCAAAACTGGATCGTGACCCCCCCCCCCTGATGCCAAAACTGGATCGTGATCCCCCTGATGCCAAAACTGGATCTTGCCCCCCTGGCGCCAAAACTGGATCGTGACCCCCCCTGATGCCAAAACTGGATCGTGATCCCCTCCTGGCGCCAAAACTGGATCGTGACCCCCCCTGGCGCCAAAACTGAATCGTGACCCCCCCTGATGCCAAAACTGGATCGTGATCCCCCCCGGCGCCAAAACTGGATCGTGACCCCCCCCTGGCGCCAAAGCTGGATCCGCCCTTGCTCCTCAGACTGATATAATTTGATGATGACTACCTACACACCTGGTGTCTGCAACTTGTCTGCCGTCAGACTACGCAGGAGTCTCTTGATGCTGCGACGACGTCGCACGCCGCTTGACTCCTCATTCTTGTCGCTCATGTCTTACACAACACTCATTGTCAACACTTTTAGGAGTAAACTACTTTTAATGCACTAGATATTACAGATTTTTAAGGTGTTTTTTGTCTTATAAACAAAAGTCACCTGCATGGTCGTATTTGGATGTAATGTTTTTTCATATGATATGTTTAAAATTAGTCATTTTTGGAATTAAATCTAAGTAGTTTATTTGATTCCTTTTGATATTTTGGCTCCTGTAACACAGTTTTAATAACAAGCACCTCCTGTGCTTGTTATTAAAACTGTGTTATGGATTCAAATTATTATTATTCTGTTACAAAATAATGTGTCTATAAAACTATTTTTACTTTTTTTTGACAAATAAAAAACGCTAAGTAAGTAATAAAAAATTAAAAAGTACTACTACCACAGGGTAGTAGTACTTTTTCAAAGACATTTAACATAATAATCCATTATTGCATATAAAAAGGTATGACTTCCATACAATGTTACCCCAAACCCTTTAATTAAAAAAACATCTTAATAAGAGTATCTTAGTAAGTTTAAGTAAGTACTTATAATGTTATTGATGTGAGGCTCAAGCCTGAACCTAGGACATTCAATTTCAAGTCTAAATAAGGTTCAAAATCCACCCCGTGAGATCACGTGCGATATTGCACCCCGTAAATATCAATCACGGGAGGATTATGCAACCCCCACGGGGTGGGGGTTTCAAACCCCTTACCCCTCTCTTGTGATTGCTAATTTAGGTCCTGATGGGCTGTGCATGTGGAATAAAGATTTCAATGTCAGAAAAGTCGTTAGGTATTTAACAACTAAAATTATCTAGAAGTTAGATTAGCATTGTTTTTTTCTTTTTCTTCAGCGCGGCAATGACATTATACTTGGGTAAGTACTAATAATTATGTTTGGGATCAGTTGAGCTATCCATAGATCATTTGCATTGGTCTACAGATAGCTCAAGTTGACTAATAGGACTTCCATAATAAGTGAATCAAAAAGTTGTGTCTATGTCATCAAATTAAGTAAATAAATATGCTTACAGTCTCTAGCATATTTTTCCGTAGGCATACTAATGATGTTGACTTTACCTACCTATCGTCATAAACTTGTCATAAGCCATCAGAACAGTCACAACCCCGAAATGTCACAGAAAGGTTACTCGTCGCCATTTTTAGAAGTGGTTTACGCTATTTTTACCCGAAATTTTCCAGGTTATGAATTTATTATGTTGTAATATTTATTAGTTTAATATACCGTTGATGTGAAGTGATATTGCATAAAATTATGATGTAAGAGGGTGAAAACTACAATAAAATGAAACGTTTGGTCGGCAATTCCATAAATAGTGTAGTTTTTTCGATATATCGAGTTTAGTTCGAAAGTATCTGCGTTAGAAGAAGCAGTACTTCCATTCACAGAGTACTATTGTATATAGGAAACTTCCATTCTATACCACAAAAATAGCGAACACCTCTATTTTGTATGAAACGGATTTCAAATATCGAATTCTTTTTCATACATTTCACATGTTTTTCAAACGTTCAATTTTAGTTTGAGAGTTGCGCGGCGCTGTATCTATGGTCTATGGTGATTTATAGTCTTTAATCTGTATCATATCACCGAAACAGCTGATAAACTAACCGGAAACAAAATAATGACTACCTGTTTACTTAGAATTGCAATTATATGCCAAAGTAATCAGTAAACAGTTATATTTGTACCGCGATGTGCGCCAATATAAACTATCTATTTACAGTAAATGTAAACCGACGATTCCTGTTTAGTGTTAGTAATTAAACTAATGCATGGATATCGAATGATTCGTATTAATAATCGCCTGGAAATGTGGCAGACATTTTTATATTTTACTAAGTAATTGAATAAAAACAAAATAGAGACAATGAAGAAACACCATGTTCTGTGGTATACACAGATAAGCTTATTTCTGGTAAAAAACATCCAAAAATGAATACCAAGTTTCAATACATGAACGTTGCTGCTTCAGGTAAGGTCAGCTAGTACGAGCCATTACCCAGACATGCAAAATCGACCGTCCATAGACAACATTTTTTCTCTCATCGCCACAATACACCCTTTGATGTCACGGCGATTGCTTCCGTGCGAGCACCCTCGAGGGTACTGACCTCAGCTATACCTTTAACCGATTACAGGATGAGGGTAATACATTTTGAGGGATGCTAGTTTCCTTTTTAGGTTGAATAGAAACGCTAGATTATTCGAATATTTATCACGGTAAAGTATAAGCTTTAACGATAAATAGGTCAAAATCACATTTGATATAACTTAAATATGTCAAGGAAAACTAGTTTTACGAATCGTAGACAGAATAATAATTGCGCATGTTTTCTTTAATTTTGCGTTTGGAGAAACTCATTTATAATTGTCATTAGTTTTCGAGCTTTCGTTAAAATAATTGGTTTCGAAATACCGCTAACAGAAAACTCGGTTGAAAACCACAATTATCGACAACAAAGTGAACGTGATTTAAACAAAATTCGTCATTTTCACGTTCAACTCGTTACCAATTAATAAGTTGCATAACCTACAAATTAATTATTTGGAAACCGTAGATATCGTAAAAACAAAAATCAAAAGAAATTTGTTTATTTTGCACAGTCGTAAAGTGATTTTAGACGAGTATATTTAGTAGAATAATAAAAGAACATTGTTAAGATCTGACAAATTTACTGGCTCTGTTCTTACAGTTATTCCTCCGTGTGGGCGATGTCGAAAAAACGATATTAGGAAGGTCAAATAATAAAAGAAAATAGGAAAAGCTTTGCATTCTTAAATCCTAATTTCGAATAATGGGAATCCGCTCATGAATGTTACAACCGTCGGAAATTGTAACAAAATGTAAACAAACTTCGGTATCTATTGATAAGGATAGATCAGATCTTGATCAAGCTTAAATGAGACAACTTACAACCAATTTTCAAATAAAAAATGAATAATAAAAATAAATTTAATTACTTACGTAAAAATTACAATAACAACAGATCATTCTTTTTCAAATCTGTTAAAATGGTTTAACGGCTAGAAGTTTTTTTTTTGCAAGCTAACGGCCGGTATCTGGAAACCCAAATCACGATTGATCCGAGTTTGACACATAGTTAAGCAGGCCGCACACCAGGCATACATTTGTATTATTTGATATTTTCGTTGATCATCGTTCGAGAAACCGGCCGTATGTATTGTTTTCTAAGCTGTTTTAGTTGTATAGATGTGTCATCTAAGTTATAATGTTAAATAAGGTTGTAATGAATGCATGGGTTAGTCCGTGCAAGATGAGAACAAATTTCAAAGCCCATTTAAGTTTAGACAGCACCATCTATCAGAACATCCTGTATATTGCACACAAGTGCATTACCAAATCAATAGCTTTATCAAGGCGCCGATGCTCTGGCCGCCTGCCAAGTGCCAACTGGTCAAGGTTACATAATTACTGGTTAACCGACTGCGACAGGGACATAAACAATAAAAAATTGCCGAATTTGAATAAAAACTTTATGAAGGCAGATGGTTTTGTGATTTTTTTAGATAAACACTTGTGTATACGGCAGTCGACATTTTATTAAGATTAAATTAAAAAAAAACAGTATTTACTGCAAATTTTATTTTTTACCAAATCTAGTTGTTGTTCCGTGATGAGTATTGAATCAATAAACCCCAAAAACTAGCTAAATAATTACTACGTTATGTATCTTTGCTACTAAATCTAGATGTTATTCCGTGAGTATTGATTCTATAAACCCCAAAAACTAGCTAAAGATCAAAACAAGGACAACTTTTTTATTGTTTTCAGCTACGAGCTTTATATCCCCCGGTGCGGAAGGCATAACGGATACATGTTTGCAAATATCCGCATTAATTATTGTATACAAATACCCGGTTTGAAAATATTGGAAACCAGCCAAACGCAGTTTTTTTGATTGCCTATTTCGTTTGTTATACGAATAACTCTCAAATAATAACTTAATCATCGGGGAATTATTTTTTACGAACGTACATAATATAATTCTGTTTGTACGGGATTCACGACACAACTCCCCACGGAGGGTATAAAACCTCGAAAATATTTTCGTCAGTGTACGCCAATGACAAATACTTTGCAGTATTTCAAATATTTAACGTGACTCTGTTCACTTCTCTGTGTTATTTATTTTTATACATTTTGACAGATACTCGCTTTGTAATATTGAAAAAAGTATCGTTGGCGACTATGTCACTGGGTTTCATTTAACTTGTGAGACAAATAAACCACGCTAGAAATGAAATGAATTTACAAAAATCTACTTTTATATTTATGCGGCTTTTCAATCAGACAGCAAATGTACACGAAATTTATGTGTTGTATTTCACAGCAAAGAGGTATTGTTTCCCCCCCACTTTATACAAAATGTTACATTATCTGTGGAACATTTATACTAACTTTTATATTACCTGTGCCGTCTAGACACCCCCGTGGATGGGGTGGGTAATTTTACAGTACGAGGCGGTTTTTGGCATTGCTACTGTTGAAATAGAGTTGAAAATTAATTAAACCTTTTGATTACTTTTGGTTGGTACGCCACAGAGTATGAAACTTTGATATATACGAGTGTGATGTGCATATCTCAATCACAGAAAATTTATTTATTTTAATTTATTTAATTTATGTATTTTACCTAAAATATCTTTAGAATCAAAAATAATCTACCATTAAAAAATACAAATCATTGGTGTAATGTTCAGAAGTGGGCTCGTACAAACGTTCTATAAGCTCTATGTGAACGTAAAATTGAAGAATGTTTAAAGATTGCTTTAAGTACTTATATAAAGTGTAACATTCTGCGCTGCAGATAGTAGGCGCTTGCATTTTTTTGTATTTCCAACACATTGCACACGAACATTTGCGCAACGCTGTCGCTCCAGCGTCTGCAAACTTGAACCAGTTCCACGTGGATCGCTGCCAACTGAGTCACCGGCGCAGGGAACCCTCGTGACTCAGCACTCTTTGTGACATCTTCCGATGACTAATGCACCAGTGGTCAGGGGCAGAGGAACAGTAAGATTGCATGAACTGGATGCTAATAGGAGATGTAACCTTCTGTCATGGTCTTGAAGATAAGAATCATACAAGTTACATGACAAAGAAGGATAATGTTATTTATAGACAGTTTGACAAGTCAAAATTAGTCCAGAATCATTTAGAAACGTGTAAACAATGAAACTGATTTGTATCGTTCAAGCCAATCAAGTCTGTAGTTCAAGCAGACCTCAATAAAATTAAAAACTTCTGTAATAGTATAAGTAAAGCCCTCATGTTAAAACTTCTTACCCTCACGTCGCTCGCACATACCCACACTATCCCTAACCACAAGCGGTTCACCGATTCACCTACATTTGTTTGTGAATGGCACTCATCGCTCGCGCAACCCATATGGATATTTATAAATCTACGGCTTCATGTCTTAATCCTGTTTATATTGGAAATAAATATGGACACGTGTTTTTTTAGGTATCAACGACAGCAGAAAAAGCTGTTACAAAAAAGTGTAATTTTATGGCGGGAAATTTTCTTATTTGTTATTTTATGATATTAATATTTTTCCATTTGATACTAAACTTATCTGTATGTACTTGACTATTGTTTTGTTATTTTTTAATACAGTTGCTCAAAAAGTGGCATATTGCAGGGACGTTTAGCGTTCGGGAAGTGGGCTATTACGCACTAGTGCTTTTTTTTGAAGTGAAAACTTCTTTAGCGGCGCTGGGTGGGTAAAAACTTTCAAACTCGCGTCAGGGTCACGTGACGTCGAAAAAGCGTAAGATCTTATTTAATTTTTATACATTGCTCGTAAAACAAGAGACGACAAAAGAACACACTTGCGGTCACGCGACGTATGACTCAAACAATTAAATAGTGTTGTGGCGACATGACGTGACGATGACGTGGCGACATGACGTGACGTGACGATGACGACGAAGCCAACGAAGACACAGACACATTCGCGCTTGCGCGATGACGTGACGATGACGTGGCGACATGACGTGACGACGAAGCCAACGAAGACACAGACACATTCGCGCTTGCGCGAATGTGTCTGTGTCAGTGTGTCTTCGTTGTCTTCGTCGTTGTGTCACATTCGCGCTTGCGCGAATGTGACACAATGACATGACACAATCACGACTGTGGTTATATTTTTGAAGTGAAAACTTAAAAGTGAAAACACAACGTTAATATTGAAGTTTTCACTTCTGCCGGCACTCCCGGAGTGCTAGCTTTTTTACCATTACCGCACTAGTGCTTTTTCTTTACCAACTGTCAAAATAATGTCTATTAAAAAGAAAAACCAACCATGAAGTTTTTACTAAAAAAAAATCAAAGAAGTTTTTATGATTCATGCAAATACGTATATTTCTAAAAAGAAGCTACTAATTTGTTTCATTATCAGATTTAATGATTTGATTGAATGAGTTAGGTTGGGTTTCATTTGATTTCTTCTCATTAAATTTCATTTTCATTTCATATCAATAAAAAAATTCTACTGAAGACTTGGCTGTATGGGCATAGTTACCTTTGCCTACCAGAATGAATGAAAAAAAAAAATCTCTTATATTCTACGGCCATCTCCAAGATGGCGGGAAGACGTTGTAAATAAAATAAAAATGAAGAAAATAAACTAATTTAAGAGAAAAACATTTACGTAAGACTAGGCGGTATGGTTCTAAAACTTTAGCCTGCTCCGAAGAGCAAATAAAAAAAAATCTACGGTTGGCGCCATTTTGTAGAAATTTTCTTTGCGAGTTTAGTTGTTTTTATTATTATTTTATAAAATTACTTCATTTTTTCGCAACTGTATTAAAAATAGTCGTTCAGTACACGTTCGGAACCGTCATTGCAACTTGTTCCGACTGTCAACACTCGCCTTCGGCTGCGCCTCGGCTCGTGCAGACATTTGTCGGAACTCGTTGTAATGACAGCCTTTCCGAACTAGTAATGAAATATACTATTTTTTTGTCTGTTTTGTTTACAGTAGACATACAAAACGAACATAGCTTAATTTAAATATGTATTTTTTCATTATTCTGTCAACTTATGTAGCAACATAGCTTGTTGGAAATATAGTGGCCAATATTGTCTATGCCATACCCTTGCCATACCTCATCTTTTAAACATAAAATATTGAAATTAAATACAATCTTACGAACTCAGCGATATTTTGTGTTAATATATAAATGCTTTTCCAAAACTTTATTTGTAGTCGCTACATCACTTGTTTCACAATTGGTCCGCATATCCGGGTTGGACGGCAATTACAAACACCACTATTTTCGGTTCAGCTTTCGACATTCTTAGTTATCAACAGACTATTGGGATGTTATGAAAACGATAGTTTTGTATTTAAAGCTCATAATAAAAGTGAAATTATATTAAGTATCTACTTAATTAGATTTACGTCTTATTGCGACCTTTTTAAGTTTGTTTTATATTTGATATCATCTTCATATGATTTTTACATTTTGAAAAGTACTTAGGTACTTACTTAATTGAAAGACCTGATGGTCCACCTGATGTTAAGAATACAACACTAAATTATTTTCCAGAGTAACTCAGTAGTAAGTAATAGCGTATTATATAGCCAATGTGTTATTGTTATGTATAAACTATTGTAAAATTTATTAAAATCCATTTTGCAGATGTTGCGTGAAAGCGTAGGTAACAAACATACATCCACCCATTCATACAAACTTTCGCATTTATAATACTAGGTGGTGGTAGGATACCTTCAAAAACTTTCATTTGATGAAAACTTCTTTACGCACGAACATTCAAATAAGTACAATACCTCTACCATGAGTTGTCACAGTAAAATCGCCTGACTTTACTAAAGTAGTTACGTCAATATTACCCAACTATCCGCTAGAGGCGCTGTACAAATCTTCATACATTTTTTTAACTACAGACGCTAGCGTATAGTATATATAGTATAGTAAAAACTCATGGTAGAGCTACAGGTATCTATATCCAGGTCAGGGTGTCGATAAACCTATGTTTATGGCTCGGGAAATAAAATGGACATTCTTGTGTATTCAATCAGTGTGCGCCGAGCCTGCTACTCGTCATTCAGACTTATCGGCGCAGCTATTCGCTAACTAATTTGTTACATTTTCTATTGATTTTTAAAAGTGAGCTACGATGCTCATTGCTTTTGCAAAAAGAATAGTAATGAGCATCTTTTTGTGATATATAATATATATGTAAAGTAGAAAAGGGACTTTGATTGCCCTTTTCGACTTACAATACAGATAAGATTATATGTAATGCCTAGAACGTACGACTTTCGTACCTATATGAAGACTGTGGTAGGTAATCCTATTTCATTTATTTTTATGTTATATACCTAATTACTTAAGTATTTTTGTACGTATGTTACTTTATTAATATTTCGATATTTGTTTGACTTGAATAGCGATTATTAAAAGAACCAAAAACACGATTTAAATTAAATTAAAAAAAACAAAACCAAACCAAACTCTTTATATACCAACTGTACCTATTCTAAATTACGAACTACAAGTAGAAGCCGGCGTCTATTATGTTTTTTTCTTAAACGCCATAAAACGCGCAATATTTTTAGCAATCTCAAGAACTTTAAACAGAATGGAACACGTGCCGTGCGAGGTAGGTACTGCACGTCTATTTATACATGTTTCCTTATTTTACAGCCTGTTTGTTACATTTTACTGTCGTCCGACAGAATCTCTCGTCTCGAATATTCTTCAAGCAACAGCCATATCGAATCATGTAATTAGTGGAACGTGTATTTGCAATATGACATTTGTATTTATAGACAAAAACATACTTATAGTACGGTCAGCAAATCACAACTTGCTTCGTTGAAGTGATTGGTGATGTTTCGTTGAAGTTTTCGATCAAAATTGTCTTTGCGCATAAATGAGACTTAACATTCTTAGGTATCATAGCGATGGAGGCAACGTTATGTCTCTTAGCGTCCTTGGCCAAGCTCGATGAGGTATTGCATTTAAATGCAGATCTGCATGAAGCATTACTTAATTCTACGTAATAAACAACCTTCTGTAAGATAAAGCCAAAAAGAAGATTCTATCTAAGATTAGCTGTAATTTTCGAGAGCCTGTTCCGTATCAAATCATTTTTATCGAATTACAAGGGCGCCCAAAACCATTCGACAAAATAATCACGACACATCTCGGATGGAGTAGTCCGATACTGTAGGTTTTTGATAACAAATGCTATTTTTGACGTTTTACTGTAATTTTGTCTTGACAGGCGACTTGACATAAACCACCGAATTGACGAAGCTTGAATTAGATGAAATTACTGACAGGAATCAAGAAGAAGTTCCCAGAACTGACCTATTCAAGTCTCTAACAACACATTCCATGTATCGTTTTCGTTCTTTTTGGAAACCAAGACAAACTAGCTATGACAAAAAAATGGTACTTATACGTTTTTTATGTTTAATATAAAAATAAGTCGGGTTTTCCTTCCTGACGATATAACTCCAAAACGCACGAACCGATTTCCACGGTTTAGCATTCGTTGGAAAGGTCTCCGGCTCCGTGAGGTTTATAGCAAAGAAAATTCTAGAAAAAAAACAACAGAAAAGCGGGAAAGCGGGAAAATATCCCGTGCGAAGCCGGGACAGGCCGCTAGTGTTTAATGAACATGTTGTATCTCGTATGGTATCTAGTATGGACTCCAATAGACGTCGCTGGGTTGTCTCTCGACTTGTGTTGTGACGTCACGCCTGTCAAGCGCCCTTCACACCGAACCTAATAAAGTTTATTAGGAGCATTGCCGTCGAGAGGTCATGCTAACTGGTTCATCCGTTGACGAGTAAATTGTATTTCCGTTTATAGAAAATGCCTAATTTTCAATTGATTTCGTTCACTGTAGTCATTGCATTATCATGGCAACATTCGAGAGATATGGGAGTATTCAGAGAAAAACATAAATGAGAGAAGGCACGTTCCAGATATCCAGTAAGCTTAGGTCACAGATAATATATTATAAACAAGTACCTAGTTTATATAATCTGTGCATTATATGATATTTTCCAGATAATATAATAATGAATCATTGTTTCAGAAATTATATGTAACGAGCAATTATTCAAAAGCAAATTCAGATATATTATAGTTTAGCCTAAAAAAATTATGTACTTTCAAAATACCCAGGAAATAAGAAAAACTAGGACACTTCATTTGTGTTTAGCAAGAACATTTCGATCTGATATGCCTTATCAGCACAATATCAGACTAAAAACCTAAAAGCTAGTTCTTCCACAAGAAATAGCAACTTCCTCGTCTAAACTTAGCAGCACGCTGCTTGTCGAATCTCTATGACAAAGCGGTACATCGGAATGTGCATGCTATAAGCAGACTCGTAAAAGCAGTAATGTCTTCTCGTTTGCTTTACTAGGAAATGATATAACTTGTGTAAAAACTCTTAGAATTGGTTATTAATCATTTTATATGCTGATAGAACTTTTTAATTTATATCTTTTAATCTTGGATAAATGATGTTGAGTGAAAAATGCTTAAGTTGGATAATCTTGCCGTTTTCTCGGTTTCATATTCACATAGATCTTTATAAGCTATCTAGAGTCAGCATGTCTTTTTAAGCCTCTACCTGGCGTATAAATACTCCGAATATCTTTGAGGTTACATTTCGTATGATAGAGTATATTCTCCATGGTAACCGCGAAAAAGCCGACGCAGTATTACAATGACATCTCAATGAATGTAAACATTGCATAAGAAGTGCAACTCCCATTTGCGATTCCCGCCTTGGGATATATGTTTGTATGTTCTGCAAATATTTATTCCGGGTGTTCTGGGTATTTTATATCTATAATAAAAATATCTATCTATGTATTGTATTATGTATTTCAGTCTTCTAGGACCCATAACACAAGCTCTGCTTAGCTTGGGGCTAGATGATGTTGTGTGGATTGTCCAGCATTATTTATATTTATATGAAACGGAATTCAAAAATTTTCATAGATGGTTTATGGAAAATTCGAATGTTTCCGGTCTGATACATTCGAACGTCACGTCGTTGTAATAAAACTATTTGGTGTCGAGTACTACACAAGGGTTAACCTTGTTGACATCGAGATTGGAAAAGCTTGTGGTATTCAATGTATTATAGGAAACGCGTTGTCTACAGAAATCTAACGTCTGTTAGATTTCAGCCATTCCAGCGGATGTGATGGTTGGAGAGGGTGCCAAAATCTGAAGTATTCCTGAAGGAACGTATTTACCGTTTGTTCTTACGTCAAACGAATGATAAACGCATTCTTGGCTTTGGGATCCGGTATGACCATGAAGATCATACCGGATTTGGGATTATCATTTGGGGGTTTCGTCATCCACGTCCGTAGGAAGATACCCTATGAAACCCTACACGTGACCCCTGGGTGGTGCTAAGATGATGACACACTGGTGGTAGGCTTTCTGCCGAGGTTAGTGACCACCCACTGGACAAAGACGCGACGCCAAACGAGTCCATCGTGTTCCGTCGTGATGTCCAGTGACACCAGACGGAGAGAACGGGTCGGAACAGTAGCGATACATGCGTAAACCGTCTTTATAGCACACTGCGGTTCTGCTATATCGGTTGACTAGTCGCGGAGGGTAGCGGGATCCGAGGCACGGTGCACCGCTGGCCGACCGCAGGTAGTTGGGGGCCCAATTAGTGAATTAGCCACTCATGAAAGGCTGCCCCGCCAACTGACGAAAAATCCCAGGATGCGCCATCGTGCCGGTCGGCGACCGGATGAGAGGGCCCGATGGACATTCCTGGGGGGGCTCGGGCGTCCCCGCAGTCTCCAGGCTAGTCTTCCAGTGATATGTGCTGTTCTAAAGTGCTGCTCTGGTACGCATAAGTGTCGCCGTGTTCTACTTCCGTTTGAACCACCTTTTCGCACTCCCCCTAATATGAAGAGAAACAACAAAAAGAAAAAGTTTCAACAGCGGTTGCACTCCCTCTCATTAAAAGTGCATCTGTCTAACATACGTGGCTTGCACTCTAATCTCGTGCCAGTCCATTTTCATCTCGAGACTGATAAACCACACCTCTTGTTTCTCACTGAGACGCAGATTGGATGTCCATCCGACGTGAGTTACCTTAACTACCCAGGGTACTCCTTGGAGCACAACTTCAAACCACGTGCGGGCGTATGTTTGTATGCCCGAGATGACATCTGTATTCGGCGTCTCAAAAATCTTGAAAACACAAATTACAATGTTCTATGGGTTCTAGTCGACATAGGTACAGAGAAAATTCTCTATGCTTGTGTTTATCGATCGCACAGCGGAGACCAGGAGACGACAGGACTAACTGAATATCTCAGTGACAAGGCTGATGAGGCTCAGCGAATGCATCCCACTGCCCAATTGGTCTTTCTGGGGGACTTTAATGCCCACCATCAGGAGTGGCTATTCCCATACCAGATAACAGACCATGCTGGTAGAGAGACGCGAAAACTTGCGTTATCGTTATGTCTCACCCAGCTCGTGAAAGAGGCGACCCGGATTCCAGACGTTGACAGCCACACAGCCAATTGCTTGAAAAACCGCATTATTAAAATATTTATAAGTTTGCGATAGGATAGGTGGTCCTTTAACGTAGTAGATTTTGCAGAATTTATAGAACTTAATTAAAGATGTTTGCTTTAAAAATGTCTAACGTTAGTAAAAGGCGCGATTATTGTCGAATAACTAATCAAACTATGGCAAACTTTCAGTCCATTACATTTTAAGGTTACTTATTTAAAGTTATAAGTTTTAGTTCAGTGAATTTAAATTTTCAGTAAGTTTCCCGCGCGACTGTCCTAATAATGAAATGCATATTAACTAGCGGAAGTTTACAAATAGTTTCATACAGTCGCAGAATTTCCTCCACGTTACTGCTGTTGCCCTAGTGACGCGTAGTTAGGGATAGCGGGAATAGTTTTATGTTGTAGATTGTATACTGTATTACTATGCATTCTATGTACTTACGGTATCTCGTAATAAAGTTATTTAAAAAAAGATTATGTTGTCGATAATAAATAACTATGTTATCATCTGCCAGCTATGGCATACAAAAAAATATCTGGTAATTTTATTTTGAAACGGTCAGTTCAAAACACGATCTAGACTCAAAACAAGATATACTTAGTGCATTACATTTAGGGCATGTTTCAGTGGCTTCTCGTTGCGATGTTTTGCAAGCTAGCCATCAGATGGAGCTAGCCGTTTGAAGGATTACTTAACAAGCTATCAGTCAATGCCTTGCACAGATTATCCTGTCATTTAGTAGTAATTACATTCTGTGGTAATAATTTATCGTTTCTCCTAAACTCGTTTGATCTTAGCCGTATTCTACAAAAACCATAAAAAAATAAAACGAATCTAGCTATAGTCTATGAATTGGAAAATTTGTTTGAAGTGCTTGACAGTTTCGACTCAGTGCATGTGCTTGAAGCGCCATTTTTCAAGACTTGTCGTGCAATGAGATCATGATCAACTCTCGTTATAAAATATAAATGTTAAAGTATAATTTAATAGATTGTTTGGTTCAGTATTACGGCCTTGTCTGCCCTACTGAGTTTTCCAACTCATTTTACGTTGCAATGCACCGTATCTACCCTCTGTAAGGGTGGAGGCTATTGGAAAGCCCTCGACCTCGCTATCTAAATGAGATTCCGAAGGGCGGAATGCAGTGAAGTGCTCATTCATTTATTACTGTCCAAGGTTTCGATCGCGTGATTTCAACTAAACGTCATATAAGGGATTTTTGAAATGTTTCATAGTCACTTAGATCACTAAAAAGAGTAAACAAGAGCAAACAAAGAAAATAAAAGATAAATACAGTTAATTTTCTCAATCTACCACATTTTTTTGTATGTTATATGTAAAGTAACATTTGGTTGTACGTATGATAAAGCGGTATGCTCTTGATATTGATTTGAAAATTTTACACCTAAATAAACTTACAAATTGAAATTGCAAGCCAAGCCGTACCTAAGCATCTTAGACCTACATATAGAGCTTAGACCCAGATAGTTGTTTCTAAATTAAGTTTTTTAATTGGTAGAGTTGTTAGGCTCTGCGCTTGTTGAAAAGTAGCTTTTCAGAGTGCTTGAAGTATTTGCAGGCGACTAGGCAAGGCTGGCATTCCAGCCCGAAGCCTTTCTTTGTAACAAAGCGAGATTCTTGAGACTTCGCGCGCAGATTGAACAATTTGTTCAGTTCTTTGATGTTACGTTGCTTTTGTAATCACTGCGTTTTACTGACGGCTTCAATTTAGGCCAACATTTTATTTATAAGCTAAAGGTCATTTCATATTGTTTACTTAATTGGCATAAGCATTTTGAGACCTAATTCACGGAAAAGGTGGTAAACTCCTTTTTTTCTACTTTTTAGTCGACGTATTCCGCAAGAGAATATAATATAAGTACTACAGTTTTGGAAACTGATCACGCGATTAGATTACAAAACTTTCTGTGATCTGTTTCTGCGTCAAAAGGATCGCGCGATCAGATGCCAGAGACCCACTTTTTAACTTAAAAGTTTCTAACCCATGTATTGCATGGGTGAAATAGGGTCTGTATAACCTAAATACCTAGGCCTAGTCTCGTTAGCAGACCAGGGTCGAGGGCGGCGATGAGAACTAACGAGGTGGGACGTAAGTTCGTATGCAATTTGTTCGTGTTTTCGCTGAACTGGAGTACCGACCAAGGTAACGAAGGGCAAAACGTAGGTTAGTTAGTTTGTTTTGTCTTAGTGGTTGGGTTTCTTCCGTTGCATCACAGTCCTACTTACATCAAGTCCTACTTATGCTGAGGCAGAACGTTATGTGATGCCAAAAAGCAATTTTTACAAGTTGACTCTCTCGTTCGCACTTCGCTATTTTTGGGTGAAATGAAACGTGTGGGATTTCGAGGCAGGATGATATTTGCACGATCTGCAATCATTACTTTAAATACCTACTTGTTGGTTTGTTTGAATAGGCTTGTAGGCTTTTTTTATACAGCGAGCCATTGTGTCAATATGTACTTCAATTCTTTCGATGCAGATATTTGCAACGGCATATATGTACTACATCTTGGCATATTTACTGTTTGAGATCGTTTAGAATGCAAAACATGAGTGGCAGAGAAATGTCCGCAAAATACCCGCTTATATCACATCCTGCGATAGTTAGGAATGTCTGGTCTGTGTGTGATAACGTTATCTACCCGGTCCTGCCGCTTCGATCGTATCACAAGTTTTATTTTTGTCCAGATTTTTCCCATAATTACAAAATATAGAATCTCATCTACACAGCTCTCAGAACGGGTTAAAATACTATAACGCTAATAAGAAGAAATAATAGTGAAAATAACACGGTAGAGCTATTTATGAAACAAATGAATGATAAAGATGGAAGACTTGTTATTCTATTTAAAACAACCAAAGACAACAAACGTACCGTGTTTTTTTTTAAAGTTCTTTTCTATTTTTAAATTTATTGTAAAAAAAAAAAACTAAAAGTTGCCAGTGCGAAGGCTAGTATTCCCGCTCATGTGTTTGGAATGTCATCACATCAGTGTTGTCATATCGTTACGGTAATGTAGGGAGCGGGCAGTGAGTAGTGACGCCACAAGATTTGAGGGGCGCGGCAAGGCCGTCCTGTACGATTATAAGGGGTAAAAAGCTGTGAGGTTAAATGATTGATTCAGGTATAAAAACATCGGATTTGCGATGCTACTTTATGGACTTTTGGGTAACGACTCTGCTGAATCTTGACATGGATTATTACCGTTTTTTAGTTATGTTTTATCTAATCTATAGTATTGAATAAAAATAATAGTTATAAATACTATATTTACTGTATAAGTATATGTGCAACAATTTTATTTACTTACATTAAAAGAACTAAAGTTGATAGTTATGTTAATTAATTATAGATAAGTATTACTTGTACCAGTTTTTATTTTAATTTCTAATTACAGCCACGTCGCTGTCTATCTTTGTAAACGGGTTTCTTATCGAATGTTTGTTGTTATAACATAAAACTCACTTACGAGGCAACACTTAATAAATTATCGCCGATTTTATATCATATTTATGTGAATACATCATTTCATATAATATTTAAGTATGTGGATACGAATAATAGTTTTATGGTTACACATATCTTATTACGATTTTATTCTGTTTAGTTTGGTTACATAATACTAGTCAAAGAAGTTTTAATCAAAGATAATAATAATATTTTGTATAAAGAACAACAACAATAAAACCTTTTTTTTATATCAACGAAACTTTTTTATGTCTTTCCCCAGTTTAGATATAAAAAACAAAACTAAATAACGGACATCTGAATGTTCTTATTTCGAATTCGTAATTGACGTTTGAACTTGACATTGTTTACGCACAGTAGTGATGTTATCAGAAATTCCCTTTGCGATGGAAATTGTCGAAATACACGGAATAAATACATGAGGGGAGATGAAAAGGACCAAATATCTGGATACCGAATAATTTCGTTGGAATTACGCGATAAGCTATTCATATCGGTCGACCTTTAGCTTGTAGGTATTATTACTTGTGTTCAGGATCGTACCTACTACAAACAGTTACATTTATTCATCAAAAAAGGTAATGTTAAGCATAGCCGTTCATTTTGTTCTATTTTATTTAAGTATTAGTTATTTGGATTTCAGTAGATATATTTTATTTGAAAATAATCAATATTTTTATAAAAAAAATCTTCAATAACAGCCTTATTATAACAACTATGACTATAAAAGAGTTGTATTATCCTTTAATAGATATTGACATATTGAAAACGTAAATTTATAAGTTTAATCAATATTTTTATGCCAGTAAACGTTAGTAAATGATAAGTAAGTACATAAAGATAAAAAATATAAGTTGAGTGAGGTAGTTTATTAGTCTTTAATTTTCTGTCATAAATCTAAATAAAGAGTACAATGGTGACATATACAAAGGTAGGTACGTGTCATTCACAGATCCCAACATCTCACATAGTACTTAGACTTACACCTGTCAGTGTCACTGACAAGTGAAAGTACTTGTATAATAAAATGCCAGGCTTTGAACACCCTACTCATTTATTATTTAGAATGTCACGCTGAACACTGAGAGCTTTTTTCAGAAGCTTTTGATATGTATCTCACGCGACGAATTATAAAAACCACCCTCGTAAATCTTAGATAAAATAACCTTCTATAAAATATACATCTTTTAAATTAGTAGTTTTGGACGTAACATAAAATAACGACGGAAACTTTTTCCAAATATGACCACGTAACAAATTTTCACTGAGTTTACGAAACAAAAGCACTTCACTATTCTTTTTACAATTCCAATTTCAAACACACACCTAATTTTGAAATTGGAACAGAAAGAGCACTGAAAGCGTTCTAAATACAAACACTTGAAAAAAAATCTAATTAATTTCGAACACTGGACGTAAACACAAAAGAGATAATCAATTTAAAAATAAAACCGCAATGCGCGCTAATTCATATTTAGGACGTAAAAATTGTCTGTTCTCACAAAAAAAATATCGTATTTTATCGTATTTTTTATCTGTTTTTACAAATGCGCGCGAAACGTCCACCTCCGGCGGGAACTCCGCTTACACTTCAGAGCTTTCAGTTTTCAGGGGGTGCTACACTGAAAGCTGTTTACAGCTTCAGTTACGAGTAATGGATAGTTTATGTATGCGGAAACATTTCAGTGGCATTTTAGTTAAAACAATAAATAAATTGTAGAGTATTGGTACAGCTGGTTTTAAGTAAAAACACGCCGTAGAGTAAGAATGCGATTGGGTTTATCAGTCCTTGCCGAAACCACGTGCGTTATATTATATTGATTAAAATGACCGTGAATATTAATAATGATAAGAACATTCGACACAAGATAAATACTTATCTGACTTAATTTGTTAGCGAAATAATCTTTACAAACTACGTTATACATCGTTTGTATAATTTGCTTTAGATTTTACGTTTAATTAGTTCTGGTTCCAACATTACGGTCAGAAACAGAAAACATTCTCTAAAGGAATAGCTAAAATTAACAGACTACAAAAACCAATATTTTAATTTTTTTTTAATCTCTTATATTTGTTCATACACTTTTTGTTATGCACAGACGAAAAAATAACGTCAAAAAGTATTTAGCACAGACTTAACCTTGTATTTTCCTAGAGTGTTGTATTTTTCTTACAAGTGTACTTTTAAACAAACCATATGATTTAGTATTTTTTTCTTTTAACAGTTACTTAGCTAAGCAATTTCGCTAATTAAAACGATAGGTCTCAAAGTCAAAGCGATACGATATTCCTCCCTTTCGCGGTACCCCCTCGAGGGATGAAACCGTCCACCGATGTCCAATTTAGTGCTTAATTCGCTGCTAATTTCGTGTGAAATTGCTTTATTCTGTTCCACTTGTTTTACATTGAAGCTTTGAATACTTTTTAATAGATTGCAAATAATATTGAGGTAAGGAACACTGATTGTCTAGTGATCGTAATTGCTTTGTGATCTTAAGGTTATGGGTTCAAATAGTGACGACCGATGTGGCGCGGCGGAGGTCCGCCTGCGACGCGGAGGTTGCGGGTTCGATTCCCGCCTTTAGATAAATGTTTGTACAATCTGCAAAAAATAATTATTCCGGGTGTTCTGGGTATTCTATATGTATAATATGTATTGTATTATGTATGTCAGTCTTCTAGTACCCATAACACAAGCTCTGCTTAGCTTGGGGCTAGATGATGTTGTGTGGATTGTCTAGCATTATTTATTTATTTATTTTTATTATTGAGGTAAGTACTTAATGAACACTGATTGTCAAGTGATAGTAATTGCTTTGTGATCTTAAGGTCGTAGGTTCAAATCCAATCATGTCATTGCAGTATGCAGAGACACAGTAAACAAAAACTGCTATAACAATTTCAGTTTAAGATACCGAATTTATATGTTAGGAATCTACTGCTTGACAAAACTCTTATAGTATTAAAGAGTTTTTAACTAATGACTACAGTCATGTTAATGTGAATGTCAAACTACATACTACACCAGTCTTGTACGCGTCTTAGTGATCAGTTACAATTTTATATATTGGCTTATTTTTTACTTCAATTGTGATTATTTTGAACTTGACAACCGCCCCTATACAGCGAAATGTGAATTTACTTTTATTTTTGAAGTGAAAACTTCTTTAGCGGCGCTGGGTGGGTAAAAACTTTCAAACTCGCGTCAGGGTCACGTGACGTTGATCGAAAGCGTAAGATCGAGGGAAAGGGAGAGGAACTAGTATCTCCCACTCTTTCTACCGTGCCTGAGTGTGCTGACTCTGTTTAGGCGGCACAGGGCGCTTGCGCGAATGTGTGTGTGTCATTGTGATTGTCATTGTCATTATGACGTCTGTGGTTATATTTTTATGTGAAAACTTAGAAGTGAAAACACAACGTTAATATTGAAGTATTCACTTCTGCCGGCACTCCCGGAGTGCTACCTTTTTTATCTGTAAACATAATTTTATATATTTATAATGTCAAATTATTTTAATTGTTTTTTCATTATAAATGAGATGTAAATCGTTCTTTGATGATATCTGAATGACGAGTCATAGCCTGTACACTTTAATTTAAATATAATTTTATTAATGTGCCTTCATCTGTGACAATAAAGATTTTCTATTCTATACGGTACGGTTTATTAAGAACTAACCTAATCTAAAAATTAAATGTTTTATGTAAATATTTTGCTTTATTTTGCACATTTTTGCGACCAGCATATAAAGGTAAGGTAATTGTTGATGAAATAACCAGTGTGTCGATAAACTCAGTTTCATAACAGGAACTGGGAGTAGGGGAGGTGGGATAGTGGAATCTGAAAGGAGAGGGTATAAGTTTAGTGGTAAGAGACAAATTAAAGAAAGATTTTTCGATAAAAAACCTAATTAATTAGAAATTTCTAATTGATTAAAATCTTAAAACTCGTGAACTTTTTCGAATAGTTTACGTCCATTATTTAAAAACTTTAATATTCATAATCTGAATTTCAAATTAAAATAAAAACACTTTTAGCTTCCATTCGTCAAAACTCAAGACATAAATACAACAGCTTATCAGTCCTGTGTTTCAAATATATATATATAGTAGTGTAGTCAGAGGCAAGTCCTTACAGTAGATAGTTAAGACAGGCACTTAACTTACCCCTGTAGGTTTTCAAACATATAAATGGTAGTCAGAGACAAGTCCTTAGTAGATAGTTAAGACAGGCACTTACCCCTGTAGGTTATCAAATATATAAATGGTAGTCAGAGACAAGTCCTAGAGACAGTGAAGACACTTACCTATGGTGGATGGAGTGAGGGTCTGTTCCCAAGGCTGCTCATCTTCCGCTTTACGGAAACTGCGCTCCACTGTACAAATACATTTATATTACTACATTTTATTCTACAAGGTATCTTTTTAAGATATTGCATAGCTTCTATCGCGGGCCTTGAGCGTAGAGACCGAATCCAGAAATTCCGTAACGAAAATAACCTAACGCTCCGACCGGCGCGGCGAGTGGAGTGCCACACGACTTTTTTTTTTGTTTTTAGTTTAATTTATCTAAAAAAAAATGTTTATTTTCTAAAATATTTCTTACAGGACTTTAATTAGATGTAATAAAGTAACTTTAAACTTAATAAAGTCTATCTTATAAAAAGTTAGCGCAGACTTGATACGCAATGTTGACATAAAGTCAACGCTAACTTTTTATAAGATATGGGGTAGCTCTTAAATGTAGTTGTCTAGAAGAAACCGCGCTATGCTATAAAACCACATTTCGAGTTTTGTAGAGAAGATTTCTCAAGAAAATATTAATTTATTTAATGACTGTTCTGTTTCTCATGTATTTAGTGTGCCTCAAATATCTAAATTCGTTTTTCGTTTTCACTGAGCACGTCTACTAATAAACTGCTACACATTTTTAAATGTTTAATAAATAAATATTGCTTACTGTTGAGGAAATTAGCGGCGCCCGACGCCTTTCTCGATTTCTTGTCCGCAGAGTCTTGAGCTGTTCACAAAACATGTTATAATATTGAACAGATTATTTTTTAATTATTAGTGTTGTTTTTTTTACAGATTGGTAAAACCTCGGTATGTGTTAATTTTGATAGGCGTCACAGCTCAGTTGTCAATAGCTCTGCCTTCCATGTGGCTCGTGGGTTCAATTCCCATCCAGAGCAAATGTTTGTGTGATGAACATAAATATGTGTTCTATGTGTCTAGAAAACTACAGGTGACGTCAACACTAGAGAAAAAGAAGCCAATAAAAATATTTATTATGTATTAATAAGCCATGGCTGTCCCACTGCAGGGCAAAGGCCACCCATCCCTCTTTCCACTCTTTACGATTGAGTGCTGCTAAATATAAATATTAGCGAATAAAATTATTAGTAAATAAATGAAGTAAAGTGTCGTTACTAACAGGAAAGCTGCGTGTGGTGGATGCGGTCCATGAACCGCGAGATGCGGTTGTTGTGGTGCTCCGCGTCGATGCAGCACGCCTCCTCCACGCCGCACGCGCACGCGCGGTGCACGCGCAACTTGCAGTCTGCGCACACGCACACACATACACATTATAGTATACATCAATCAAAGTCTAGCAAAAGGAAAATTCAATTTGATGATTCGTTTGAAACGGTCTGTAGATAGCTCAACTGTTCCTTATGTATTTTATATGACAATGTACATTTTGTAAATACTGTGTAGTCGTAAGTTTGTTTGTGAATAAAGTATTACATATATTAGATGGTGTCTGAGTGTCACTATATCTTAGCTATCTATGTATGTATTTACAAAAAAAATATAAATAAATATTCTCTCAGCAATATAGTTCCCAAATTTTGCTTAATTTGGGACTAGAGTGTGATGTGTGACATGTCCCGGAATGTTTATTTAGTAATCTGTGCAATAATGTATGGGAGAACAGTGATTGTGTAGTAGTAGTGAAGTGTAGTATAGTGACGTGTAGTATAGTGACGTTTAGTATAGTGACGTGTAGTATAGTGACGTTTAGTATAGTGACGTGTAGTATAGTGACGTGTAGTATAGTGACGTTTAGTATAGTGACGTGTAGTATAGTGACGTGTAGTATAGTGACGTGTAGTATAGTGACGTGTAGTATAGTGACGTGTAGTATAGTGACGTTTAGTATAGTGACGTGTAGTATAGTGACGTTTAGTATAGTGACGTGTAGTATAGTGACGTGTAGTATAGTGACGTTTAGTATAGTGACGTGTAGTATAGTGACGTGTAGTATAGTGACGTTTAGTATAGTGACGTGTAGTATAGTGACGTGTAGTATAGTGACGTGTAGTATAGTGACGTTTAGTATAGTGACGTGTAGTATAGTGACGTGTAGTATAGTGACGTGTAGTAGTAGTGACGTGTAGTATAGTGACGTGTAGTATAGTGACGTTTAGTATAGTGACGTGTAGTATAGTGACGTGTAGTATAGTGACGTTTAGTATAGTGACGTGTAGTATAGTGACGTGTAGTATAGTGACGTGTAGTATAGTGACGTGTAGTATAGTGACGTGTAGTATAGTGACGTTTAGTATAGTGACGTGTAGTATAGTGACGTGTAATATAGTGACGTGTAGTATAGTGACGTTTAGTATAGTGACGTGTAGTAGTAGTGTTGTAGGAGTGTCATGTAGTAGAGTAGTAACGTGTAGTAGTAGTGGTAGTGTAGTAGTAGTGACCTGTGCAGTAGTATGCCTGCGGCGCCAGTCCCCACACCACGTTCCCGCAGTGGTGGCAGTGCGCCACCGACGTCAGCGCCTCCAGTTGCAAGTGATGGCCGCGCACCACGTACTGCAACACAACACTACGTTATAACATGCAGTATACTGTGGCGCCGTCCTACACGATTGAATCCGTCCCGCGCGCCCTTAGTGCGTTTTTCGCCAACAGTTCGTTGACACAACTTCGGACGAGACACAGAAGGACCAGAGAATCCTTCATTAGTATATTGCCAATAATAATAACAACTCTTCACATAAGTTTGAGAATTAAGAGCCATCTATCTCGCTACAAAATGAACTGCATCGAAGTCTACGCAATAGACCAACAGATGGCAGAAACAAATCCAAGATGGCACAAACGAAGTTATCACGGAGTTTAAGATCATTTAGAATCGTCTTATACACTAGATGATTCTATGAGCCAGTTCCACGCGACCAGAGCCTAGAAGAACTTCAGTATTCAGTTGTAATTCTTTGTAAAAGATACCAAAAACTGCAGGAACCAGGCCAGTTCTTCTAGGCTCTGGTCGCGTGGAACTGGCACCTAGTACCACCTAGCATAAAAGACGATTCTAAATGATCACTAAGATTTTACAGAATTAAAGATTTTGATTGTTTTTTCTTAAGACACATTACACATTTTACTTGAAGAGATAGGTGTGGTGTGGTATCTCCTACGACAAGGGAACATCTTCCACGCCGAGCGACCTTCGGCTCTGGGTCCGAGGACCGAATAAGTAGATCTAACACCTAGAACCACCTAGTATATAAGACGATTCTAAATGATCTTTGTGATTTTGCAGAATAAAATTTAATTGATTTTGATGAACAGGCAAGAGTTTTTTATGTATCGAGTACAAATGGCGCTACAGTATACAGTTCTCACCGGCTGCTGATGTTGCTTGGTGATTTGCTTGACGCGTTGCTTGTACAGTTTGTCGCGCTGCAGGAACGAGGCGCGTTGGTTGCCCGCCGCACTCGTCACTGACGCCGGTCTGTCAAACAAACAAATTTTCGTCATGATCGTAGAACAAAGACGGATGTGATTTTTGGCCATTTTTTTATTTAATTAATTAACCTTTTATTTATTTTGTATGCAACTTAAATTTGTATTCAATTGTAAAGGCCTATACACATATAGCAACTCGTCTAAATGTCACGTTGATAGGCGTAACCGTTTTAAAGTTATGACATAAAATGTAAACCTGCAGTTTTGCACATCCATCTTTGTTCTACGATTATATGTATTCATTATTCATATACACACATTGCAGTCTAGTAACTAAGCATAGCTTGTACGATGGGAACAAAATAACTGAAGAAGATATAGCCTTAAAGGATATATGACTATTAAATATCAATAATGTACGCGATAGAATAGATAGCTTGTTTTTGATAGCGTTGGGCGCCCAGCGGCACGGTGGACTGACGATATCGTCAATTCCGTGGGCCGCAGATGGATGAGAACAGCTCAGAACCGTGCGGAATGGAAAGAGCAAAGGGAGGCCTATACCCAGCAGTGGGTCAAGTCAGGTTGTGGATGATGATGATGATGATGATGATGATGAATGTACGCGATAAAACCCGTGTAACTCTTTTACTATGACTTTATACTGTTGAAAGGCCCAGTTGGTCGTAACTCTGCCTTGCATGCTGTGAGTCGTGAGTTCGATGCCCACCGAGTACAAATGTTTGTGTGATGAGCACAGAGATCTTCGGATATTGGGTAATTTCAGTCTAACAGTAAATAAGTATTATATCAACAATCTAGTTCCAATATTACAAGCATTGCCTAGTTTAAGACTAAGTTTCTTGCCCGTTCCTCTAGGCTCTGGTCGCGTGGAACTGGCACCTAGAATCACCTAGTATGTAAGACGATTCTAAATGATCCTAGTGATTTTATTACATAAAGATTTTTTTTACTTTACTAGAGCGTGATGTGTGATGCCCGTGAATATTTATAAAAAACAAAAATGGCTTAATCAGTGTCCAGTTGCATGATCAACAAACTTACTTATTACTTTGCTTAATTTTTTTCTTTTTAGCAGATTTAGGTGACTGCCACCATTTCCTCCTGACCTCTAGGGCCTCTTCATCTGTTATATTCTCGATTGTCACTATTTTGGTTTCCAATTTCATATTGATTTCAAGTTCTTCGGAAGTGTTTTTGAAACAATCGAACAAACTTAAGAACGCTCCTATTTTTATTGTTTTTTAAACTTTGTGTATATGTTTATGTTAATAGCAATGCGCTATGGTGTGGACTGAATTATTTTGGATTAATTTATCCTTGTTTGAAGGACTGAGGAAAACTATACACAAACAAACTTATTTAATGATTATTTATATATATTTGTGCAACATCATAGCATCATCATAGCAACTATCTAGTATCAGGTTATAATTTGTTACGTTTTTTTCTAATAAAAAAAATGTTGGCTTATTTTATTTAAATAATTAAAACAATTAAGTCATACATCTTGATTGATATAACGCCATTATAATCAACCATTTTACTGATGAATTAACTGACCGTGTAGAACCAGCTTTATTTGTATGACGTTGACATAATAACCTAAAAATAAACTTTATAGCAGTACAAAGGAAAATATCAGAAATATATTTATTTACCTTATAGGATGGGTTATTATCTATTAATTATACAACGTGTACTTAATATAATATCCTAAAAATGACTTTATTTTGACCAAGACCGTGAATAATTAGTTTAAAAAAAAAAACATTCACGGACATTTCACACATTGCGCTCTAGTCTCAAACTAAGCAATGTTACTATGGGAACTTGGTGATATGTATATATTGATTTTAATTACACTTTTTTGTAAATACACACATATAATACAGTTACATCCACACTTTTTTTTTCTTTAATCAAATGTTTGTTCTAAATGGGAATTGAACCTACAACCCACAGTATTTCATGATAACTTAGTAATAAGGTAATACCTACGATAATAAATTATCTGCTATGGCCTGTGAGACATTTGTATCGGGCAATTAATGGTATTTTGTAGTACATACTTACAATTTTTTTTTTTTTTAATTGGTTCTTTTTCCATGATAACTTTACTTGCGCGATCTAGAACTTGTATGTTTTGATACATTACAGTGCCATCTATCGGCGCAGTTCCGATTTATTTTGTTCTTCATTATCTCACTAGATGGCGTTGTAACGTACAGCTAACAAACAAGTGTTGACTTTATCCGAATAAGTTACTATTGCGATACGTTTAAGATTGTCACATTGCTTTGAGTAAGTTTATTGCTTGTAGTAGTACAAATTGGGCTTTTAGGAATAAAGGCATTACTCTTGATTAAACGAACTAGATTTAGGATTTGTTAGTTACTGCTAAACCAAATTCAGGAAGACACGTCAAGTGTCCGTGTACGTGTCCTCCTGAATTTGGTTTAGCAGTAACTAACAAATCTTAAATCTAGTTCGTTTAATCAAGAGTAATGCCAAATATTTAAATCTGATGTATACTACTACAAGCAATTAACTAACGCAATAGTAACATATTCGGATAAAGTCAACGCTTGTTCGTTACCTGTACGTTGCAACGCCATCTAGTGAGATAGTGAAGAACAAAATAAATCGGAACAGCGCCGATAGATGGCACTGTAACGTATCAAAACATACAAGTTCTTGATCGCGCAAGTGAGGTCTTTGTATCTACCATGAGATGTCACAGTAAAATCGCCTGACTTTACTACAGTAGTTACGTCAATATTAGTATGACGAATTTTAGTACCCAACTATCCGCTAGAGGCGCTGTACAAATCTTCATACATTTTTTTAACTACAGACGCTAGCGAGTGTAGTAAATATAGTATAGTAAAAACTCATGGTAGAGCTACTTATTTCAAAATGTACCTGCATTGCAGGCAAAGCGCCGCGGCCGCTAACGCCGCCATCAGCGTGTTGTGGGCGTCTTGCTCCCCGGTCCCCCCTGTCCCCCCGCGTCCCCCCGTGCAGCCCCCCTTGCCCCCCTTGGCCCCCACCCCCTCCGACAGTTGACGCAGGCGACCGCACATGAGTCCTTCTACTACTGCTTGCTCCTATATAAACATAAGGAATTAGTAAATAAAGTAAAAAAAATACTTACTTTTTAATTAGATTTAGTAAGTATCTAATGAAAAGTATTTTTTTTTATAATATAGAACAGTTTAGTATAGTTTAACAGTTTTGTAGTACTAAAGGACAATTCCAAATGATTTATAGGACAATTCTAAATGATTCTTGTTATTTTACTGAATAAAGGATTTTAAGCTATTTCATAGCTTCTATCGCGGGCCTCGAGCATGGAGACCGAATCCGGAAATTCCGTAACAAAAATACCGAACGAAAATAACCTAAAACTGCGCATGCGTAATCCAAGCAAAAAATGCTTTTTTTTTTACAAGTTATAGGCAAGCGTTTGACCGCGGTCTCATCTGATGTTAAGTGACGATGCGGTCTACGATGTAGCACACTTGCCTAGAAGATACCCATTCACTCTATTCACTGACTGCTATGCGATAGCTTTACCGCGGCAACCCCCGAGAGCCACACTTCTTTTTTTTATCTATATTTTATAAAGTATGCGTGCACCTGTATTTTGTCGACGCGGCACTTGTCGATGACGTCATCGTCGGGCCCGTAGAGCGCCGCGAGCCCGACCTGCCGCTTCACCTGGAAGTCGGACAGCTGCGCCGCCAGCTCGTCCTTCGCCTTGTGCCGCGCCTTGCGGAACACGTTGCGAACCAACTCCTCCTTCTCGTACTCTACATAACATCATCAAAAAATTAAAAAATTAAAAAAAATGGTTGTCTGTAAAGTCGGTTTACTGACGATAGTTGAACGTGAATACGTCACTTCATGGAACGCCTCAGAACGCCGCATGAGTCATGTTTTTTCGTGCGTGCAGCCGGCTCTATCGAATTATAAGACGTTGTCACGTCAAAATGTTAGTAGATACTTACTGTAACCAAAAATACTTCTTCTTCTTCGTGTCAATGAACACAACAAAAATTTTAGACGCAGTTCATGTAGAACTTTGCCACATTTATTCCCAAGCTCTGCTTAGCTTGGGGCTAGATAATGTTGTGTGGATTGTCCAGCATTATTTATTTATTTAAGTATTTAATTATATTGGGACATTTCACATATCACACTCTAGTCACAGAAAACACCATAAAAGTGGTCAACTTTTGGGAAAACAATGTTTGAGAACATCATCGACACGAAGAAGAAGAACTCTTCAAAATTATTCTTACTACCCAAAGGTTAGCTGGTAGAGAATGTTATTTGTAGCATTAAGTTCGCCTGTATACACTACTTTAAAGTGCAATAAAGAATTTTCTATCTATCTATCTAACTCTAGTCCCAAACTAAGCAGAGCTGGTACTATGGGAACTAGATTGGTGTTAGAATACTTATAAAACTTACCATTAACTAGAACATGTTCAATCTCGTTCGCCATATTCTCGTCGACGCCAGTCAGTTGTAAAACCTGAAATACAATTAATAATATAAAAAAATGAATACAACAAACCTAGATAAACGCAAATTCCACACACACATACTAATCCATACATGTACCAGTATGGACCAGTATGTACCAGTATGTACCAATATGTACCAGTATGTACCAATATGTACCAATATGTACCAATATGTACCAGTATGTACCAGTACCTACCAGTATGTGCCAGTATGCACCAGTATGTACCAGTATGTACCAGAAAGTACCAGTATGTACCAGTATATACCAGTATGTACCAGACTGTACCAGTATGTACCAGACTGTACCAGACTGTACCAGTATGTACCCGTATGTACCAGTATGTACCAGACTGTACCAGTAAGTACTAGTCAGTATGTACCAGTATGTACCAGTTAGTGTACATACCGCGTGCGGCATGAGGAATGTGGAGTGTATCTCGTACGCCCACCGCCGGAGCGTGGCTATAGGCACGGACGCGCTGCGGTAACTGTCCGTCAGTACCAGCAGTAAACATGCGCAGGCACATCTGAAACATAATACTCATTTATATTAAAAAATTCCCCGAGATTAGAGAATCCCAATGTGTGAGCAGGTTTTGAACCCGCGACCTTTATCTTGATACGGGGTGCGATAACTAACTATGCTGACTATGATATTGTATTATGTTTTGTATATGTACTGTTTTTCCATGTTTCTTATGTAGGTATACATTGTTAGTTGTCGCAAATTCAAATGTATTTTTTTCTTTCTTTTTTCAATACCAATACTCATATTAAGTAGTGATCCATAAGAACAAAATACCTGATCATAATAAACTTGCAATAACTATTTCGAAATGGTTAAAGTAGCATACCTTCTTTCCCCTAACAACCAGTTGAGCAAAACGGCCGTTCTTGCTTTCGACTCTCTCACTGAACGGAGATTTGAAAACAAGCCGGAATACGATGAATTGTCCTGAAAAAATATATTGAATACAAACGGTTCTAAGATCGAGCCTCGAGGAACTCTACACCTATTGCATTGGATTTGATCACAAATTCTCATCGTTAATTCGTAGTCGCCAAATATAATTAATGTAAGTGTGATTGTTGTATGATTTATGAGGTCTAGAATATCAGATATATCATAACAAAAAATATTATATGATACGGCATCAAATGCTAGACCCAGATCTAAAAACAAGCTTATTACATTGTACTGTTAACTTACGGAAGCTGGTGAATCGTCTTCTTCCATTGATATGATAGCTCTTTGAGGGTCTGCGCAAGGCTGAAAAAAATAGATTATTTTAATGATTATTCATGGCATGTGTATTTTAGAGTGAAATTTGTAACTAGAATTTGGTGGGATTTCAGAATACAACTAAAATCAAAATCGTTTATTTAAAATTTACAATGTCGACTTAGTAATGGGTGGGATCTCTTTTTTAAAGTCGAAGTATTAGTTACCTGTGTGTTTGTATGGTAAGGGGGGGGAGGGGTGCCCGGAGGGGGGGTCTCTCCCTCTCGCCCCCCCAGCGTGCCTGACACACTGTGACACGACAACGGAGAGGTCACACTCGTGAATGCTAAAAGAGAGGATAGATCTTAGTAGACACTTCGGTATTGGGAAAACAGATAAATGATTGGTATCAACTCACGCTGTTGGATGTGTAGATTCGATGTCAATTGATGATCAACAATATAGGTTTATTTTGATTTTATGTAACTTAGGTAAAAAGATTTTATATTATGTTCTTCACAGTAAAGGTCTTTTGAGATTCTAGAGTAATTCGACTATGACTAAGAAGAGTCTTAGACATAGTCGAATTTGAGTGACATACCTAGACTCATACCGCTGATGACGGGACAAACGGTGGGTCGCGTAAACAAGCGTCAACTGTTTATGTTTGTGTGATAGCTACATCTGTACAACATGACTGAAGTTTATGTTCATAAAATACACTCACATTTGCACAGATCATGGTCCAACTGCTCGGGTGAAGATCGACTTCTGATGTGCAAGACTGGCACGCTGTTCCTATTGTCCATCTGTACGTAAACACAACAATATACACACACTGCACGCGGAAATTGCCTTTAAAACATTTGATATACGGTCTCAAATGATTTGCGACAGTTACAGACCAAGTTGTATTTTTAAAGGAGTGAAATACGGTTTAAATTTGAATTTCTAACGTAGCAGGTAATTCACCTAATGTATTTGAGATACACTGCGCGTCAACGTCAGAACGACTGTCTAAACTTGCAGCGTCACTACGCAGTGTATCTCAGATACGCTAGAATTATCATAGGTTTACGAATATACAGCATAAGTTTGGTGGGAAGTTGAGTAGTAAGTTTTAGAATTATGTGGTTTTGTGGTACTTAGCACGTGATTGAAGTAGATTTTGAAATATTGAATAGTGATCGCGGTAACAGTTAGGCCAAATCGATAGTAACATTGGACAGATGTTAGTTACTTTTGAAATGTTACCACAAGCTCCAAGCTTTGGATGACGTAATGCAACATGAAGCGTTACAAAAAAGTTAGATTTATTGATGCTGAACGAAAGTGTTAGCCTGCTATCCTATCCGTAATTCTATGTTTCCAATTGTATCAAAACATTTAATGAAAAATTGTAAATTCTAGATACTTAAAATAATACAGCATCACTTGACAAAAATTATGCGATTGACTGTCAAACTTGTACGGTTACTGACAAAACTGGATCAGTCAAAACAGTCAACCACGTAAGTTTTATCAAGTTAATCCGCAGTCTTACAATTAAGTCTAATACACCAAAAGCATACGCTTAGATGTGAGTGATAATGGATTGCGTCAAATAAACTCAAAACAAGCTCAAGGCGAACAGGTGGACAATGAAATAAAACACAACATCGAATTAAAAAACGGATAAAGAAAGTATTTTTGAACAGCTTCAAAAATACTTTATTAGTATGGCAAAAGATTGAGTTTTTATAACAATTGCTTTTAGAACACTTCTAAAGAACAGTATTCAGTATCAATAGCTCACTTCGCTCGCGATCTTCGAGTAGAATCGTGTAAGTTTTTGTTTCATTATTTACTAATACGAGCGGCTCGCTTTGCTCACATTTGCAGTCAATGAATACTACCTTGACTTGATTATTTTTGATAGATATTCCTTTTTAGAAATGTTAAAAGAAATGAAATACTAGGAACATTTTTCTGATCTGTCAAATTGAATATCTGTAATCTATCCTGAATCACTATTGCTTGAGCTTAATTTATATCTTGTTGCTTGCTACAAAAACTCAACCAAAACATACCTGCAATGGCGGCGGCGGTGCATTCACCAGCGGATAACTCATCTGCAGCGCGATAGAATTCGGTTGGGGTCCATCCAGCTCCCCGTCCAACGAGTGAGACGACCGTCGGTACTCAAAGCCGGGCATCGACTGCGCCATTCTCGGCGTTTCCGGCAACGGTTTGTAATAATGATGCAGGGGGGGTGATGTCGGACTTAGAGGATTCCTCATAGGATTCGCGAGAGGCGAGATAGGAGTCGTCGGGCTGAGAGGGTTACGTTTCGGACGTTCGATGGATCGAGGGGGGAGCGGAGGGGGCGAGTTATCGAGACACGTGGTGGGGATCATGGGGACCGTGTTGTTGTGGATGTGCCGTCGTTTGTTGCTAGATTCGTCCGAGTTCTGCCTGACTAGGGGGGGTTGGTTCTCCTGTTGGTTCTTCTGTCGCGCTTGCCGCAGGTTCCGTAAGCTCTGTCCGGTGAGATTGCTGAGGGAGCGCGGCAGGCCGCTTAGGAAGCCGGTGTTGGGCGTTTGGGGGATGTTTGATTTGTCCGTCTTCGTTCGTGCGTTTCGCGGCGTGGTTGGGACGGCGAGCTATATCGTACGGGCGGGTTAGGAAGCGACTCGAGACGAAAGTTACAGGCGACTGTTTTGATGACTTTATGTCTGATTCTGTGCATACTTGTACTGAACTGATGATCGCTACAGACATTGATAACTACTACACTTTCAGCTATATAACTAACATCGAACACATACTAGATTTACGTAGCGAACATATTTTATACTTGAATGCAGATATTTTTTACTATTCACATGACGTCCTACACTAAGTTGCAAAATAATAGATTCTTCTTTTAACAAGGTAAAGAAACGCGAAAGTCAGTGTGGAGTATTTTACATCTGTACACTGCAGTGCAAATAAACATACACAAAAGAAGTTTAGCTCGTCGCTAGATCGATGACGTCACAAAAAGAAAAGCATGCAAAGAAGCAGACACAGTACAAAAAACATGAATAATCGAAATGTTATACCCACGACTGGTCCCGTAGCCTGGTTAGTGCGACAAATTAGGTCATTAATTTAATATAGTTTTATTGTATGGACACATTGATGTAGTGTCAATCACAATCACAAATTCACTTTCGCCTCCGTACAGTTGCGGCGCAGAAAATATGGGAAATCTTCACTAAATATATACGCGAATATAGTAAACTACACTAATTTATCACAAAATTATATTCTAAATAAAATAGAAAGTTTCACTATTTATTAATAGGTCATAAAGACTAGACAGGTCGAGACTCAAAGGCAGTCATTCAGGGCAGTAGTTTTATGCCCCACGCACTTTGAATATTGATTAGACATTGATATTTTAATGTGAGGACAGGATAATTTATGAGCCGAGAAAGTTTATAGTTATATCTAATGTCTTATTAATAATACAAATCAATGAGTTGTATTAAAATTTTAATATCCATGAACATTACGCACAACGCCATCTAGTCACAAACTATGTAAACTTGTAATAAGTGAACTAGATTGCTGATAAGATAAAATACTTAATACTTTTTAAAATATACGTACATATTAACCCCCAAAAACGGATTAAAAAATAAATTAAAATGTTCCAATAATTAGTGAAGTCATAGTAACAAAGATTTGTCAATTTTTTGCGCCGCAAGTGTAAAAATACACAAAAAAAAATGACAGTGACAATTCAAATGCAACGTAGTATAACTTTGCAGATGTTGTGCTATGATCGCCTACTGTGATTCACTTTACTGTGTCAGGGGTCTGGTACACGCAGCTACAACAATTGATTACATTTTACGTCTTAGTGCTAGTTCAGTAGGAATCAAATTTTAAAGTGTATTGTATTGACAGTTCTTGTCGTGAGGGACTGGCATTTATAATCATATAGTGAAGGAACGATTCCAAATGAACCGTGTGATTTTAACAAATAAAAGTTTGATTTAAATAAATATGGATTATAGCATGTAAGACCATTCTAAATGATTCTTGTGATTTCATTGAATAAATAAATTTTTGACTTTGATACAAAAGAACTGGTTTTCATATTTTGGATTAAAAGTCATACTTTAATCTTAATCAATCATAAAAATCTACAGAAACTACTTTGAGTCATGTAAATAGATATTTATAACGAGTATTTGTTATTTAAATAATATCATTGATTATCTATTTAAAATCTATTTTAAATATTCTATTAATTCTATTTAATTTTCTGCAATCAATTGTTGTAGCTGACTGTGCGAGAACAAAAGTAAAAAAAGTACCTTTTTGTACTAAATATGCTAAACGAATATGATCCTTAAATCTACGAAAATAAAGTATATAATCACCTGTCCCGTGCCCATCATAACGTCGATTTCACGTTGCAAAGTGGAGCATCTTTGTTCTGCTGATTCTAGTTCTGCGGATTTCCTTACATCTGGCACTTTTAGGAGCTCATCTGAAAGATATAAGAAAATCTTATAATACGTAAATAAATATTTATGGTCATAGCCTCCTAGCAAAGTTTGCACTATAAGAACTACTATTCATAAGATATTTTATGTTTTGTAATGTTTGTAATTATTTCAAATACAATTTTAATTGTTATTGAATAAATCAAATTATATTATATTAAGGTTTAAATACATTTTTTAATAAAATAAACATAATAATATAACAAATACCTACATCATTAGAAAAGTATTAGTGAATGAATGAACGAGTTATTATTCATTGGTCTAGAGAAATAGAAAATATTTAAGTCCACCATAACACAATATAACATTGAAACATGTGTCACTCAAAGAAGTGTCCACTTAATATAAGCTTACATGATATTATTTCCTAAAATAAAGTTGGATAAAATATAAACTAACTAATACAGATAAATGGTTTAATAATAATTTGCGGCCAAGCGTTTGCCTGTAATGCATAAAAACTTACTTCTCAAGTCCCTAATGTACTTCTGTTCCTGCTCCAACATCAGCCGCATCGTTTTAACCTTCGACGCTTCGAATTGTCGCTGCTTTTCAAGCTGAAATCAATTACATATCTCAATTTAATTGGTGTTTTAGCTATCGTTCTTAATTACTGAGATACTAACAACTTTTTCTTTTCTTTCATTCATTCATTCATTCACTCTAGTCCCGAACTAAGCAATGCTTGTACTATGGGAACTAGCTGATACAATACTTATAATACATTTTTTTGTAAATACATACCCAGCATACAACAAATATTTATGTTCATCACGCAAACATTTGTTCTGGGTGGGAATCGAACCCACGACCGACAACATCGAAGGCAGAGCTACTACCAACTGAGCTGTGACTCCTGTCGATGTAAGTGTTAATCAGTGATTTACGTGTCATTCACTCTTTTAACAAAAAGACGTGTGGCACTCGGGGACTGACGCGGTAAAGCTATTGCATAGCATTTTTTCCCACCGGTCGGAGTGTTAGGTTATTTCGTTACGGAATTTCTGGATTCTGTCTCTACGCTCAAGGCGATATACACACTATAGCTTAAAAAGGCAGAGCATGTACCAGTACCCCAAGTACGTGTTTGTTTTGTGCACACACGGATCGCAGAGACGTGATCGCCGAGCGCAACCGATATTGTATGGAGATCCAAGCTTCTCAAGAAATCTGCTAGGGGTGCTGCTTGGATCTCTATACAAAATCGGTGGCGCTAGGCGATTGCGTCACTACGATCCGTGTGTGCACAAACTCGTACTTGGGGTACAGCTCATCAAAGCTGATTGTGTACACCGCGCGTAACAATCCGTCACGGCTGGTAGAACGTACCCTTGCTTGAGGGTTGACTGCCCCCGAGGGTGTGTGTGTGTGTATGTGTGAGAGGGTTGAGGGTCACGGCCGATGTCACGCCTCGTTATAAAGTGTTTTATTTATAGGCGAATCGATCATATCATCATCATCAAAAGAGGGCGCCGAGAGGGCGCTACTGCAACGTAAACATTGACGCAGTAAAATTAAATTAAAATAAAATGTTTTCTGTACACTTTTTCTGCCATAAATGTTTAAAAAACTGAACGAATAGTGTAAAGCTTATGTGCAAGTGATATCACAACGTAAAATCCACATACAGTGTGAAAAAGTGCATAAACAGTGGCCAGCAAATAAGTGAATAAAAACATAGAATTGGATAGTACAATTACTCGGAGTATGATGTTATGTTTATGCTAATAAATACCCAGTGCAGTGACACAGTGAAATTACTAAAATAACTTAAATAAACTAAAGAAACTTATAAATAAACAATTAAATATTTCATATCAAAAAATACATAGTGAAGGTGGTACGATAAATCTATGACTCATAAACTGTCGGCCGTTACACCAAAAAATTAATATAAAAATAGTTAAAATACCACTTCATTATTTCGTCGTGCATTGTATAAGCGAACTGGCTCAGCGGTTGGTCGACGGAACTTTATGCTCATTTCACGCACGGTTTGCAGTCACCAGGATCGGAACCTAGCAAGCGATATTATTTTGTGCGAAATAAAGTTTTATCTACGACCACTGAAAACGCCATCTACCGAATTAATAAAAGATAAGTACAAGAATGGATCCCCAAGAAAATATTACGTTTCGGTTAAAACGTGCGAACACAGATATTGCTGCAGCTTTAGTTGATGAGAACGAATCGAATATGGGCATTGATCCGCTAGATGTCTCTACTAGTAGCCTTCCAGATTTATCAACGGACAATAATAGCCAAATAGAAAACCTGCTACAAAAAATTGAACTTTTACAAATTCAATTAAATAGTGCCCACGAAGAAATTGAGCAATTATCGTTAGAAAATAAGGACTTACGTACAAATAATCAAGAACTGTCTAAGAAAAATGCACTTTACAGAAAGATTGGTTTTAGTCCATCAAGGGCGTCTTCTTCAACCTCAAAACCTCGGAAAAACACAGAATCACCTCAAAAATTTAGAGTGCATCAGCACGCCCAGACAGACAGTATGGCTAAAAAAAACCTGATACATAAGGAAACTCAAACAAAAATCGAATGCCAAAATACGAAGGAAAGAATAAATCTGAGTACAAAAAATCATAGCGTGAAATACAATAAAATACCCAATATATCAAAACCTAAACAGAATATACCTGATTGTAAATTATCCCCAACTTATGAACCAAAAATATGTTTGATAAGTAGCAATAAGGAAAATAAAGTTCTTTCTATAGCTCAAAACGTGATGCCTGCGGAAAACTTCAAGCTTTGTCATTGCTTGACCCCTCACGTAAGCTGCTTACAACTGCTAAATGGAATTCATGCTAAATTATCGAATTTCACAAAAAAAGACTATTGCATTGTATTGATTGGTGATCAAGACTTCCTGGAGACGAAGAATTATGTTGAATTAATAGAAAATATACAGAAAATTTTACAAGACATCACTCACACAAACGTCATAATATGTACACCGACTTATCACTACGGCTATGGAAAAGAAGAAATCAATCGAAAAATGTATAACTTTAATGAACTTTTGTTACATAATGTGCAAACTTATAATTACGCAATTTTATTTGACGCTAATAAATACCTTAATTATGACTACAGCATGTTTCATAGGCCCTCAGGCAAAATTAATAATGCCGGATTGTTAACTATTTTTCAGAATTTGACTTTTATAATTAGAAATTGTATAAATAATGAGGAAAACTGGTATAATTTAAATGATTCACACAAAATAGAGGCCTCAAACAATGACTATGCACAAACGCAGAATCAGTTTTTTCGTGTATAACTATATTTATGTATTGCATCAGAATATTAACAGTCTTATTAATAAATCAGACTTTCTCATGGTATGTTTGGACAATCTCGAACAGAAAGGTAAAGATATAAGTATAATTTGTATAACTGAGCATAACATGGTAGATGACGATCTCTTACGGATTTCGGTTGCAAATTTTAAAATAGGTTCTTCTTTCTGTAGGTCTAATCGTAAAGGTGGATCATGCATTTTAGTGCGTGATCATTACCACGACTTCGAAAACATTCGTAGTATAGTGGATTTGTCTGTCCCTCAGGTTATTGAATGCTCCGCTGTAAACTTGAAACAACATAAATTGATAGTCTTATGCATATATCGTCCACCAAGGTATATCAAATCGCTGATTGATGAGTTTTTTATGAAGTTAAAAGGAATTCTTTTAAAATACACCATAAACATGAATTATAAAATAATAATATGCGGTGACTTTAATATTGATATGCTACAGGCAAATAAAATATCCAGCAATTTTCAGGGTTTACTGGCAAGTTATAATCTCAGATTATTATTTAATCAAGTAACTCGACCAGATAGTAATACCGGTATTGACAATGTGGCTCATAATATTCGAGGCATCGGTGGAGAAATAATAGACCTCGCTCTTTCTGATCATTTAGCACAACTAGTCAAGGTTCCTGTCAAAAAAACATGTAATATAAAACACTGGTACGCTCTAACACGCGACTTTTGTGACGAAAACCGACAGAAATTTATAAATTGTATTAGTAATTTGACATTTTATGACGTAATAAATTTAAATGATCCTGATTTAGCATTCAAGTTATTCCATGACACATTTGTTCTTTTTTACAATTTATGTTTCCCAATAATTAAAAAAAAAATCCTGACACAGAGGAAACCTAAGTGGATTTCTAAAGGCATTAAACTGTGTAGCAAAAAACAGCGAGCTTTGTTATGGAAGTATAGATTAGGTCGTAAAAAATCAAATAAGGAAATGTTAATAGCATATACTAGAAGATATAACAAAATTATCAAGCTAACCCAGAAATCACAAAATGAATTCTATATAAAAAAGTCTTCTAACAAATCTAAAGCTACATGGAATATTATAAACCGTTATAATAATAACCAACCTCGTGATATTATAAGTAAACTAAAAATTAATAATAATAATATAAGTGATCCTACTGACATGGCAAATGCATTCAATAATTACTTTATTGACATTGTTCATTTTAATCAACATAATAGTGACTGCAGACATAAACTGAAATGCTACAAGTCCAATTCAATTTTCTTGACTCCTACTGTACCTCATGACATCTTTAACATAATAAATTCTTTAAAAAATACTAATAGCGTAGGTTTTGATGGCGTAGCCACTAAAATAATAAAAGATGTAGCACTGCATATAGCACCTATATTGTGTAACATCATAAATAATTGTTTAGAGTGTGGCATTTTTCCAAATACACTTAAGTTGACAGTTATTAAACCATTATACAAAAAAGGTTCAAGAGATGAATTAAGTAACTACAGACCCATAGCTCTTATTCCCGTGTTTTCAAAGGTATTCGAAAAGGTTATTTACAAAAGACTCTATAATTATTTAGAAGACAAAGTTATTTTTTGTAATAATCAGTATGGCTTTAGAAAGGGTAGGTCTATTAATAAAGCGATATATGACTTTCTCTATCAGATTATGACAAATAGAGATAGAAATAATACAGCTATTGCTTTGTTCATGGACATGACCAAAGCTTTTGATCATGTTAATCATGACACTCTGCTTTATAAGCTAGATTATTATGGCGTAAGAGGAACAGCAAATAACTTAATAAAAGCTTATCTTAGTCACCGTAGTCAAGTAACTAGAGTGAATAAAGTATGTTGTAAAACTCACATTGACACAGAGTACGAATCAAGTTCGAGAATGGTGTACCATGGCGTACCTCAAGGAAGCGTCTTGGGACCGCTATTGTTTTTAGTATATATTAACGACTTTCCGTTAGTGACTCATCATCCGATGACCTTATTTGCTGACGATAGCACGGTGTTATTTACAAATGACAGATTACATAATTTTGAATTAGACATAAATTTAACTCTGACATCTATTATTAATTGGCTATCATTGAATAATTTGAACATAAATTTGACCAAAACTTTCATTATGAATTTTAAACAAAAAAACAACACAAACCTTAACATTAATATAAACTACCTTGGCACTCAAATTAATGAAGTTAATGATATTAAATTTCTAGGACTTACTGTTGACAATAAGTTAAACTGGAATCTTCATACGGACAATACTTGTAAACGACTTAAACAGTTTGCCTATGCACTTTATAAGTTAAAGAAAGTAACCAATATATGTGCTCTGCTGACTGCCTATCATGGTCATGTATCTTCAATTTTGCGCTATGGAATTATATTTTGGGGGAACTCCACCGGAAAATCCATAGTTTTTAAGGCACAAAAACGATGCATTCGAGCGATATGTGGGTTACAAAGAACAGATAGCTGTAAGGAACACTTTGTCAGGTTAAAATTACTTACACTCCCTGCAATCTACATCTTTGAGGTTGCTTTATTTGTTAAATGCAATTTAAACCTATTTGAGGAATTTGCACCTGGAAGCCGCTTAGAGGGAAGACTTCGTAATGTGCCGTGTAGAACTCAGTTGTTACGCATGAGTGTCTTTTGCATGGCTCCCATTATATATAATAAAATACCATTATCTGTTCGTTCGCTGTCCATAAATGAGTTTAAAGTGAAATTGCATGACATTTTGGTTAACAAAGCCTTCTATACAATCAATGATTTTTTAAATGACAAACTTTAATTTAGCAGACATGTGACATTATTATATTTGTTTAATTGATTTAATTTTATATTTGACATTCTAAAAGTGATTATTATTGTATTTAAATTTAGACTAATTGTATTTTTGATGTTTGTATACCTAATGGCAGAAGCTAGTGGCGCTAATTTTAAGTTTCATATCATCTGAAATGTATTTTGACCTGGTTTCACAAACAATAAAATGATTATGATTATGATTATGATAAAAAATGCTGAGCCAGAGTCCACTTGAGTACAATTATTACATTCTCTTGATAGGTATTTTATTCCATTTTTTTTTATTATAGTGTTTATGTATGTATCTTCTGTTTTCATCTACTACGAGAATACCGATTTATTTTATTTTTGTCTTGCAAATAAATTATTATTCTATTCTACTGTATTTTATTATATTATATCCCCCTGCTGGATGGAGTCGGCGCAACAAATTTTCTTCCTCCACTCACTCCTATCATTCGTCAACTCTAAATCCAAAGCCTAGAGGTCAGAGCCAGTCAAGTTGTGTATATACTCACATTGGCCGGCACTGGAGCTGTGATGGGAGTCTTCAACCTCGAAGCATGCTGCTGGACAGTGAGCACTGTCGTTGGATTCGCTGAAATGCACATAAATGTGGTGTTAGTTCCTTGTAGACTTAGGGCTATAATTCACCGGGACGCCATGGCGGCGCAACCAGTCGCCGCCACCAACAAAATGTACGTTTGGTTGCGCGACCAAACAGACACCAGGTGAGAAACTCTCTATAGAGCTGTATACATTTTGTTAGTCGCGGCGACTGGTTGCGCCGCCATTGCGTCCCGGTGAAATATAGCCCTTAGGCGATGTAAGGCAACTGGGGTTAACCAGCACTGTACAATAGACTGTTCTTTTCTAAGAAGTCCGTCATTTTACGAGCTGAAGCATGACATGTGTGTTTTGATCAAAATCAATCAATCTATATTCAATAAAATCACGTGGATTATTTAGAATCATCTTATATAATAGACTTGACCACGACTATGTGACCCCCTATGTATCCTAATATCAGAAGTGGGATAGAAGTGGGATAGAATATCCTCCTATGGATATTCAACACATACATATCCGAGAGACGACTGTCGGCTCGAGAGTAGGAAGTTTTCCGATACAAGTGCATGAGTAGTGGTGGGTGCTCACCCCGTATCATGTGCACGACCTGCTGGTGCGAGTGGTGCGCGACGAGCTGGTTGTCGACGCGCAGGATGCGGTCCCCCGCGCGCAGCCCCGCGCGCCACGCCGCGCCGTGCTCCTTCACGGACTGCACGTACACGGGGTTGTCGCCTAAGGGTAAACACTCGTACTCGTACATACTAATGTCATCCAATTTCAAAACTTGTTAACTGAATTTAGATTGGACATTGTTTATGCTACCTACCTTAAACCTTTGGAAATTCAAATTTTTTAGGGGTTTTTTTTTATTGTGGCTGAACTGTTGATCTTTTACTAGTTTAAGCTATTTTTTATATATTAACTGTTACAGTTAAATAATTAAGTAAATTAATATAAAGAACCAATCTCAAAAATTGATACAGTAACCCTGTATCAAAGAATCACAGAAAATTATTGTTTATGTTCGCAAAATAGCTTAAACTAGTAAAAGATAATTTAACAGTTCAGCCGCAATACAAAAAAAAACCTAAAAAATTTGAATTTCCCGCTAGAGCGAGAGGTATCACCTTAAGTAAAGAAGGTACTAGAAGCTAGGGTCATAGATATACATAGTAGGTTGACCATCTCCAGATTGTGGTACAGGCCTACAAGAGGCAATATAAGTAAATATTAACCTGAAACCTTCATCCCGTAGCCATGCTCGTCCCGCGCCACGGTGACGGTGAGCAGCTCGGCGCCGCCGGGCGACTCGGCCCCGCCCAGCATCACCTGGAACAAAACACATCAACAATAAATAACCTAGTAGTATCAAAATATTTCTTATTCCGAAGTAAATCTGAGGGGCTGTTCCTTATTAAGGGCTCTGCCTGAAAACCAGCGCTACATATAGCGCTGGTATAGTTCCCACTATAGCATCAGGCTCAGTCAGACCCTGTTTGACTGCCTTCGACACAGAACTTAGTTGAACACGTTTCCTATGTGAGTTTAATGTTTGTATATTTTATGGTCTGTAATGAGCTTTGTGTTGTGTTTTCAAAAATTATCTATCTATCTAATACAATAAGCAATCATTCATAACGACATTTTGACATTTAGAGTTACATCGCGGAGCAATGCAACATAACAAAGAAAATATTGCTGAGAAAAACCCCGCGCGACAACAAACAATGCAGGTGGATCACAGACGATCTCAAATGTAGCGAATTATAGCAGAGTTCGTGGACCGGATCTTGCTATTTGTTAAATAACACTTGCTTTCATTAGTATCAGTGAAACAGGTTAACTAATTGTGGAGTTCAGGTCGACCGAGGAACCTAACACGGCTGATGTAATAGGAGAATCTCCATTAAAATATAAAAAAAAAACAGAACAGAAACGCTTTTTACTGGCCGTGACATCAAATAAAACCGAGCGATAGGAAGGAAGCAATAACTGGGCAAATGGCGGGATGACATCACTGGTCACGATGACCGCACGGACCTAGACCTCGAGGACCTCAAGGTTTCCATTGACGAGCTATTTTAGAAGCTTTGCCGCGTTGTGTTGCCAGTTCTTCTAAGCGCGAAACTAGCTTAGGTTCAAATCACATTTACTGAACTGATCAAGGTGATCCTCGTAATTTAATTGAGAAGTTGATTTATTCAGACTATCACTGGTTTCACATACTTTTATCACGGGGGTTTATTCCCAAAAGCCCCTGCCAGAAATCCCTTTAGAATATAGCGTCTGACATAAAAACTATCTTTTGATTACTTACTTTTTTGGTTATTTGACGAAGTATTTCATGAATAGCGTAAGATCCGAGATCTGAAAGAAACATGAATGAAGTAGTGAAACAACCCGTACGCGACGCGCGATACAAAACGCAAACCAACGATGAATATTGTAAACAGGAAACGTGCGATCTTAAAGAATCGTACTATAATACACCTTATAACTGTAGGAATAGGGCTGATTTATTGGATAGATATAACATAACTTTTATTGCTAGGTCATATCGATGCAATGAATGGAATGTACATTATCGTAAAACTGTGTTTTGGTCCTTGATGTTAAATGTTTTGATTGGATTTTTATGGAGGTAATGTTTCACAACAAAAACTACTTTTCAAATTGGTTTAGAGTTAGATACGCGTAATTCAATATTCATAGTATATTTGTAATGTATTATATTAAGTATGTCAGTCTTCTAGTACCCATAACACAAGCTCTGCTTAGCTTGGGGCTAGATGATGTTGTGTGGATTGTCCAGCATTATTTATTTATTATTTATTATTTTATAGTTAAATCACGATCCAATATAGGTCACTCGAGCTTGAAAGACTAAATTGCTTCTGCTCAAAAGCCCACATTATTTTCATACATTAAATTTATCGCAAACGTGTCGTTTACATACAACAAGCACGATTCCTGGAACACATGTGGCACAGAATACTTACACTTTAGTACTACCACGACACAGAATATTAAAAGTGTTAGTAGGAACACGACTATGCGACCACGTTGTAGTGTATCACAGAATAGATGACAGTTAGTAAGATGTCACAAAATAAATAGTAGTTTGTAAACTGTTATTTGGCAACGAGATATGTTTGACGAAATTAATTTCAGTACCTAAGCTTATTGATTTGAATTTACTACTGCACACGCCGCGCCGCATCGTTACAATTATAAAGAAATGTTTAAAATTACCTATGATGGTATCTCTGTACCGTAAATAACATATGAGCAGTAGGAAAATGAATAAGCGGAAAGAATAAACTGATTATAATCATAGTGAGGCTCCAGTAAAAACTTTTGGTACTCATCATTTAGGAATGTCATAGTCAGATTTTTTTAGGGCTAATACACTAAACGAAATTTAGCCAAAATTTGGATGAATCGATCATTCCGTTCATCATTATCACAGTTTTATAAGTGTTGGTTCCCAAAATTACCAAATAAAACCACCGGAAGCTTAGAAAAGATAAAAGGCCTATCTAGTTTTATTGCAATGGTAGAACATCTGCCCGTTCGTCATTGTGTTATTTCCATTCCAAGACTCATCCAGTGGGTGGATATGGTCAGATAGCTCGGATAAGCACAGTGATGTCATTCGGAAGCTTTTCGACCGTCATTCAACGGCTTCTAAATTATACTTGGCTTAAATATTAAATAAATAAAATAAATATTCACGAACAATTCACACATCACACTCTAGGCCAAGCTTTTACTATGGGCTTGCTGATAGAATACTTATATTATTTTTTTTGTAAATACATACATAGAATACATAGATACATACATTCATCACACAAACATTTGCTCTGGGAGGGAACCGAACACACGACTTACAGCATGGAATGCAGAGCTGAGCTGTGTGTGACGCCTGTCAAAACTGCATTATCTGTGGCATAGGTTAAAATACGTGTGTACGTTTGCTATGACTCGCTAGTTCACATGGTTTCTGGGCCATGTAGGATATACGAGTCGCGAGTGTAGCGTGGGTTTTAGTATTACTGTTGGCATTATTTTTCATGCTTGACCGGCACGTAGTAAAACTAACTATCCCAGCTCAACTTGAGCAGCAGTAGGTATAATTTGGCGGCCAAAATGATTATCTGATGCACAAACTTACATTCAGCTTTTTATACAGGATCATCACCATCATCCGACACAAGAAGCAATCCAAATTCTCCGTTTTACACTTCAGAAAATCACATCAAAGTCTAACCTAACATAACCATTTTCCAAAAAACTTTTGCCTTTTAGTGATAATATGAATGTGACCGTAGATAACGAATTCACACAAGACAATTTTGAAGACCCGTGTCTGGCCTAGCCTGGATCCTTGCACCACATCGAGACTCTAAAGTGAATTTTCTGACAAATGAATTATGACAAAAACACAAGGACCAATAAATGTCCGAAACAGGTAAAGCTGAAGGAGGACAAGCTAACGATGAACTACTTTCACCAACCCGTCAAACAGTTCGATAGATACTGAATAGTTTACTCATCTGTAGGGTTTAACCCCTATCATAATGCAGAAATATTGACCTATATTACATTTAGCCACGTTCCGGTCGAGCTGATCCAATTACGCCGGAGGTGTTACTGGAGCTTGAAGTTTCCGATACATTGCATCTCGACAGACATGACAACTGGGTTGGAGGATATCTGGATAGTTTTATGAGGCTCGTTGCGTGGCTTTGAAGTGCAATCCGCTGAGTGGAATCGGTGACCGAATGAATTGAAACAATTATTTTCAGTAAAGAAAATGTCTAATATTGCTATTCCACAATTCGATATTTAAATCTTGTGATACAGAACAAGGAAATGTCCAAAACAGTATCCCTTCCTTGGTTATTACAATCCTTTATTAACCTGATTTTCCAATCGCAAAAGGAGACATCGAGACCAATTTCCGAAAAGATTTGGCGATACGAAAGTATTTTGTTCTTTGATTAAAAAGTTGCCTAACACAACCAACTTGCGTACTAGCATTACCAACAGATAACACAACAAACTACTTAAAAAATCTAAATGTTTTTTACAACGATGCAGTTTTGCTTACACAGGCTCACCCAGCAAATATATCTTTAACAGCATGGTTAAAAGTTCTAGCGTTTGCTAAAAGTGTAAGCGCTTTGCTACTTCACGTACCAGTCACGCAAAGCACAAGAGCCATTTATTATCCTTGCACTGCAGTTCCACACGCCGACTCCAGGCAACTGCATCGATTACTTAATATTCGTACTATTATGGATCCAGTCGAATTTAACTTGTTTTTAGTTTTGTTATAAAAGATCGCGTGGAAAAGGTAACGTTTCTACGACTACGCGATGTGATTATTGGAATCACCCTTCCATGTCTTGAAGCTTCTGTAGTATAGTTAGTATTTTGTAGATCTTGAATGATTTGCAGCACACGTCTGAATCATATTTTTGAAGATGAAGACGTCTGTCATAAATTAAAGAACGAGGTTCTTCAGCCTCGAGCTTTCTATCGTAAGACCAAATCTCTGTGACACGTCAATAGAATATGTTATAGTCAAACACTTTTTCATCACTCATAATTAAATCAAGGAATGAAGCCAAAAACAACAAACCAATTCCGAGCTCATGTCAAGGCTCAAGTGATGGTCCAGAATCGAAGACCAAAAACATCAAGAATTCGAGTCCTAGAGTCCTTTAGCATGGTTCCACATGACGACAGAGTTCAGACAACTGCATCGATCCCCGCAATGCGCCAGACGGACCGACGCCGGTCGCCGAGGAATAAAGATGTTATCTGAACTGCGATCGGCTGGGGACGGTAGACTTATGATCGTACCTAGTTCGGGACTTGTTTCGCGCGGTTCGATGCTGAGTTCGAAAAATATAGTCTCAGACTCATAGTAATTATGGTTTGATAGTATGATGTAACTCTGGAGATAACCTTGTTGATCTTTTAAAGACGATGGCCACGTGTAGGCAAAGTTACCTACTATTATGTAGTGTGTACATCCGAAAGTATGTATGTTTCGGAGGACATGTACAAGAAATATGTCTTACACTGTGGCCAAGGTCTCATGGGACGTTGGCCACTGGTCACAGACTGACAAACAAACAAGCCACTACGGCCATTGGTATGCGACATAAATCCACTATTAGAAAATAAAAATGCTATTTATATTTTTCGTTATAGTCTCGACTATCGTCACCTCACTATCCTGAAATGTATGACCAGCCCATAATGGCGACACAGCTGGAAATATCCGGCATTTTTCATACAATCTGGTGCCAAAAATATTTGGCTTTCAACGAGACGGTTAGCATTGGTATCAATCATATTAGAATTTCTATATTTTGTGCGCGACATCATCCGCTATTCCGCAGTTTAGATTTAGTTTTATTTCTCTAGGAATAGAGTAGGTACGTTACAAACCCGTTTAGTCGAGATTGACTCACTCAGTCTATTATTTTTCAGTGTCAAACCAATAAACAATTTAATTTTACTTTCTCAGTCGTTATTTATAATAGAGACCCTGAAATCGGAATGATATATAACATTGGTCGTCCGTGTCCAGGCAGCCTAGAGACACTTTATAGCTCGTCTTATACATAGGGCATGCTGCGAATACTCTCGTCAAAATTTACAGATTCTGCATTAAGCTGTTCGTATTCGAATGTCAACCCAAAAAGGAACCTTTAACCAAATTATATACCCACGCTACCAGTCCGTAAATCCTGTATCTACTAAACTAATTCGGCAAGTTACCACGTCATACACATCAAGATGAGTGAAGGATCTTATCGAATATAAACCAATCAAGAAACTTCTGCTCACGGCAATCGCGTAACTTTTCCCAAAACATCCATAGTAGTTCCACAAGTCATTCACCCCAGAAACTCCATCAAACGCATAAAACAGACATACCCAGTATAACTGTACCATATTAGATTTGGTGCGCAAGAAAATTATTTGAAATTCTTTCACGTACCTAACGTGACTCGTACTGTTTTGAACACATCGTTGCAGATCGCAGATATGAGCTTTATTAATGTGCTGATAGATTTATACGTCCTTCAAAGAAATTAGAATTTTAATAATAACGTTACTTATACTGATCTTCTGCACGCAGATATCTCTCCTAAGGACACAGAGTCCGTGTTTTTACTTAAATATGTAGAGTAGACTGTACTTTTTGAGGTTTTTAGGCCACAGGACGAACTTCGTCGTGGCCTGATGCGGGTTATAGCCGGAAGAACCGTGCCCTTTGAAGAACGTGAGCTGCATGATAGCAGTAGTGCCCAACTTTCCTGTACGACGTCATAATTGTTTGGGGTCAAATTAAATAAGAACTCTTGAGTTAAATCTTAAGAAATCTAAAGCTTATGACATTGCAACATCTGCCATTTTTGTCTGTCACGTATATAAGATGACGTGCGTACTCTTAGCCATTTAAGAAACCGTTTAGACATCCCCTTATGTAAAGTCTTGCTATTTGCAAAATAGATCACCACAACCAAAGCATCAGCATTATAATCTCGCACAATCGTCACATTTTGTTAAACCAACGATAAGTTTATTGCTTTCACATGGTTTAACAGTTTTCGTACAATACTTATTGTTATTATGCGTCGATTGTTATCAGCTGGACCGTGCATTCCTTTCAGTTTATTATACGCCTCTTTATCTATAAAATGATTTAAAACATTCGCTTAGATGTGACATGGAACAATACAAAGATTTAGTGGATACAACGCCCCTTCACGTACCGAGCATCAGCTAAAGGAGTCCATTACACAGTCCATAAAAAAGTAAAAGCGGCAACGTGATGAGTTATGAGACAAAACGTGCGTGGCGTGGGCTGATCACTTTTACTAGCGCCCAGAAATAATCTAACTTTCATCAGAGCACTGGCATTGCGACTTCCTATGAGATGTACTGTTTGCATTGCATCTACCTCGTTTCCTCAATTACAAGGCAATTTAAATGGAGCTTAAGACTTAATGATAGCAAGACTTCCAGGTCACCTGTACCTCTACCATGAGTTGTCACAGTAAAATCGCCTGACTTTACTACAGTAGTTACGTCAATATTAGTATGAAGAATTTTAGTACCCAACTATCCGCTAGAGGCGCTGTACAAATCTTCATACATTTTTTTAACTACAGACGCTAGCGAGTATAGTATTATACATATAGTATAGTAAAAACTCATGGTAGAGCTACTGAAAGATATGTGTCCTATGTTATTGTTATCTTTGTTTCTGATACCAGAACTTTGATACAAGGGATTCTAGCTATAAATGAGGCTGACTTTAAAGAGTTTTCCAGAATCAATGTACAAATACTAAATAATAAAACAAAAACATACCCATTACTTCCTAATGTAGAGTTAAGTAGAAAAAGATACATAAGACTCAAGACGATTATGCCATTACATAATGATATCTTTTGAGATGCGCTCTTTGTAGATAAGAAGGGAGAGACTTTAATACATTTTAAACTGGAAAACTTTGTACTAGTCATGATAGGGTTAGGGCTGGAAATTTAAAAGGGTATTTAGAACAAGTGTAAAGTAAAACGTATTTTCAGTCCTCTAGCTGGTACCTTTTCGTGTTCTAAGACCTGAAGAACGCGTCTACGCAACATGGTCATTAAAGTCATAAAACTTTTCACAGTTCAGCTATGGCTGACAGAGTAACCACAAAAGAACCATCCGCTTGCTCGTCTGCCAGCTATGGCATAAAAAACCATAACATACACGGTGTTGTAACTCAGTACAGTGGCTAGTTAAATAGCCCGTGCGTTTGCTTAATTACCGTTTATTAGCCGTATCGTCATTGTCTAGGTTTTTTGTTTGACTGTTTGCACATTAACTTGGTTATATCAAAAGTATATCAAAATCTATCTCCAATCCAAGTACGTACTACTGATTTTGATATACTGTCCGATACGATTGACGAAATACTGCGATGCGACTATAATAGGTAAGTCTGCAGTATTTTATAGGATCATACAAAAAACGGTATGACCCAGGCCGTAAGTTTCTTGCCCGTTCTTCTAGGCTCTGGTCGCGTGGAACTGGCACCTAGAAGCATATAAGACGAAGCATATAAGACGATTCAAATTAAGTATCTTGCGATTTTACAGAACAAACTTTACTTTTCTGACGACTCAATAGTTCTTCCTGCCCTGCTAATAAACAACTGTACCTAATCGGATAAGGGACTTTAATGGCTCAGATCGTATCGGGTATCGAAGTAGTTTATTGTATTGTTAACATTTCTCTCATACAACAGTTTTTATCCGATGATGGATGGGAGTTGTAATCGAAAGTGGTTCTAAAAGCGAATCCAAATGCTTTTGTCACAGAATACAGAAGCACTACAATCGCTAGACCATTTGTCGGAAATAAAGAGTCTCCTCTTGTGGATTTCCTATTCCTGGTTGATTATAGATTTTATTAGATGAGCATGTTCATAGAACATCAAGTTAGCTGTTCTCTAATGACCGATAGCTCTGAAAAGATCTTTGACATGGTCAAGACCACAGAACAAAAAATACAGTAGAAGTAGTATGGGGGCGGGGTGCGCGTACCCCGAGTTTAGCGTAGATTCGCAAACTGTCTCCGCCACGCCTATTTCACGCACGTCAGTCTAGATCGAACCGTCACAGTGATAATAGCTTTAGAAAAATTACAAAAATGCCTTATTGCGCTGTTCTAGAGTGTAAAAACGACAGCAGAACTAAAAATGTTTCAAATGGTGGTATATCATATCATCGGTTAGTCTTGATTTACTTAATTTCGATGAAAATTGTAAAAACATTATTTTATTGTACAAGACAAGTACTAATAGACTTTATTGTTTATTCTATAGGGTCTACTTTCTTTTAAAGTCAACCATTTATTCTCGAAGATTCCAACTACTGACATGTCACAGTCCGCTACTCAATTAGGTATTGACGTTATCGATAATGAGTTATCGATATTTTAAACTGTAAGTTTACGCCTGACTTTACTACAGTAGTTACGTCAATATTAGTATGAAGAATTTTAGTACCCAACTATCCGCTAGAGGCGCTGTACAAATCTTCATACATTTTTTTAACTACAGACGCTAGCGAGTATAGTATTATACATATAGTATAGTAAAAACTCATGGTAGAGCTACTGAAAGATATGTGTCCTATGTTATTGTTATCTTTGTTTCTGATACCAGAACTTTGATACAAGGGATTCTAGCTATAAATGAGGCTGACTTTAAAGAGTTTTCCAGAATCAATGTACAAATACTAAATAATAAAACAAAAACATACCCATTACTTCCTAATGTAGAGTTAAGTAGAAAAAGATACATAAGACTCAAGACGATTATGCCATTGCATAATGATATCTTTTGAGATGCGCTCTTTGTAGATAAGAAGGGAGAGACTTTAATACATTTTAAACTGGAAAACTTTGTACTAGTCATGATAGGGTTAGGGCTGGAAATTTAAAAGGGTATTTAGAACAAGTGTAAAGTAAAACGTATTTTCAGTCCTCTAGCTGGTACCTTTTCGTGTTCTAAGACCTGAAGAACGCGTCTACGCAACATGGTCATTAAAGTCATAAAACTTTTCACAGTTCAGCTATGGCTGACAGAGTAACCACAAAAGAACCATCCGCTTGCTCGTCTGCCAGCTATGGCATAAAAAACCATAACATACACGGTGTTGTAACTCAGTACAGTGGCTAGTTAAATAGCCCGTGCGTTTGCTTAATTACCGTTTATTAGCCGTATCGTCATTGTCTAGGTTTTTTGTTTGACTGTTTGCACATTAACTTGGTTATATCAAAAGTATATCAAAATCTATCTCCAATCCAAGTACGTACTACTGATTTTGATATACTGTCCGATACGATTGACGAAATACTGCGATGCGACTATAATAGGTAAGTCTGCAGTATTTTATAGGATCATACAAAAAACGGTATGACCCAGGCCGTAAGTTTCTTGCCCGTTCTTCTAGGCTCTGGTCGCGTGGAACTGGCACCTAGAAGCATATAAGACGAAGCATATAAGACGATTCAAATTAAGTATCTTGCGATTTTACAGAACAAACTTTACTTTTCTGACGACTCAATAGTTCTTCCTGCCCTGCTAATAAACAACTGTACCTAATCGGATAAGGGACTTTAATGGCTCAGATCGTATCGGGTATCGAAGTAGTTTATTGTATTGTTAACATTTCTCTCATACAACAGTTTTTATCCGATGATGGATGGGAGTTGTAATCGAAAGTGGTTCTAAAAGCGAATCCAAATGCTTTTGTCACAGAATACAGAAGCACTACAATCGCTAGACCATTTGTCGGAAATAAAGAGTCTCCTCTTGTGGATTTCCTATTCCTGGTTGATTATAGATTTTATTAGATGAGCATGTTCATAGAACATCAAGTTAGCTGTTCTCTAATGACCGATAGCTCTGAAAAGATCTTTGACATGGTCAAGACCACAGAACAAAAAATACAGTAGAAGTAGTATGGGGGCGGGGTGCGCGTACCCCGAGTTTAGCGTAGATTCGCAAACTGTCTCCGCCACGCCTATTTCACGCACGTCAGTCTAGATCGAACCGTCACAGTGATAATAGCTTTAGAAAAATTACAAAAATGCCTTATTGCGCTGTTCTAGAGTGTAAAAACGACAGCAGAACTAAAAATGTTTCAAATGGTGGTATATCATATCATCGGTTAGTCTTGATTTACTTAATTTCGATGAAAATTGTAAAAACATTATTTTATTGTACAAGACAAGTACAAATAGACTTTATTGTTTATTCTATAGGGTCTACTTTCTTTTAAAGTCAACCATTTATTCTCGAAGATTCCAACTACTGACATGTCACAGTCCGCTACTCAATTAGGTATTGACGTTATCGATAATGAGTTATCGATATTTTAAACTTACAATGTTCTATGATATATCGGCAAAAAATTAACCCTATAATGCATTTTTTTTATGATTCTGTATAGTAATTGTAGTAGTAGGTACTTCCATGACTTGTTCAAACCGTTTTTTTTTATTTTCCTTATTAAGGTTAATTAATTAGTTAATCTTATTTATAAGTTTTTAAAAGGTGGATATGGGGGAATCTATTAGTAATATTCAAATTGAGAAAGGTTTCTCAACCTTAAGTCATTCATAATTTATATTTTTTAGTATGTAGATGTTTTATTAATGTAAGTAGTTCTAAAACCAGTGTTTTAATTTTATTTGTATTAATTACTTCCATTATTATATACATTTTTATATTAGTATACATTTATAAACACAATGATTTCAAACATAAAAATGAGTAAGGTACTTAATTCATTTTGAAATGTAAAATATATCTACTTTAATTTTAGTTGAAAATAAAACGCATTGTCGATATATAAAGTAATGGCAGCAGTACAACCCTAGAAATGGACGAATAGTACAAAAATAGTAAAGAGCTCGTTACGGAAATATGAATCTTATCTCAAAAGTAATAAAGGTTTATTAAATGCATTTGGTGTAGTGACATCTAGCGGCGAGTAGCAGAACTTGGTAGTGAAAGTATTCCGTATGACGTAATACGTAAATAGATTAGATAATAAACCACTCTATCGTCATATGATTATTGTTAATTTTCAAATGAACGAAGACTAATGTATTACTTACTTTCATTCAACCAATCACACGACGCTTTTCTTAGTGTGACGAAATACAATTAACCTGTGTCAGTGTAAGTTAGGGTACGGTGGTTCCGGTGCTAAAAAAGGACCATGCTCCTTCTACTGTATTTTTTGTTCTGTGGTCAAGACGATGACGTAGTTGTGTTTTATGACAAGCTTTAATATTTCGTTAGATCGACTCAAACGCGAACAACTGTATTTAGATAAAAGCTAATAAATAAATACAACTGCACTTGGCCTGTATTTTTCTTACATGGAAATATTGACTTGTTTGCGATATTTGTGACTCTACCATAAAATATTTAACTTATTATGTATGTACTTTGTGACAACGCGTTCGAAGGCGCGGGCTCAGCTAGTTATGTAGATATATCAATATACATAGGCATAGAAATGGTCTACAGATGAGGCATGCACACTATGCAAATAAGGTTACCGCGAAACCTGAATAGAGTTATTCAAAAACAACATCAAAATGTAATTATGAGTCACGGGCTCTCGAAACATATCATCAGCATCAATCATCAAAGATTCTTTACATTCTTTCGTTATATTATACCTACCGCATATATAACGGCAAATATTACAATGTATGAAATACAGAGTCTGTGGGTTTATCGTGCTTATCGGCTCGGGTTTACTAAGTTAATTACTCCTGTCATGTCACGTCGGCGCCAACAAAGCTGTGAGAACTAAAAACAAATCATTATCACGATAACCCGGTAAACTGCGGCCATCTGGAACGGGCAACGTGAACGTCTGCTTATGATGACTCATCTAATAAGAATGACAAACGCGCGAATAATATAATTTATCGTTTTTTTTTTGTTGAGCTACCGATCGCAAGGTCATTCTACCAACGCTATTTGACGTAACTGCATAGAAATTGTAACTAACGTGCAAACTAAGCTAAGTAATCATTGGGGGGACACAGTTAGGGGATTGTGCCGATACTATCTAGTGGGATGATAAGGGCAGAAACAAGAAGAAGAATAGGTCTTGTCAGCGTGATGAACGCTATTCTCTCCAGGTGTTCCTCCTCAAGGTTGTGGTGCAGTTTTGTAATGTCCACACCTGGGGAACCAAAAAGTCAAGTACGCCACGTCATCTGTGCACGAGACGCATAACTATCAAATTGTTTTCGCCATCGCGTCATTCGCATGTGTATGTAAATGCTTGTCGCAACCTCAGCAGGGTTACACAAACAGCACTTGTTTGTTAGATGGTTTACTGCATCTATGGAAAGGGCAATTGATTTAATCATGAAGGGTCGAACTGGTAATACGCTGCATTTAATAAATTGTAAACTGCGCGGTCCGTTGCACACTACACTTGAAAATGATTCTTGAGTATTTATTGAACTGTTTATTGTACTTGGATTTACTCGTGGCATGCCTGATTTGATTTGTGAAACCGATTCGAACGAAAGTGTGGTAACCGACAGTCACGGTAGACATAGACAGCCTTTCCTCGGAGCGATTTCTTTCTTCACCGTTTGCGAGCACATCTACTGAGGGCCAGTTTCAACAAAACTACGACAAGAAGCGAGCCGCTCACAAAACCAGCAATGCACTCAAATACGATTGCTGCAATAAGTGCAAAACGGTAATACGAAGCGAACTCAAGGTCGCCTCTATCGCGCCAGCAATCGTACATAATCTGTTAATTTACTTTAAAAGTGAAACTTAAACGTCTTACAAAACGCTAGATAAAGGCGCGTGAATCATTGTTTATTATTATTTGAAGATCCCAGTTTGGAGTTACTGACGGAACTGGATTGTGGGTCAATGAAACCACAGATAAATAAAAATAGAGATATGTAGCTTAAAGATTAATTGCACACTCTTCAGCTTTTACAGGAAACCATACAGAGACCAAGACGAAGATCTTTATCCATTCTTTTAGGCACCGATCTCAAGGAACTGACACTAGAAATTTGTGTATAAATAAAGGTGGGTATAAGTAAATAAGTATCCACTATATTGAGGCTATTATTTGGGACCATTCACACACACTAATGTGGCTGCAATAGCCAAACTTACCAAAATAATATAAGAACCACCACCTGTTGCGTATGGAATACTGACTGCATGATTTCAAAAAACTGAAGATGAGGAAGATTGTCAACCCAGAGGCAATCGAAAGAAGCCTATAGTATGTGAGGCCAGCCAAATTTCTTGCCCGTTCTTCTAGGCTCTGGTCGCGTGGAACTGGCACCTAGAATCACATAGTATATAAGACGATTCTTAATGATCCTTGTGATTTTACTGAATAAAGTAATTTTGATCTTGCAATGGAGACTGGACTTGCGAAACGGGGTTCCAGCGGTTCCGGACGGTTTATCTTCTACCTAATTGATTTGTGGGTCAAATAAATACCACTCGATATGAATTTTAATGAAACAGACCCGGCTACAAGTCTGTTTGCTTTGGTCAAGGCAATCAATCAAATTATTAGAACGACGATATTGTGAATTAGATATATTGACATCATCAACATTCACATGCACATTCTAGATGCCAGGATTCAACTCATCTGGTCTGAATGTGCAAAATATATCTTCACCTTGCCAGAGAGTATCCTAGGCTCTGCTTAGTTGGTATTAGCTCTTGCCTTCCGAACTGTGGCAAACGTTAATGCGCATGCTCTGGCAGTTATTTTTCAACGTAAGTATGTATCTTCCAAAATAATGTTAAGTATTTTATCAACAATCTATTTCCCATACACGCTTTATTTAGTTTGGGATAGATGTTGTGTGAAATGTCCATGAATATTTATTTTATGCTTAGTACTAAAAACATGACAATATTAACTTCGACTTACACAAATCAGTTGATTTATTTATAACCTCGAAACGAAACTCGGTGATAAGGTTTTTATGTTCATTTACTTACTTAGTAGGTATCTTTTAAATATACACTTCTACATTTACCTGTGTCTGTGTAATATAAATAGTTAGATACATTAAATGTTAGTAGGTAATGTAGGTATGACATTTTACATCAACACAAAGTAGTTATCGCAAGGTTTGTTTGTGTGTATTCTGCACGCACGATTCATTTTCAATAGCACAAAGCACCATGAAATCAGCACGAATAATCTCAACAGCATGTCTGTTTGTTTGTAACAGTCAATAACTGACCCGAACTGTCATATCTCTCAGCCTGTGTTTCCAATTCAATAATAAGGTTTACTTTACCCTAGGTATAGTCATATTTGCTTATTTATATGAACTACTACACGAGGCTCGTTCCCAATGCACGTTATCGATAAGCCAATGCAATATACTTCTGGTGAACCATCTGCTTGTTCTATCTCATAAAGTCATAAAAAAATAATCAAGTAGTTTAATAGGTATCAAACTAAAATATAGTCCGGAGTCCATGACGTAAACGCAGTTTGCGCGGATGAAGTCGCGAGTCAAAACAAGTGCGTGCATAATTTTAGTATCTCAGTAACCTTATGAAAATAGAATGCGTCGTTATTTTAATTGGTTTCAAAGGAATCGTAAAAAAAGCTGTAAATACCAGACAAAATGGCACCCGTCTCTGAAAATCATTATTGATTTAGAATTGAAAGTCATCACTGGAAATAAACAATCCCGTTTCAAAAGTTTAAGACTGACAGATAGGCAAGGAAGGAGACGAAACCGGTAAGAGTGGGATAAAACATGCTAACAAAAAGCTTAAGAAGGAGGAACAAAAAGCTATAGATGCTAAAGTTAACGTCTGCGCAAAAATATACGACAGTAGGTTCATATTGTTGGTATATAACCAACTGTAATAAAGTCTACCTAACAACATCTATATGGAACTTCAGGGTGGTCCGTGAGATGTTTCAAGGACAGTTGGGAAGTGAAGGTACATGCTAACATTTAGCAGTAGATAAGGTGCTTAGATTGTATAGATAGATAGCAATCCGAGTGACAGGTTGCAAAATACAAACAGGTTCAAAAATGTACACTGCATTGGAAACTTGGCTCAAACAAATCTACAGTTAGTCCAGTGTTTTGGATTTGCCAACGAGCTGGTTTGAGTAAGGCGCGTACTGGATGATATTCACGAATTTGGATATCTCGCCACTTGTAGACGATATTAGCATCTTACGGGGAAGGCTGAGTGGCAAATACAGAGAGATCTATAAATAAACAATAGAAAACGAATTCTAGTACTTGTGTGGCTTATACCCAGGGAAATTATAAAAGATTTTAATAATCTCGGACAGACTCTTGCTAGGTTGCCTGCAGTGGTTGAACCCTAATGAAACTCGCTGCTAGAATACTAAAGCGTGCCAAATATACCACCAAAACTACAGTTACGAAAAGAGCCTTCGTTACATACCCATAATAAAACAAGCGGACCGTGCTGCGTGACCGTTTCTGGGAAAACCCGGGCCCACCAATTAGTCCCAATACATAGTCATTTTTGCATTAAAAAACCTTTATTTTTATTTCTGAGATCACGGAGAAATTGAACTTCTATAAATATAAATAAGTACTTAAGTGCAAATATTTTTATGGACATCTAATTTCAGAAGATATTCATTCTAATTACTATTTAGAATTAATCTAATCAGAGTCTCTCATTTCATTTGTAATGAATTGCTACGAAGACGCAATATAAACTACTCAAAACAAAATAGGGCCCACCCAGTAAAATGTGATTTAAATAAAAAAAAAATATATAAGCAAACGATTTATTTAAATTTTTATTTTTGTTATAGGTTAACTCATTCAAGATCTTTAAAAAAAACATCACAGTACCTTTTTTTTGTCAAAAACATTCAAGAAATGTGCGTTTTTACGCATTAACTTAAAATCACACGGTTTTTCCAAATTATGCATTGAAGAAATGAGTTATTTTTTTTTAAACAGAGTTGTAGGGTTGTTTTAATGCCTTATGTCCCGTATTGCGAACACACTCTCTGAGTCGGTTTGGAACACTCTATAAGGTGGATGACATTTTCATCTGGAATTTGCTCCCAACACACTTTTAAAGCGGTTATCAATTCCTGTCGGGTACGAATTTCTCTGTGGTTGTCCTTAAGGCTTCTTTTCAACTGGTCCCAAATGTGTTCTATTGGATTCAGATCCGGACTCATGGCAGGCCAGGGTAGAACTGAGATACCAGCTTCGGAGATTGCACTTTGGGTCACTCTTGCAGTATGAGGGCGAGCGTTGTCTTGCAACAGAATAAAGTTAGGGCCTACTCGCTGTGAATATGGGATCACATGAGGTCGGATGACTTGCTGAACATAGCTGGCGGCCGTTACACTGCCCTCATCCAAAATTACTAGCTCGGTTTTGCTAATCCCACCCCACACCATAATACTGGGTCCACCAAAGCGGTCAGTTTCACGAATACAGGGTTCTGTACAACGTTCTCCAGGTCGTCGCCAAACTCGTACGCGTCTGTCATTATTAAAAATCTTTACTTTTGATTCATCTGTAAAGAGGACGGGCCTGCAATTACCCATGGTCCATTCGAGGTGATCACGTGCAAACCTTAATCGCGCTGCACGGTGGGATCTGGTTAATTTGAGCCGAACAACTGGCATTCTGGAATGTTGTTGGTCTTCATGAAGTCTGTTCCGAACAGTTTGGTCACTCACTCGCGTTCCAGTGGCGTCACGTAAGCGGTTTCTTAATATGCGTGCAGTTTACAGTTCGCTCGCGACGTGCAGAGAGTCGGATGTATAGGTCTTCTTGGGAGGTTGTGGCTCGGGTTCTGCCTGAACCGCGCCTCCTACTGACACTACCTGTCTCTTGATAGCGTTCCCACACATTTCGAATAGCTCGTCTAGACACACCTAAGCTTGAAGCTACCGATCTTTGCGAATTTCCCTGTTGAAGCAAAACAATGGCTCTTGTCGCGGATTCTGTGTCCAAGTGACGTCGAGAACCAGGCATTGTTCACGCAAACACTAATTTAATCGATAATTAAAGGTAAAGTTACGCTAACTTCTTCGTTAGACACAACAAACACCACTGAGCAACACTCACAGATTTTGCCACATATCGTAGATTTTTGTTTTTTTAGCTTGACACTTAAGAATCACCCTAAACTTGGCGTTTAAGTGTTAATTATGATCAATAAATATGCCTACTCAACAACCCCATACTTCAGTTTGCCAATAACTCACAAAAAAAATGTGTCAGGCAAAATATCGAAATTTTTCAAGTGGGCCCTATTTTGTTTTGAGTAGTTTAGGTAAATATAAAAATACCTAGTAAGTTATATAAAAGTTTTTTTCTCTACACGAAGAGTTAGAAATACTAAATTGACCTAAATTCTTTGACTTTGTGGGTAGTTTAAAGTGCTTTGACACCATTCAATATTATCATCGTAATCTCTAGAAAATTAGAATTTGGGGGCACCTTTTGCAGTACTAAAATAACTGTCTATTAATTGAAGAACTTAGCTAAAAACTATTGAAGTAACGTTTCTAGATTATTAAGAATTAATGTTACACACACAAATTTACAATTTGTCATTGGTTGGTTTCCGAGCGATTGTCCAGTAAGGCTCTACCATATTTCTATTCTGAAGGCTGCGATAAGCTTCTGGAATTCACGTGAATGGCATATAGAGGAACATTGTAATAGCAGTTTAGCTTTTTAAAAGCTGATTCCAAGCACGTGCTTCAAGTCTCTTCTAAAGTGTATTCTCCTAAACATTTCATAGGTGGACCAAGTAAGCTAGAGCCCCACTCAATTTGCTCAAATCATACTAGGTATTATATTGATAACACTAGTGTGTATCTAGTTCACATACGCGTATGAAATCTGACAATGAACCACGCACGACCGGCCTCGATTCTGTGAAAGACTCCCGGCTTCGCTTTCAGGGTCTGCGGTATTCGGGTCAATTGGCGCGACCTCAGGCTGCGTCCTTGGCGTGGCGGTCAGCGGAGCGGTGAGCGGAGCGACGAGCGGGTTAACACTCGCATCTGTTTTAGCAAGCCTAGCAAGCTTAGCATGACAATGCTGCTATCTGGAGAAAAGTGACAAAAAATACTTCGAACAAAGATCTATGTTAACGGTTTCAATGCGTTGTCACTTGTCTACCATCTAATAGCAAAAAAACGAATGTAGGTATGTGTATCATTTTTACTAGTCGTGCACCGATGAACGTCGTTGTACGTAAATAATAAACATCGTTGGTTCGCGTCTGCAAAAAGACGAGCAACTAGAGTTAGGTCCTTGGTGGGTGCTCGCAAAAGGATCTAGGTAGTTGTGGTTATTTAGACTAAGACTTCCGTAACAGATCACGTTAAAGTACTTCCTGATATATTTTCAAAGACCACAGGCGCTGCCAGCTTATCAGCGAATTTATTTTGATCCCGTTGCTCGCTCCGCCCATGAGGAGTAGTGGCCTTATCCGCGCGTCATTTGCAAGCGATCCTTTGCAGTTTTTAACTCGTATAATTGGACGAGCGGGAGGTGCAATTAACGGAGCGTTTTCGTAAATTGCAGACTAACCGTTTTTAAAAACAGTGTCTTTGAAGACGCCTTCTTGTGTCTCCATGAGTAATTTTTATCTACATTTATCATCATAATGAGAGTGGACATTTTCAGCTATTCTGTTTATAATTTAGTCTATAAACACCTTTTTGCTTCACCCGATGCAATAAGGATCTTACGCTTTATTCCACTTGTAAGCTTTACATTTTTTGTAAATAAGAAGCGATTTTAAGCACATCAAATGAGTTACAATGCGTGTTCACCTTGTCGATTCCACGGGAAGATGCCACGTCGCCGCGCAATGTCACAAATTTCCTTAGCGACTAACGAAATCTTGGTTATGTTACAGACCTTTAGGGCCTGCGCAGACCGGGACGGCATGGCAAGGGATTTTAATTTTTACTAATGGACATTCAACCGTACTGTTACAGAAATATGACATAAATTGCTATGCTTTAAAATGTGCCGTTCCGTTCACGTTCAATGCCACGGCATCGTTTTAAAGCATAGCAATTTATGTCGTATTTCTGTAACAGTACGGTTGAATGTCCATTAGTAAAAATTAAAATCCCTTACCATGCCGTCCCGGTCTGCGCAGGCCTTTACACACTGTTACTAAGAGTTAGGTAGTGTAGTAGCATTACCGAACGCTTAGCTCATCGCAGTGAACCGGTTTACTCACGTGACATGTGTTTACAGCTACTCAGCTGATGAATAAGCTTATTAGATCATACTAAACTCAATTATTTGCCTATAATTAGATTCTGCTCTGGCAAGCCGCAGAAAGTTACTGATAGATAGTTACAACTATGAGTTTGCAAGAAGTTATTTGAAATGTTTTTCATTCACGAAACTGACATCACAATTAAACGCAAATCGTACCATAAAAATGAATAAATAAATATTCACGGACATAATACCCAACGCTATCAAGTCCTATTATTTTAATATACTGATTCATTATACATCGGCTCACTGGTTACGAGGTTGTTACCAAAACATCTAAACATTTACATAATATAAATAGTAAAATACTTCTCCAGACAAGAACTAAAGAGACAAACATTGTTGCTGCTCGTTACCTTCTTTCATCTATTGCCAAAACCTTCGGAAACAAAACACACATCGGGACTCGACCAATCAATCAATTGCATCGTACAATCCACATGTTACATCCAGTTAACTGCTAACTACAAAGAGAAACTGCGTCAGTGGTCAGCTTTGAACTAACCAGGCTAGGTGCCCTCGAAATAACTATCAAAACAATACATCTACATTCTTGATTCTTTATTGTACACATAAAATACAGAGAAAAAAACTTCAAAACAAAACATGTACATAAAGGCGAGCTTAACCCTAAAGAGAGTTCTCTTCCAGCAAACCTTGGAATGAGTGTACATTCCTATACTTTCAAGCAAAAATTTGTTGATTTTGAATAATAATCATCAATTACTATACGCTAATTAACCTAATTTCATGATTTTTCAAGACATTTCGGACAAAGTAAATAAATAATCACGGACAATTAACACATCACACTTTAGTCCTTCCAAGCAAAGCTTGTACTTTGGGAACTAGATTTTCCTTTTGTACTAATTTTGAGTTCAGTGCAATAAAGTATTTAATAAATAAACAGTTGAGAACTCTACGCCTGGGAAAATAAGGGGGTAAATGGTGGAAGTAAACTTCTTGGTTAAAATTTTAGCGTAAAGATTACTTTCACCATTTATCCCGCCTAATTTCCAACAATCAAAAATTGCGATCGGTCGGGTCAAGTACTTATTATAAATTTGAAATTAAAAGTGTTGTGAGCGTGATTGTGCCTACGTGCGTGCGTCCGTAATGTATGCATGTGATGAATGAAATACGACACTTGTCCAAGGGGTCGTCCATTGTATAGGCACGGCGTGTTGTACTCGGTGCTAGTCTGTGGCAAGGATATCGCCTTTGTTATGCTCAAGTGCCCCCATTAAGCACTTGTTATTCCCCTACCGAATACGTTGTTTAGTTCAAAATCAAGTTAGTACCTAGTTAATTACAGTGTAAACTCTTTATAACGAAACTCACAATAAGGGACTGAGCATTTTTTGTCGTTATAAAGAGTTATCGTTATATGGAGTGAACAAAAACACAACCAAATTTTCGTCTACACTAATCGCTTTGGGAAAACCAACGTTTATCGTTAAAAAAGGAGTTTATCGTTAAAAAGGATACCGTTATAAAGAGTTTACACTGTATTTTGATGTCTTCAGGTATCTTTGAAGGTAATTTAATAAGTTTAAGGATAAATTCCAAGGTAAGTGATAAGAGGTGTACACGTCAATGTGAGTTTAAGTTTGACATGTGTGTACTGGCGCTCATGTGTGCAAAAAGTCCTGCCATAATGTTGCTAGCTCTGCTCGGATTTGTGTTCTAGTCTACCCTTATTAGAATATGTATCTAGGTACTACTATTTTTTTTCAGAATATGTATAAAAAAAAGTAAATTTAACTTATTAGACTGTAGTTTGGGAGTACTGACATTGCACACATCAATTATACGAATAGAAATAGAAAAAAAATAATTCCACAGTTTACCAGATCTGAACCTGTGAACCTAGGATCGCAAGGTGACAAGACTATGGATGGGCGCCGGGTATATACCCAATCTACCCATTTGGGTAAATACCCGGGTAATTGGGTATATACCGGGTATATACCCGTATGCACCCATTTGGGTGGGTGCATTCAATTTTGATTTTTAAGAAAAAAATTGTTATAAACAAAGTATGCAAATCTGTTCTAACCATCATTTCCTACGAAAAGTACCTTATAACATTTTTTGATTAAACGTATATTTTCAAAGTTATTACAGATTTAGTATTGTTTTTGTATGGAAATCAATGTTCAATTAGCTTTGTATTCGAATATTGAACTTTTTATGACTGGTAAAATAGTTTTTCTTTAAATGGCACTTTGAATCATTTAAATTTGAGGAGAATTGATATCGACCAAGCACGCAACGATCTAATATGATCGTTCATCCGGATTTTCGTTTTATACAATAGGATAATAACCACCACAGCTAATCACTGTTGCTGAAATGCCTCTCGAAGGTGTGTAAGATCTGTCTACCTCGCACAGTGTGCTAAATGACCCTAAAATCAGACATCGCTTTTTTATTTTCTTAATCGAAAGCATAAGCCATTTTGAATGCTATAGTAGAACTCCCAAAACTCAATTCGTTTCTGATTTTCTGAGATTTCTCGAGCTATGATTTTTGTTTTTTTGAATGAATGAATGTAACTTTTATGGAAATAAAGTTTTAAAGTTTCGGTTATGGCATGCTATAAAACCAACTAACTGCTATTTTCGAAATCATATGACATGTTTCTAGATGAGCCATAACAAATATTATTATTATACTTTCGATTAAGCAAATTAAAAAAGATATGTCTGATTTTTATCTATGTTATGTTTTTAATCAATGTATTCTGCCCATACTCACCTATGGATCCAAGAGATGGCCGCTCACAAAGGAATACATGCATAAGATCAGAGTCGCGCTACGGGCAATGGAGGGAGCCATGCATGTAATATCTTCGAATCGCAAAGCTGATGTGCTGAGTAGAGAGATAGGCGGGCCACTAAGAGCAAGAAGAGACGATGATAGGTGAAGAATGGCGATAACAAAATGGTGGCCAAGGGATGCTCGTAGACCAATAGGCAGACCTACAGTCCGATGGTCCTAAAACATTTCAGAACAAGCCGGAAATCAGTGGATGAGAGTCGCAACGCAAGGGACCGTAAAGAATGGCATAGTAAAGAGGAGGCCTAAACTCAGCAGTGGGTGCCAACGAGCTGAAATGATGATGGTGATGTCTGATTTTTGAGTCGTTTAGCACACTGTGCTTCGGTCAGATGCTGCAACTAGGTAGACACAACTTTGAGTAATAGGTTAGCCAGAGAATTCAGCTGGGCTGTACTGCGTTTGGAAACTTCGTCAAGTTTTCTTGTCGCCCATTCGTCAGTGTTTGAAATGAAAGTTTTATGTTGACGCGCAATGTTTTTCAAATACGTTATGTATCGATACGTTTACGAGTCAATTTAATCGTGCCTGAACGTTTGTTGCTGAAACTTGAACACTGACAGTAGGATTCACAAGCTAAAAGTTGCTCAACGCACTAAATCCGAAATAAAGTTATTCGACAGAAGACCAAGGTACTCACAGCTGTTTTATTTCATATGCATCTTAAATTGCAAATTTACGCGTTTGTGACAAAATCTACACCTGAAAATGTGTTTGACCAACAAACGCAGTAAACTTTAATTTTTTCACACTCAGTGAAATACGACGCATCATCCATCGCAAGTCGTTCCATTTTGCCAAAGGACGTCCTACAATTACCTTGTCTTTTATTTTTTACACGTGACAATTCTATATTTGTACTTCTATAGTAGCAGTAGGTACTGCTTGTTAAAATATTAGGTAATGTGAGACTTAAACAGAGTAATTTTATAAAGTAATCTTAAAAAACCTATGTCCAGCAGTGGAATGGTTTACATTGATGACGATGAGGATAATTTCAAACTGGTGACTATAGGAGGCACTCAGGTATTGTTGTCCATAATCAAAACTTCAAATCGCCTTCGAGATTACAGTTACAAGATCCTCAAATCTGATTTAGTACTGCGAACTACTATTTCTGACACTTTTGATGGTTGGTCGATAACAATTCTCCTCAAACTTTAATGATTCAAAATGTTATTTAAAGAAAAACTATTTTACCAGTCATAAAAAGTTCAATGTTTGAATACAAAGCTACTTAAACATTGATTTCCATACTAAAAAATACTAAATCTATAATAACTTTGAAAATATACGTTTAATCAAAAAATGTTATAAGGTACTTTTCGTAGGAAATGATGGTTAGAACAGATTTGCATACTTTGTTTATAACAATTTTTTTTCTTGAAAATCAAAATTGAATGCACCCAGCAAACGGGTGCATACGGGTATATACCGGGTGCATAAATGGGTATATACCCACTAATGGGTAAATACCCGGGTGCGTGCCCATCCATAGACAAGACCACCGCCGCTAAGTGCATAATAAGGTTTAATAACTAGACGTTAATTATAATATTTATGTAAGTAGACATGCTGACGTGATGCTCCTATTATGTTCAGCCAGACACACAGAAATCACACAAAGAGTCTTGTAAACGCGGGTGTAGCTCCATGAAGGACAGAGCTAAGGCTAAGTGCACATTGACATGCTAAATTATACCAAATGCTTACTAATATTACAGATTAAGACACAGTAAACACTTAAAACATATGTGTTAAAATGATTGTAGATTTTTGTGTTGGTGTAGGTACTTTTTACGATTATTCAAAAAAGATATTCAAGCAGTGAACTTTCAGACATTCTTTTATTGATCCTTTCAGGCCATGGCACATGGTATTTTTACGATTATTTTTTACGTTTGTTTATAAACAATCGTAACGAAAAAGCTACAAAATGTTCCAACGAAAAATTAACGTCTATTGATTGACACATTACTTATTAATTGGTTTTAATTCATTCTAAAAAAGTGTAATAAAAGTCTAATAAGTCAATTACTAACTTAATGTCATTGGTGTAAAACTGTAATCAAATTATTTCCTAGACCCGTCCATACAAGAAAATGCAAAGTGAGCCATAAGGTTTATTTTAGTGTGCAACAGCCTTCGTCAAACCAGTCTGCTGTCTGCGGCAGCTAACTGTTCCATGGACGTTTGTTTAAACTATTGTATAACTTAGAGAAAAGTACACAGGAACGCACGACATGGTTATCAAAGGAGAATGGGCAATTCTGTATGGAGCGTGGGCCACAACTAAAAAACTCGTCCCTCAGGGTTGCCACATAATATGTTTTAAAGGCTTTAGTTTTAGGCTTATACCCAGCAGTGGGCTAGTACAGGCTGCCGATGATGATGTTTAAAAGGGCTTGTGGGGCGATTTTTATAGGTAGTCGTGGCCCAAAGTGGTCATTCTCATTTCAACTTTAAAGATTTAAAAAAGTACGAATTGAACTTCAATAGGGAATTCAAGATTAATTTGTACAAGCTGATGCCCGCGAGCTCAGCTACGAACTGTATGTCTTTAAAAAGTTCGTAAAAATAGGCTTTTAATAAATTTTATAGGATTTTACAAAAATGGTAAAGTAGTACAAATAGTGTACGAATAAAAATATGCTGTAGTGTACGAATAATATAACGCATATTTTAACACAACTGAAAAGGGGGTGATCTTTGGACCTAGCTCTGAAAGTGTGATTTTGAATTTTACTTATCTACCTATCTAAGTATACTAATATTATAAAGAAGTAAAGTTTGTGTGTTTGTTAAATTGTATGGGGTAATCTCGGGATCTACAGAACCGATTTTAAAAAATCTTTCACCAATAGTTAGCCACATTATTGCTGAGTGTCATAGGTTATTAATAAAACCGAAAAATAAAAAGGCTTTTACGTTGTAGTGCGTTTTGCAAAGTAAATCAGCGAAAAAACGGTCAAATGATGCCCAACGAAGCGGGCACGGGTCAGCTAGGTAGTATTTTATAAACGCGAAAGTTCGTATGGACGATAGATTTCACCGAAAAAACTACTAAATGGATTTTAATAACACTTAGAATAATGTACTTTATTTTTACATCAGAATAATAAAATACATAAACTATAATGCTGGGCACTAGCTAATAATAAAAAAAGCTGATTGGTTTGGAATAATTCTTATATGAGTTGAAATAAAATACCTACCTAAATAAATTGTTAGAAGAAAATAACGTTGCTGTCCGGGGATCCAAAGATATAACAAATATTGCATCTAATTAATAATGCACATTCTCTTAAGAGCAAGATGAGCGAGATGGAGCGATATCTGCAGAGTGTAGCTGGCAAACATTGGATGAGAAGAGCCGAAGACCAGGCTCAGTGGCGCGTCTTAGGAGAGACCTCCATCCAGCAGTGGACTGACATAGGTTGATGATGATGAAGATTCTCTTGATGCAGATGACATGAGGAACAAAGAAGAGACTGTCATGACATCTGATAGAGGAGAGTGGAAGAAGATGCATTGTACAGACCCCACATAGAAGGATCACATACAAGGGTAGAATGATGATGGTGGGTATATGAAAGAAAACTATTAAAAACAGTTGCATGAATGAATAAATGAATGAAATATTATATCTTTATTAAATAAAATCACAAGGATCATTTAGGATCATGCATACAAGTAGGTGTATTTCGAAGCCAGGCAGTAAATTACTGATAAAATCTTAAATAGGTAGTAAGATTACTAACTCTGTAGGTATTCAGGTCTATGTCAGTGAAGTAATTAGAACTAGTTTTAGCATTGCTCAACAAGTTAACTAACTTACGAGACAAGTTGGTGAGATCTAGATTCTTATGTACTAGATATTAGGTAGGTACTTGGTATCAATCATTTGATTTATTTCTCAAGTTTTTGTTTTCTTTTCACCTTTATAAACAGACAAATTGAATAATAGACCACTTCCCATCAGGTGGCCTGCAAGCTCGTCTGCCTGCTATGGCATTAAAAAAATAAAAATAAATAAGACTATCAGGTTAGACAAGATTTACAAATTATGCAAGTGATAGGTACCAGAATAGATTTTTTAAGTGAACAATTGACCTAAGTCTCAAGATAACTAGTTTCTCCTAATCTGATAACCAACTCATACATGATTAATATGATTAAGTACATACTAAGAAGTTCCAAAAGTGCTAGCACGTTATAAGTTGGTTGAAGTAGGGTAGGATGTGTCATATTCTCAAATATACTATTTTGCCACAAGCTCCAGGGGCAAATGATAATGAAAATAAATACAAATATGATGTCACTCGCATCCTACGCATTCTGCCTGATATCGTACGAATAATGATTACCAACCTGTTTCAAATCGACATTATTTCGTAACGTAATTCACGAGCTACCACCAAAACATACGGCATACTTTCCAAGGGTTAACTCGCTAACTCTTTCACACTAACTTTGAACGACGGCAGTGAGTGAGATAGCTCATGTTTTCAAAGTTAAAAGTTCTATGTTTTATTTACCCACTACCAAAGTTAGAACCAAGTTTAACAACTATCTATTAAAACGTGGACGAGACTTACCGTAGCCAAGTGTGCATAAATCCAAAAAATATGTCAGGTTGCAGTTTCTTGGTAAAACAAGACACAAACACACACAAACCACCTTTTTAGATATTATTGAGTCGTGTTGCTAGCACTTCGATGAATAACACATGCACTTAGCACAGAACACTGCAAGGGACGCAACGCAACGCGATCACTTTGTTGTTTGTTTACTGACTCCAACGCGCGATTTTACATAAAATAAGGAAGACGTCTGCCGCATCACAATGAAATTCGGCCATTTCGGTGCTGTCGAAAAGAAAGAGATGCACTCTCACTTCTTGACCAATCAGTGTGCAGAGGTCATTCCACAGCATAGCATTACTAGCGCCACCTTTGAGCAAGAAAGTACTTATCATGATTCTTTATCTTTACCAGTTTACCACTCCGTTCCACTAAGATTATCATAAAGAGTAAACCAACGCTGTTAATTTAATAAAAGTATAACGATCCATTTAAATCACCACTTCAACATAAAATATAAACAAATACGATAGGCATATTTCAGATATGGTTTTGGGTATGTAAACACCGATCGATGGACTGTATCAGAATAGAGCATTCAAAAATTAAAATAGAACGTTCCGCCATTGATTTTTGTCTGTAGCTTTAGTTCATTCATTATTATCCATGCTATTCATTCTTTTCAGTCAAAAAATATTTGAGTCTGTGGTTAATTAAAAAAGAAAACAAGTTCTGTCTGTAGAATAATTTATAACTTTATTTTCAAAAACCTTGCCGGAGGACAATAAAAATACAATATTTTGATAATGATAGCAGGAAGGGACTTTGATCGTATTAGGGCAGTATTGAAATTCGTTACGGGCGAGTCTGAAAACGTATGTAGGTTATGTTTTGATGAAATTAGCTCCACTGCAATACCGCTAGAAGACAGTACAAACCTCATAAGACCTTACTTTGAAGGTGTTGTGAACTATACTGATATGCTTCTCGAGCTCGGTGTAAGTACATATATCACAAGCAATGTTGTAATAGAAAAGAGGTTCCAACTTGACTTCTCATCATCTTTGTTTCAGGTAGCAGAAGAGCCATCACTGCCGTTCGTACTCTGTCCGAAGTGCGCAGACGCCGCCACAGAAGCTTACCTCTTTCAGAGACTGACTAAATATTCAAATGAAAAATGGGAAGAGTTTATAAACACAATCAACAGCACCCTAGATCTCGCTAAGGAGGCCCGCAGTAATGCACAAGCAATGCATTTTGTGATGGGAGAAGAAGAAAGTTGCGTATTCACTGGTCGCCTTAGTTCTGCTCCAAAATCTAAACAAGCAGTACTGACTAAAGTTAAAAGTTTCCTTATGCAGAGAGAGCGGAGAAAGATAACAAAGACAAAGTGGCCCGAGACAAAAAATGAACTTATCTGTCAAGATTGTGGAGACAGATTTACATCAAAAGTTACTTTATCTAAGCACATGCTGACTCACCGCCGACGAAGATACCCATGCAGGGAATGTGTTAAAGTATTTAAAACTGCTTGGGCATTGAAAGACCACATCGAGAGACTTCATGCTAAAAAGAAGCTGAAATGCCATAAATGCCCTCGGATGGTCAGCAGCAAGCGGCTGCTCTTGCTTCACGAGGATGTAGACCATAAAGCTGCAGTTTGCAAACTTTGCTTTATCCAGTTTCCTTCTAAAAAAGCTCTAAAGATGCATCTGAACCGGCACGGCCAGTATAAATGCATGGTCTGCGAAAAGCTGTTCATGAACAGACAATCCTTCCAGGTCCACATAAAATCTTGTGGCAAACAAGACAAGCAACAAAAAGTCTACTGTGATATATGTAACCAGAGCTACAACTGGAAAAATGCTCTGCGAACACACTTGAAGATTGTCCATGGGTTTGGGACGGCAGTTTACACTTGTGATTGGTGCGGCAAGAAGTTTGATGCAGCGAGTCGCTTGAAGTACCACATTGTGAAGCATACAAAGGAAAGAAACTTTCACTGTGAGAAATGTGGCGGGATGTTTGTAACCCAAGCTGCCCTGGTCTCCCACACGAGATTACACACCGGAGAGAAGCCCTACAAGTGTGACTTGTGCGACGAGAGCTTTCTTTCCGCTTCTAGAAGAATGGAGCATAAGAGAAGGAAGCATTACGGTCCTCAGAAGCAGTGTCCATTCTGCAGCAGCAAGTTCATCACCGGAAACAGTTTGATGAAGCATGTAGCGCGACACAGAGATCCAAACAGTAAATTATATCTGGGACAGATTGACAAAATAAATGAAATTAAAGATGTTCCTACGAAGAAAACATTGAGAATTGTTGAAATTGTTAGTTGTAGTTAACAAGAACAATATAAAATTGTTTTTTTTTATTTAAATTTATTAACATGATTTTAAATTATATACTCCTCATCTTCCATTTCTTCTTTAGGACACCGCATGTTCTGTCTACCTGGTACATTGGGAGGTATGGATTGGCGGCCGATATATAATTTATTAGTTGGGTTGTAGTGCCTTTTCATATGAATTTTTAGAAAGTTCTTTGTGACAAATTTCCTTGGACATAATGCGCATTCTAGGGTTGGTCCGATGTGCTTATGTTTCATATGATCGGCTCTAGCAGATGAGTTGACGAATTTTTCTCCGCAGAGCTTGCATGAGTACGGTTTCTCACCGGTGTGCCTTCTAGTGTGGTACAACAGAGCCTCCTTAGTCACGTAATGACCATTACAAATATTACATTTAAAGTTCTTAAGTCCTGTATGGGTGATTAGATGAGCTCTTAGATAGCTAGGGGCCGTGAACTTCTTCCCACACTGTTCGCACACATGGGGCTTTGCATTCCCGTGAACAAATTTCTGATGAACCTTCAGCCCGCCTGGAGTTGAATACACTTTGCCACATTCTTGGCAAGGATATGATTGGTTAAGTTCGCTCCGCATTGGATGGCGTATAACTTTGCCTTCAAGGCATAGTTTTACATGCTTATGGAAGAATTCAACTGTTGAGTATATTTTTCCACATTTAGGGCACTGATTTTTAATTGAATGCTTTTTTTCATGAGTCATTAATTTATCGAGACCCGTGAAGGATTTTCCGCAATCTTTGCACACATGTGTCCCGTGTACCCTGTTTTCATGGTCCTTCATGCTGTCCTCCGTGCATCTTATGATGGGACAGGAGGCACATTCGTACATGTCAGGACTAGATTCATGTTCCACTATGAATGCCTTATTGTTGCCCATAAGTTGGCACTTGTTGCAGGTGTGCAGGCCGTGTACATTCAAAGAGTGCTCTTTCATCTTTTCAGAGTCGCTAAAGATTTCTTTGCAGATGCAACATTTCGCTTTATTTTTTCGAGGTTTTAGTTTCTTCTCAAATATCAGCTGGGAATTTTGTTCAGTGCACATTATATACAATTTTTTTTTATCAGATATATCTATGTCATTGCTCAATGTATCAGTGAGGGTATCCAATATAGTGTTCAATCTTCTTGTGGACTTTTCGCAACTCAGAATGAATTTATAGGCTTCAACTGCTTTGTCGAGGCACTCGGTGCAAACAGCATCCATTCCTGCTATTACTTGCGAGATCTGAAAAATAGTTGGAAAGAATATTGAACTCGACAATCAAGTTTTACAGACAGTTTGATTGAGTTCATGAAGGTTTATTCTTACTGTACCTGGGTATCAAATATCTTTTCAATGATAACCGAGAGCGAGCATAACTTTTCAGAACCGTAGTCGATACAGTCCTCGAATTTCGCATAATTACCACTTGAAATGCGCGCTAGGCATAACCTGCAATGACTGCAATGCTTTTCCTCGATGATATTACTTAGGAGAACATTTATTTCAGAGTCTTTATTCATTGCGAACAACTTGCGAAGTTTGTTGGTAAATAATAAATTATCTGAAACTGCGCGCCCTAAAATATTTCGTTCAAGAATCTATTCACGTTGGTCGAAATATGATAAGGAAAGGAAGAGAATCAGACTGACAAGAAACGGACGGAAGCCATGATGACAAATTGACAAATCTTTGACGTGACATTAACAACAATGAAAATTTGTTATCACAGACGTGAAGTAGGTTAGGTGGCGCTAATTATTTGAAAATCGAATAGGTAATTGATCAGAAGTTTAGTTTAATTATCTACAGGGACTTCTCACATAATTATCTACTTATCATTAAATAATAAATTTAGTGAAGTGTAAGTAAGTAAAAAAGTCTCATATTTAATCACAAACTTAAACTGATCTTGACAGTATGTTATTAAAGCTCAAAGTCTATTGCGACAGTGTAGTGTGTGTAGTCTACACACTCAAGGCCCGCGATAGAAGCTATGCAATAGCTTAAAAATGCAAAAATAATTCTAGCTACGATGTTTATTTCGTGGATTTCTTGACTTTAATTTGCACACTATGTTTCTATACTTACAGGAAAGTAAAAGGAGACAAAACGGAGGCTGAAAGACAAGCAAAGCTAATTTAGAATAAAACAAAATTCTATTTTTATCTTTTATTACAAGATAACTTATACCAAGCAGTTTTTTAACAAATAAATACAACGTATAAACTAACACTGTCGCCAAAACATTCCGCGCCATTTTATGGCACAGATAACAACACGGTAAGTACCTGATTCAAAAGCAATAACCTCTGTGGATAAAATAAATAGCTCATAGAGAAGTGGTATTTTAAAAATCTCTCATTATTTTCGTTACAAGTCAATTATTACAATAATTTAAATCAAAACTAAAATCCATTGAATTTTGAACATTTTCAGAATAAACTTACCTAGAATTTGTTGTTACCAATCTTGACTTCTGTCATGATTTTAAAATACATAGTACATAATTTCATCTCGTTTTACTAAGACAGTTAAACATAGATATATAAACCGTTTTTAAACCGAATTTGAGATTAAGTATAACAGTATGTCTTTGTGAAATAATATATTGACTTAATCGAGATACATATTTATAAGAACTAAGCGTACTGGTAGATACAACAAGGATAGACGCACAAAATGCAGAAATTATTTGTTTTAATGTATTTCATGAAACTAAACGTTTACAAACAGCCGCAATCAGATGCGAATAACAATAGATAATCCTGCGTAGTCTAATTACAATAACAAACGGATATACCGCTAATTTCAAGTAATAGTATGCTTAAATCATGTTCTGCAAATGTCATTCTTTGGCACTAAATAGCTACAAAAAATGAAAAAAAAAGTGTAAATAAAAGCTTTGGTTGAATACATGTTTCCAATGAAATATACATAATTCATTTCATATTTCCAGAACTGTTGATTTATCTACGCAGCGGTGACCGCTTATCATCAGGTGGGTAGTATTTCTATCTGTTTATTTAATCTGGTCGCGAGGAACTGGCACTTAAAATAATCTTGTATATAGGATGATTCTAAATGGTGCGTGTGATTTTGATGAATGAATTACACTTTAAATATCAGAATTAAGTTAAATACATATTTAGACTAACGTAATGGCGACAGAATGGGTCCGTATTCACAAACAACACCTCACAATACACTTGTATCACTTTATAAATGCTCCAAAAACTATATTTTTAGAAACCTAACAAACTGTCATATATTTACCGATTTAAAATCTGTTACAACGAGTAGACGTTTATGAATAGAATTTAAGTTCATTTTATTATAATGATTCTTATGAATTTATTGTCGTATCGTAATTTATTACAGTTGGAGCAAACGGATATACTTAGTTTAGTAGTAATTCTTTGTAAGAAGGATCATATAAAATAACGGTAGGAACCAGGCCGTAAGTTTCTTGCCCGTTCTTCTAGGCTCTGGTCGCGTGGAACTGGCACCTAGAATCACCTAGTATGTAAGACGATTCTAAATGATCCTTGTGATTTTATTGAATAAAGATATATTTGATTTGATACTGGAGTAGAGACTGCGTTTAGGCATTGTGTAGTGTAGGACGCACCCATAGAGATGGAGCGACGATACAACGAGTGTAGCGCAAACACAACATGAGAAGAGACGAAGACCGGGCTCAGTGGCGCGTCTGCAGAGAGACCTACGTCTAGTACCGCTACCATGAGATGTCACAGTAAAATCGCCTGACTTTACTACAGTAGTTACGTCAATATTAGTATTACGAATTTTAGTACCCAACTATCCGCTAGAGGCGCTGTACAAATCTTCATACATTTTTTAACTACAGACGCTAGCGAGTATAGTACAGTATAGTAAAAACTCACGGTAGAGCTACAGCAGTGGACTGATATAGATTGATGATGATGATGAATTTATTGAATCCTATGATTAAAATTTTCCCAAAGAGCAGTTCATTAAATGCGTTAGTATCGGCGTTGTTTGTGAATACGGCTGTAAGCGCCTATAACATAACTATGAGATAGTTAGTGCTACAATATACACATATAATTATTTCTCCTTGTTCAGTGCTTCTATGAATTCTTCTAATTTCTCTTGAACTTGTCTAACTCTCTCTGTGGACAAAAAACATTTATTAGAATATAAAACAGTTGCAAGAAATCTAATTTTGTGTCAGTTTAAGATAGGTGTCACAGACCACTTGGTATTATTTTTTATAACAAGTACTCAATCAGTAATTTACTTCTGATAGTACAAGCTTCATTTAGTTTGATACTAGATAGCGTTGTAATATCTAACTATTTAGAAGACAAGCAAGCTTGGGACGAGCTAGCTCCAACTTTGTTAAACAATTGTAAGAAGGATCATATGAAAAAAACGTTAGAATCCAGGTCTAGTTTCTTGCCAGTTCTTCTAGACACTGGTCGCGACGAACTGGCGCCTAGAATCATCTAGTATGTAAGACGTTTCAAAGTGATCCTTGTGATTTTATTGAATAAATGATTTTGAAGTTTGAAGTTGTTTTTATATCGAGTTGTATAGACTGTTGAACTCATACTCTGTCTTTTGAACTGTGTAGTCGGATAATAAGTACTCACTTAATTCTTCAGCTAATTCTATTCTCCTTCCGGATAATATCTTCTTCTTGAGTTCTGTGTCGGCTGCCATCTGATGAAGAAAATTTGAGATTTTACATTATGTATTTAAATTATTACATATTATACTATACTCAAATTATTATAATATAATTATGTCATTTCACTTATAATATAAAGAACTACTATCAACTGAGCTGTGACGCCTGTCCACAAGTGGTACGAAACTAAGTGTAAAAAATAAATAAATGTTGTAATAAATATTGAGACCCAGCAGGCTTCATGCCTAGTTTGGGCCTCGTTGTTATTTCATTTAATTAATTTAATCGTATGACAGGCGTTGATCTTTTTTACGCCTATATGGTCAGAATTTGAGCTCATTATTTCATTGGAAATTAGATATAAGGCAGATCTGTGTTTTTTTGTAAAAAATGGTTGTCTGTAAAGTCGGTTTACTGACGATAGTTGAACGTGACAACGAACGCAAAGGCCGATTGTGCTTCTTTGTCGCTCGTTCCGCGCTCTCGCTTGCACTTCATGGAACGCCTCAGAACGCCTCAGAACGCCTATGAGTCATGTTTTTTCGTGCGTGCAGCCGGCTCTATCTAATTATAAGACGTTGTCACGTCAAAAAAAAAATGTAAACCTGTGTTCTTTTTGGCAATAAATTATTTTTATTTTTATAATAGTGCGGTCGTGTTGTAGTGTTGTGGTTACCTCGTCGAGCACGTCCCGGAGGTCGCGGTCGAGGCGCGTGGCCTCTCGGTTGGCGATCTGTTGTCGCAGCGCGTTGGCCGTGGTGCGCAGCGTCTGCTGCACGCGCCAGAACATCACCACCTCGCAACACTCCTTCTGGAAACAATGCGCAATGCTCATTGCTCTTCTATCAACCAACTTATTTTGTATTTATACTTATTTATTTTTTGTTATAAGTTTGTGTATTTTTTGGGAACAAATAAATAATTATCTTATCTAATTCACATCAGATGAACTTACAGTATAACTTCATCTGTTGTTTATTTATTTATTAGATAAATCACCAACATAGTGCACATCATTACAATAAAAAAAAGAATAAAAAGCTAAAAATAATTAATCAGGGGAAGGGATCATGGGGTTATGACCCCCCCTGAGCTGGTTCCAGGACTAGGTGGACCACTAATTGAACATAATTATTTTATTCATATATTTTGTCACCATACATAATTAATGTAAACTCTACATATGTAATAACTCTGTATGGTGGCAAACGTTTGGGAATTACATAATCAAAATTAAATGTAAGTTCTTGACTTGACCACGACTATGTGACCCCCCCTGGCGCCAAAGCTGGATGCGCCCTTGGCCACCGCAATAATTGGCTTGCTTGTAGCCTAGCCACTTATTTTTCGGCCTTCCTCTATTTGCATACAGCTCACTAGACCTTAATCCTAGCGGGTGTAAAAGCTAGTTATTGATATACTTATATGTAAAATATGTAAGTGTGTTGTATTAGTGCAGTACTTACCCCTGTTCCATTCTGCTGACTGTATAAATAATAACTCTTCCGACAGTCGCGAGCGCGCGTCAACGCCCTTTGAAGGAAATTTCTGAAAAATATACTTTATTAGATATTTATTTTATAATATTTATGGACAATTCACACATCACACTCTGGTCCCTAACTAAGCAAAGCTTGTACTATGGGAACTAGATTGCTGATAGAAAACTTGTAGCGCCATCTATCTCGCTACATGATGAACTATATCGTAGCCTACGCAACAGACCAACAGATGGCGACAAATCCTAGATCGCGCAAACGAAGTTTCACGGAGTTTGAACATAAATAATACAGATTACTATCCATCGGTCCGAGCGACCCCGAGACAAAGGTCGCTCGGCGTGGAAGATCTTCCCTTTTCGTAGGAGATACCACACCTATCCCCACATACTTACTTATATTTTTTTTTTCTAAATACATACATAGAATACATAGTAGTAACACCCAAACAATATGTAATTTATTAGCAATCTAGTTACCATACTTAATTTTAAAATAGGCGTTGTGCTTATTCCCATGTTTTATCAACGCAGATGAGCTGATGAGAGATGATTTTTCAAAGCTGATTACATAATGATAAATAATTAAAATGATAAACTAACTTGAGATAAACAGGTTTCCAAGTCTCCCTGATGTATTCATTGTCGACTTCGATGCCCTTTCTTCTTAGATTATCTCTCACTGCGACCACCTATAAAAAAACATTATTATACAAAAATATACTTTTAATGGCCATATTTGCCAATTGAATTGAAAATATATGATTTATTTCAGTATTTAACTGAAATTCTTTGTAAGAAGGATCATACACATGGACCCGGCGGTATACAATAAGATTCCAGATGCCATCACTGGAGCACCAACCATGGCTTCATTTCAGAAGCGCCTAAAGCGCTGGCTTGTCGAGCAAACATTTTATAGTTTTAATGAATTCTTAGAATTTAAATAATGTGCTTTGTTTAACTGAATAATGATTAAAAATGAACTTACCTAGTTGTATAATATATTTAATTGAATGTAATCTGACCTATAATAATTATTATGAATAAAAATCTTATCTTATCTTACAAAAAACGGTAGGAACCAGGCCGTAAGTTTGTTGACCGTTCTACGCTCTGTTCGCGTGGAACTGGCACCTAGAGTCACCTAGTATGTAAGACGATTCTAAATGATCCATTGAATAAAGACATTTTTGACTTTGAATAAACATACTTTTTTACATATATATTTATTTTCAATAAGTAAATAAATAATGAAGTAGAGGGAGGCCAAAGAAAAGATGGATGGACTGTGTGAATGATGACATGTGTAATAAAGGTGTGAGCATTGAGATGACGTCTGATAGAGGAGAGTGGAAGAAGACGTGTTGTACCGACCCCACGTAATGTGAGACAAGGGTAGGAAGATGATGATGATGAAGTAAATAAATAATGAAATGATTAGTACATAATAGTATTTACCTCGTCGTACATAAGCGCGGGGCGCGTGACGCCGAGTCGTTCGAGTTCGGAGCGCACCTCCCATCGCCGGTTTTGTTCGTCCGAGCTCGCCTGCCAATACAGCCAGCGCTCGCGGAAACTTGGACCTATAACAATTATTTAATTAATTTGATCATATTTATTAATTTTAAGGGTAATAATAAACCATCAAAAAATTAAAGCTAAAACTCCGAATTAGTTTTGTTTCATTTTTTTTTTGGCACTTAAAACCAATATATTATAATTTATGAATATTAAGTTGTGGTGTGCAATAAAATATTTTCTATCTATCTATCTACATTACCGGTCATCTCTTTAAGCGTGTGCTGCGTAGCAGTGAGTTTGTCGGTGAGTGCAGTCTCCATGAGCGAGACGGCGGCGTCCCAGTCGGCGCGCGACCCCACCATGCGGTCCTGCAGCGCGTTCAGTTGCAGCACGCGCAGCACCTGGGAATGTATGCTCTATTGTAACGAGATACGGTTGAAAGTACAGTAAAAATATATATAGTTGGAACAGCACCTAGGAATATATGCTCTGCTGTAATGGGATAATACAAACTTATTAACTTCAAGCTATTTCTTTTCCAAAAAATATTATATTTAATAATTATTTTTTGTTCTTGAGACGCCCATTCACGGGCAAAGGCCTCCTCCAACCCATTCCAATTTTCCCTATGCTGAACTAATGCGGGTCCACGTTGCACCAGCTACTTTCATAATGACGTCCCTCCATCTTCTTTTTGGTCTTCCACGGGGACGAATTACATTTCGCGGGTAAAGAACTTTTATGCGGTCGAAAGTTACGTAAATTCAGAAAATAAAAAGTTAATCTGCTGTTAGAAGATATGGTCGTAAGCTCAGTGATAAATATAAAGTAAACATACACAATCCAGAATACTATCCATTCCTCCTCGGATCCCCAGACAAAGGGCACTCGGCGTAGATCTGTTTCGTCAATGTCGCACATTCACCTTAACACTTGAAAATATTTGTACCGCTAATGTACAGTAAATAATAAATAGTTACATCCTGCGCCCGTTCCTCCCACTGATGCCTGGCGAGCGCCTGCTGCACGGCCTGGCGCTTCACGGGCTCGTACAGACTGTCGGCCGCCGCCCCGGCCGCCAGCAGGGCTCCGAACTCGGCCGCCAGGGCCTCGCCCCCCGCGCGCACCGACACGCCCGGCAGGTCCGTGTCCGCCCACGCACGGAGCTTTATGTCCACTTGCGTGTTGAACTTATCTGAACAATCACAATATTTATTACAACAACTCACTGGTTTCTGGAAACTCAAATCACGATTGATCCGAGTTTGACACGTAGTAATTATTTCATTTTTTCGTTGATCATCGTTCGAGGAACCGGCCGTAAGTAATCTCTGTCTACACGAAGGTAGGGCTTGGAGCTTTGTTCCTTTAATTAGAGGACAGCATGCGTTAACATCAAGACTCAATATTGTTGAACTTGTCTAAGTGGTTCATAAAACTAAATTGTATTGTATTGGGGAAAATTTATCTCTTTTTACATATATATGTCATTTTTATACAACTTCAATTGTCATCGACAAATAACACTAAAACACAGTTTTGTGTAGTGGCAAAAAATGCGTATTGTAAATAAAAACAATTCCTAATTAATTAAAGCAATTATAACTCTATAAATAACTAAAAGAATTGAAAAATAATCTAAAATTACAAAGAGCGAGATTCTAAATAAAAATTAAATAAACAACAAACATGAATAATCACATAATACACAAACTAATAAACCCTACTACCATTATAAATGTCTTACTAAAAAAGACATTTGATAAATAAAATCCTACTGCCATAATAAATTGTCTTACTAAAGTCGATATCGTAAGGGTCGATCCATATAGTAGCATCATTGCTCCCGCTCTGTGGGTGTTTGTATTTGATCTGCCGAGGGATACGGGACGCTAGGAACAAGGGTATTTTATTAGGATATAAGAGGATAGGATATTGGGTAGGTTGGTGGTGAAAATCAACTATAATTTGTATTTAGTAACCAATTCCAAATGTAATGATGAAAACTTAGCATTGCACGTATTAATGATGTCATTTGACACATTAAATCTAAGCACTATAAACGCTTGGCCGCAATCACATCTGATGTTAAATGATGATGCGGCCTACGGTGTAACGCGTTTGCCTAGATAGAACCGCCGGCAAAGAATGCCAAGTTAATTGTATTGTCTAGTGCAATGACCTAGAATCACCTAGTATGTAAGACGATTCTGAATGATCCTTGTGATTTTACTGAATAAAGTAATTTTTGACTTTGACTTGACTTTGACTTTGAATGTGTAGTGTATAGTGTAGTGCAGTGTACAGTGACATGGTCCAATGCACAGTAACTGTTTGTTGTCATAAGCAGTCACCGCTACTGATAGATATGTTGTCGCACGTCTTTAGACGCGCATGCCACAGCGCATACAGTATCATAGTATAGTGTAGTGGTTAGTGCCATTGTGTAGTGATTAGTGCCATTAGTGCCATTGTGTAGTGATTAATGCCATTGTGTATTGATAAGTGCCATTGTGTAGTGGTTAGTGCCATTGTGTATTGGTAAGTGCCATTGTGTAGTGGTTAGTGCCATTGTGTAGCGGTGAATAACTGACCGACATCATCATGCGCAGCCGCAGCGGCCGGTAGATACATGTTGTCGAAGACGACGTCGCTAGCCGCATGCCACAGCGCGGCGGTGAGGCGCGCCTCCCACACGGCGGCGGGCACGGCCGACAGCTCGGCCGACTGGTCGAGCAACTCGGCGCGCGCGCGCTCGAACACCTCGTCGCGGTCCAACTCGCGCTGTCTGCACACAACGTGAAAAGTCAAAGTCAAAGTCAAAATTACTTTATTCAGTAAAATCACAAGGATCATTTAGAATCGTCTTACATACAAGGTGATTCTAGGTGCAAAAAAAAAAGGTAAAGTTTTAAACTAACACAATTTTGGACATAATTTTCTTTATAAATAAAAATAAAATAATCGTTTATTTACTCCCATCAAACGGCAACTTATATCAAAGTTATATCAAATAGCACCGCGGGCAACACATACCCAACTACACCGCGGGCACCACATACCCAACTACACCGCGGGCACCACATACCCTAGTACACCGCGGGCACCACATACCCAACTACACCGCGGGCACCACATACCCTAGTACACCGCGGGCACCACATACCCAACTACACTGCGGGCACCACATACCCTAGTACACCGCGGGCACCACATACCCTAGTACACCGCGGGCAACACATACCCAACTACACCGCGGGCAACACATACCCAACTACACCGCGGGCCCCACATACCCTAGTACACCGCGGGCACCACATACCCAACTACACCGCGGGCAACACATACCCAACTACACCGCGGGCCCCACATACCCTAGTACACCGCGGGCACCACATACCCAACTACACCGCGGGCACCACATACCCTAGTACACCGCGGGCATCACATACCCTAGTACACCGCGGGCAACACATACCCAACTACACCGCGGGCACCACATACCCTAGTACACCGCGGGCACCACATACCCAACTACACCGCGGGCACCACATACCCTAGAACACCGCGGGCACCACATACCCAACTACACCGCGGGCACCACATACCCAACTACACCGCGGGCACCACATACCCTAGTACACCGCGGGCACCACATACCCAACTACACCGCGGGCACCACATACCCTAGTACACCGCGGGCACCACATACACTAGTACACCGCGGGCACGACATACCCTAGTACACCCCGGGCAACACATACCCAACTACACCGCGGGCAACACATACCCAACTACACCGCGGGCACCACATACCCTAGTACACCGCGGGCACCACATACCCAACTACACTGCGGGCACCACATACCCTAGTACACCGCGGGCACCACATACCCTAGTACACCGCGGGCAACACATACCCAACTACACCGCGGGCAACACATACCCAACTACACCGCGGGCCCCACATACCCTAGTACACCGCGGGCACCACATACCCAACTACACCGCGGGCAACACATACCCAACTACACCGCGGGCCCCACATACCCTAGTACACCGCGGGCACCACATACCCAACTACACCGCGGGCACCACATACCCTAGTACACCGCGGGCATCACATACCCTAGTACACCGCGGGCAACACATACCCAACTACACCGCGGGCACCACATACCCTAGTACACCGCGGGCACCACATACCCAACTACACCGCGGGCACCACATACCCTAGTACACCGCGGGCACCACATACCCAACTACACCGCGGGCACCACATACCCAACTACACCGCGGGCACCACATACCCTAGTACACCGCGGGCACCACATACCCTAGTACATCGCGGGCAACACATACCCAACTACACCGCGGGCACCACATACTCTAGTACACCGCGGGCACCACATACCCTAGTACACCGCGGGCACCACATACCCTAGTACACCGCGGGCACCACATACCCTAGTACACCGCGGGCAACACATACCCAACTACACCGCGGGCACCACATACCCAACTACACCGCGGGCACCACATACCCTAGTACACCGCGGGCACCACATACCCTAGTACACCGCGGGCAACACATACCCAACTACACCGCGGGCAACACATACCCAACTACACCGCGGGCACCACATACCCTAGTACACCGCGGGCAACACATACCCAACTACACCGCGGGCAACTCATACCCAACTACACCGCGGGCCCCACATACCCTAGTACACCGCGGGCACCACATACCCTAGTACACCGCGGGCACCACATACCCAACTACACCGCGGGCAACACATACACAACTACACCGCGGGCACCACATACCCTAGTACACCGCGGGCACCACATACCCAACTACACCGCGGGCACCACATACCCTAGTACACCTCGGGCACCACATACCCAACTACACCGCGGGCAACACATACCCAACTACACCTCGGGCACCACATACCCTAGTACACCGCGGGCAACACATACCCAACTACACCGCGGGCACCACATACCCAACTACACCGCGGGCACCACATACCCTAGTACACCGCGGGCACCACATACCCTAGTACACCGCGGGCACCACATACCCAAGTACACCGCGGGCACCACATACCCTAGTACACCGCGGGCAACACATACCCAACTACACCGCGGGCACCACATACCCTAGTACACCGCGGGCAACACATACCTAACTACACCGCGGGCAACACATACTCAACTACACCGCGGGCACCACATACCCAACTACACCGCGGGCACCACATACCCAACTACAACGCGGGTACCACATACCCTAGTACACCGCGGGCAACACATACCCAACTACACCGCGGGCACCACATACCCAACTACACCGCGGGCACCACATACCCTAGTACACCTCGGGCACCACATACCCTAGTACACCGCGGGCACCACATACCCTAGTACACCGCGGGCACCACATACCCTAGTACACCGCGGGCAACACATACCCAACTACACCGCGGGCAACACATACCCAACTACACCGCGGGCCCCACATACCCTAGTACACCGCGGGCACCACATACCCAACTACACCGCGGGCAACACATACCCAACTACACCGCGGGCCCCACATACCCTAGTACACCGCGGGCACCACATACCCAACTACACCGCGGGCACCACATACCCTAGTACACCGCGGGCACCACATACCCAACTACACCGCGGGCACCACATACCCTAGTACACCGCGGGCACCACATACCCAACTACACCGCGGGCACCACATACCCAACTACACCGCGGGCACCACATACCCTAGTACACCGCGGGCACCACATACCCAACTACACCGCGGGCACCACATACCCTAGTACACCGCGGGCACCACATACACTAGTACACCGCGGGCACGACATACCCTAGTACACCCCGGGCAACACATACCCAACTACACCGCGGGCAACACATACCCAACTACACCGCGGGCACCACATACCCTAGTACACCGCGGGCAACACATACCCAACTACACCGCGGGCACCACATACCCTAGTACACCGCGGGCACCACATACCCAACTACACCGCGGGCACCACATACCCTAGTACATCGCGGGCAACACATACCCAACTACACCGCGGGCACCACATACTCTAGTACACCGCGGGCACCACATACCCTAGTACACCGCGGGCACCACATACCCTAGTACACCGCGGGCACCACATACCCTAGTACACCGCGGGCAACACATACCCAACTACACCGCGGGCAACACATACCCAACTACACCGCGGGCACCACATACCCTAGTACACCGCGGGCACCACATACCCTAGTACACCGCGGGCAACACATACCCAACTACACCGCGGGCACCACATACCCTAGTACACCGCGGGCAACACATACCCAACTACACCGCGGGCAACACATACCCAACTACACCGCGGGCCCCACATACCCTAGTACACCGCGGGCACCACATACCCTAGTACACCGCGGGCACCACATACCCAACTACACCGCGGGCAACACATACACAACTACACCTCGGGCACCACATACCCTAGTACACCGCGGGCACCACATACCCTAGTACACCGCGGGCACCACATAACCAACTACACCGCGGGCACCACATACCCTAGTACACCTCGGGCACCACATACCCAACTACACCGCGGGCAACACATACCCAACTACACCTCGGGCACCACATACCCTAGTACACCGCGGGCAACACATACCCAACTACACCGCGGGCACCACATACCCAACTACACCGCGGGCACCACATACCCTAGTACACCGCGGGCACCACATACCCTAGTACACCGCGGGCACCACATACCCTAGTACACCGCGGGCACCACATACCCTAGTACACCGCGGGCAACACATACCCAACTACACCGCGGGCACCACATACCCTAGTACACCGCGGGCAACACATACCTAACTACACCGCGGGCAACACATACTCAACTACACCGCGGGCACCACATACCCAACTACACCGCGGGCATCACATACCCAACTACACCGCGGGCACCACATACCCTAGTACACCGCGGGCACCACATACCCAACTACACCGCGGGCACCACATACCCTAGTACACCTCGGGCACCACATACCCTAGTACACCGCGGGCACCACATACCCAACTACACCGCGGGCACCACATACCCTAGTACACCTCGGGCACCACATACCCTAGTACACCGCGGGCACCACATACCCTAGTACACCGCGGGCACCACATACCCAACTACACCGCGGGCAACACATACCCTAGTACACCGCGGGCACCACATACCCTAGTACACCGCGGGCAACACATACCCAACTACACCGCGGGCAACACATACTCAACTACACCGCGGGCACCACATACCCAACTACACCGCGGGCATCACATACCCAACTACACCGCGGGCACCACATACCCTAGTACACCGCGGGCACCACATACCCAACTACACCGCGGGCACCACATACCCTAGTACACCTCGGGCACCACATACCCTAGTACACCGCGGGCACCACATACCCAACTACACCGCGGGCACCACATACCCTAGTACACCTCGGGCACCACATACCCTAGTACACCGCGGGCACCACATACCCTAGTACACCGCGGGCACCACATACCCAACTACACCGCGGGCAACACATACCCTAGTACACCGCGGGCACCACATACCCTAGTACACCGCGGGCAACACATACCCAACTACACCGCGGGCAACACATACCCAACTACACCACACAACAGCACATACACAACAGCACCACATACCCTAGTACACCGCGGGCACCACATACCCAACTACACCGCGGGCAACACATACCCAACTACACCGCGGGCACCACATACCCTAGTACACCTCGGGCACCACATACCCTAGTACACCGCGGGCACCACATACCCAACTACACCGCGGGCACCACATACCCTAGTACACCTCGGGCACCACATACCCTAGTACACCGCGGGCACCACATACCCAACTACACCGCGGGCACCACATACCCTAGTACACCTCGGGCACCACATACCCTAGTACACCGCGGGCAACACATACCCAACTACACCGCGGGCACCACATACCCTAGTACACCGCGGGCACCACATACCCAACTACACCGCGGGCAACACATTCCCTAGTACACCGCGGGCACCACATACCCTAGTACACCGCGGGCACCACATACCCTAGTACACCGCGGGCAACACATACCCAACTACACCGCGGGCACCACAAACCCTAGTACACCTCGGGCACCACATACCCTAGTACACCGCGGGCACCACATACCCAACTACACCGCGGGCACCACATACCCTAGTACACCTCGGGCACCACATACCCTAGTACACCGCGGGCACCACATACCCAACTACACCGCGGGCAACACATACCCAACTACACCGCGGGCACCACATACCCTAGTACACCTCGGGCACCACATACCCTAGTACACCGCGCACCACATACCCAACTACACCGCGGGCACCACATACCCTAGTACACCTCGGGCACCACATACCCTACTACACCGCGGGCACCACATACCCTAGTACACCTCGGGCACCACATACCCTAGTACACCGCGGGCAACACATACCCAACTACACCGCGGGCACCACATACCCTAGTACACCGCGGGCACCACATACCCAACTACACCGCGGGCAACACATACCCTAGTACACCGCGGGCACCACATACCCTAGTACACCGCGGGCACCACATACCCTAGTACACCGCGGGCACCACATACCCAACTACACCGCGGGCAACACATACCCAACTACACCGCGGGCACCACATACCCTAGTACACCTCGGGCACCACATACCCTAGTACACCGCGGGCACCACATACCCTAGTACACCGCGGGCACCACATAACCAACTACACCGCGGGCACCACATACCCTAGTACACCGCGGGCACCACATACCCTAGTACACCGCGGGCACCACATACCCTAGTACACCGCGGGCAACACATACCCAACTACACCGCGGGCACCACATACCCTAGTACACCGCGGGCAACACATACCTAACTACACCGCGGGCACCACATACCCTAGTACACCTCGGGCACCACATACCCTAGTACACCGCGGGCACCACATACCCTAGTACACCGCGGGCACCACATACCCAACTACACCGCGGGCACCACATACCCTAGTACACCGCGGGCATCACATACCCTAGTACACCGCGGGCAACACATACCCAACTACATGACACTTTTTGTCTGCTTTACTATTTATGTTTTCCTTTAAAAAAACGCAAGGTCTGCTCTAATTTCTCTTCACCAAAGTGGATAACAAAGGGAATTAAACGGTGTAGTAAGCGCAAGCGTGAGTTACGATTCAGGTGTTATAAATATAAAACAACAGAGAGTAAGTTAAAATATAAGGAATACAGTAGTCTTCTTCGGAGATGTATTAGTGCATCTAGGGCTATTATGAACCATAAATTTATGTCAAAGTCAAAAAATAAGTGTAAGGCGTCATGGCAAATAATCAATGATAAAACCGATTGTGTTCAATCTTGTGATACTATTAATGAGATCATTTATAAGGGTAGGGTTGTTACGGAACCATTAAAAATAGCAGAAGCGTTTAATGACTTTTTTTATTGATGTCACAAAAAATGCCCCATCAACTACAAATATTACTAATCATAAACAAACAATAAAAACTCAAAATTCAAGTATATTTCTTCAACCCGTAACAAATACTGAAGTTGCAAAAATTTTGCTTTCCTTGAGTAACACTAGATCAGTTGGATTTGATGAAATCTCAACACATATTTTGAAAAAGTGTGTGTTCTTGCTATGCCCTGTATTAGAATATCTATTAAATCTTTCTTTGACCACTGGAATTTTCCCGGAAAGACTAAAATTATCAGCAGTAAAACCTCTTCATAAAAAAAATGACAAACAAAATTTAAATAATTACCGTCCTATAACACTTATTCCCATTTTTGCAAAAATATTTGAAAAAGTAATGCATAAACGTTTGACTGACTATTTGGAAAAATTTAAAATTATAAAAGAAGAGCAAAATGGTTTTCAAAAGAATAAATCTACAACTTTAGCGGCGTTTAAACTAATGCACAATGTTATAGACTTTATTGACAAGCGCGTACCAGTCTCAGTTATATTTTTTGATATGAGCAAGGCCTTCGATTTCGTTGACCATGATGTTTTGTTACAGAAGTGTGAAAATTACGGCATTAGAGGCATTGCTCTCAGCTGGTTACATAGTTACCTTTTAGGCAGACGACAGTATGTTGAGGTGAAACGTATTAATGACAATCTAGTTAATACTACTTATAAATCAGATTTGCTATGCAATAATCTTGGTGTTCCACAAGGTAGTATATTAGGACCATTACTATTCCTACTTTATATTAATGACCTACCATTAGTAACTAAGCATCAGTGTGTTCTTTTCGCTGATGACGTATCTATTATAGTGCCAGATAGTAATATAAATCAAAATTACGAAGACCATTTAAATCAAGAGATCAACTCAATAATTAATTGGTTGGAAAATAACAATCTACGTGCTAATTTATCTAAGACTAAATATATTCATTTTCATAACTATAACAATCAAATAAACTTAAATGTAAAACTAACGTATCATAATGAGCCAATAGAAAAAATTGATGAAATTAAGTTTTTAGGATTAACTTTGGATAAACATTGTAATTGGAAGTCACATATAAGTATCACATGCAATAAACTTCATCGTTTCGTCTATGCTATTAATAGGCTTCGTCATATATCGGGGCAGAAAACGGCCATAACGGCTTACCACGGGTATGTTGCCTCGGTTTTAAGGTATGGTCTTTTGCTTTGGGGAAACTCAACTGATGTTGACAGAGTTTTTATTGTCCAAAAAAAGTGCATCAGAGCCATATGTGGCGTAGGACCACTGGAGTCTTGTAAACCACTTTTCAAAAAATTAAAATTATTAACGTTAACAGGCCTTTATATATTTCAAGTTGGATGTTTTGTGAGAGAGCATAATGGATTTTTTGAAAAGTATGATGATATACTTAATTCAAGGATTAAGTATAGGGATCCTACAAGGTTGTTATTGCCAAATTGTAAAACAGCTCTAACACATAAGAATAGTTATGTAATGACAATAAGGATATACAATAAGATTCCAAAAATAATACGAGAACTACCATTAAAACAATTTAAGACAAAACTCCACCGGTGGCTCGTAGAAAAATGTTTCTATAATGTTAAGGACATGATTAATTTAAAATGATGCAATAATTTATCTGTTAATTCTAATTTTATATAACCAAATACTAATATTGTTTTTAATCTTGATCTTTAAATTTATAAAAATGTGTCTATTTTTTAATTCTTCAAATTTTATGTATACTTTTGCATGTCGGTCTCCGACGAAGTGACGACTGTGTGAGACATAATACTCTAATTACCATATTTTTAACCATACTTCAGGCAAATAAAGAATTTCATTTCGAATTTCATTTCATTTCATTTCATTTCATTTCATTACACCGCGGGCACCACATACCCTAGTACACCGCGGGCAACACATACCCAACTACACCGCGGGCACCACATACCCTAGTACACCTCGGGCACCACATACCCTAGTACACCGCGGGCACCACATACCCAACTACACCGCGGGCACCACATACCCTAGTACACCGCGGGCACCACATACCCAACTACACCGCGGGCACCACATACCCTAGTACACCTCGGGCACCACATACCCTAGTACACCGCGGGCACCACATACCCTAGTACACCGCGGGCACCACATAACCAACTACACCGCGGGCACCACATACCCTAGTACACCGCGGGCACCACATACCCTAGTACACCGCGGGCACCACATACCCTAGTACACCGCGGGCAACACATACCCAACTACACCGCGGGCACCACATACCCTAGTACACCGCGGGCAACACATACCTAACTACACCGCGGGCACCACATACCCTAGTACACCTCGGGCACCACATACCCTAGTACACCGCGGGCACCACATACCCTAGTACACCGCGGGCACCACATACCCAACTACACCGCGGGCACCACATACCCTAGTACACCGCGGGCATCACATACCCTAGTACACCGCGGGCAACACATACCCAACTACACCGCGGGCACCACATACCCTAGTACACCGCGGGCACCACATACCCAACTACACCGCGGGCACCACATACCCTAGTACACCGCGGGCACCACTAACGTAGTACACCGCGGGCACCACATACCCAACTACACCGCGGGCAACACATACCCAACTACACCGCGGGCACCACATACCCTAGTACACCTCGGGCACCACATACCCTAGTACACCGCGGGCACCACATACCCAACTACACCGCGGGCACCACATACCCTAGTACACCGCGGGCACCACATACCCAACTACACCGCGGGCACCACATACCCTAGTACACCTCGGGCACCACATACCCTAGTACACCGCGGGCACCACATACCCTAGTACACCGCGGGCACCACATAACCAACTACACCGCGGGCACCACATACCCTAGTACACCTCGGGCACCACATACCCAACTACACCGCGGGCAACACATACCCAACTACACCTCGGGCACCACATACCCTAGTACACCGCGGGCAACACATACCCAACTACACCGCGGGCACCACATACCCAACTACACCGCGGGCACCACATACCCTAGTACACCGCGGGCACCACATACCCTAGTACACCGCGGGCACCACATACCCTAGTACACCGCGGGCACCACATACCCTAGTACACCGCGGGCAACACATACCCAACTACACCGCGGGCACCACATACCCTAGTACACCGCGGGCACCACATACCCTAGTACACCACGGGCACCACATACCCAACTACACCGCGGGCAACACATACCCTAGTACACCGCGGGCACCACATACCCTAGTACACCGCGGGCAACACATACCCAACTACACCGCGGGCAACACATACTCAACTACACCGCGGGCACCACATACCCAACTACACCGCGGGCATCACATACCCAACTACACCGCGGGCACCACATACCCTAGTACACCGCGGGCACCACATACCCAACTACACCGCGGGCACCACATACCCTAGTACACCTCGGGCACCACATACCCTAGTACACCGCGGGCACCACATACCCAACTACACCGCGGGCACCACATACCCTAGTACACCTCGGGCACCACATACCCTAGTACACCGCGGGCACCACATACCCTAGTACACCGCGGGCACCACATACCCAACTACACCGCGGGCAACACATACCCTAGTACACCGCGGGCACCACATACCCTAGTACACCGCGGGCAACACATACCCAACTACACCGCGGGCAACACATACCCAACTACACCACACAACAGCACATACACAACAGCACCACATACCCTAGTACACCGCGGGCACCACATACCCAACTACACCGCGGGCAACACATACCCAACTACACCGCGGGCACCACATACCCTAGTACACCTCGGGCACCACATACCCTAGTACACCGCGGGCACCACATACCCAACTACACCGCGGGCACCACATACCCTAGTACACCTCGGGCACCACATACCCTAGTACACCGCGGGCAACACATACCCAACTACACCGCGGGCACCACATACCCTAGTACACCGCGGGCACCACATACCCAACTACACCGCGGGCAACACATACCCTAGTACACCGCGGGCACCACATACCCTAGTACACCGCGGGCACCACATACCCTAGTACACCGCGGGCACCACATACCCAACTACACCGCGGGCAACACATACCCTAGTACACCGCGGGCACCACATACCCTAGTACACCGCGGGCACCACATACCCTAGTACACCGCGGGCACCACATACCCTAGTACACCGCGGGCACCACATACCCTAGTACACCTCGGGCACCACATACCCTAGTACACCGCGGGCACCACATACCCTAGTACACCGCGGGCACCACATACCCAACTACACCGCGGGCACCACATACCCTAGTACACCGCGGGCACCACATACCCTAGTACACCGCGGGCACCACATACTCAACTACACCGCGGGCAACACATACACAACTACACCTCGGGCACCACTTACCCTAGTACACCGCGGGCAACACATACCCTAGTACACCGCGGGCACCACATACCCTAGTACACCGCGGGCACCACATACCCAACTACACCGCGGGCAACACATACCCTAGTACACCGCGGGCACCACATACCCTAGTACACCGCGGGCACCACATACCCTAGTACACCGCGGGCACCACATACCCTAGTACACCGCGGGCACCACATACCCTAGTACACCTCGGGCACCACATACCCTAGTACACCGCGGGCACCACATACCCTAGTACACCGCGGGCACCACATACCCAACTACACCGCGGGCACCACATACCCTAGTACACCGCGGGCACCACATACCCTAGTACACCGCGGGCACCACATACTCAACTACACCGCGGGCAACACATACACAACTACACCTCGGGCACCACTTACCCTAGTACACCGCGGGCAACACATACCCAACTACACCGCGGGCACCACATACCCAACTACACCGCGGGCACCACATACCCAACTACACCGCGGGCAACACATACCCAACTACACCTCGGGCACCACATACCCTAGTACACCGCGGGCAACACATACCCAACTACACCGCGGGCACCACATACCCAACTACACCGCGGGCACCACATACCCTAGTACACCGCGGGCACCACATACCCTAGTACACCGCGGGCACCACATACCCTAGTACACCGCGGGCACCACATACCCTAGTACACCGCGGGCAACACATACCCAACTACACCGCGGGCACCACATACCCTAGTACACCGCGGGCAACACATACCTAACTACACCGCGGGCACCACATACCCTAGTACACCTCGGGCACCACATACCCTAGTACACCGCGGGCACCACATACCCTAGTACACCGCGGGCACCACATACCCAACTACACCGCGGGCACCACATACCCTAGTACACCGCGGGCATCACATACCCTAGTACACCGCGGGCAACACATACCCAACTACACCGCGGGCACCACATACCCTAGTACACCGCGGGCACCACATACCCAACTACACCGCGGGCACCACATACCCTAGTACACCGCGGGCACCACATACCGTAGTACACCGCGGGCACCACATACCCAACTACACCGCGGGCAACACATACCCAACTACACCGCGGGCACCACATACCCTAGTACACCTCGGGCACCACATACCCTGGTACACCGCGGGCACCACATACCCAACTACACCGCGGGCACCACATACCCTAGTACACCGCGGGCACCACATACCCAACTACACCGCGGGCACCACATACCCTAGTACACCTCGGGCACCACATACCCTAGTACACCGCGGGCACCACATACCCTAGTACACCGCGGGCACCACATAACCAACTACACCGCGGGCACCACATACCCTAGTACACCGCGGGCACCACATACCCTAGTACACCGCGGGCACCACATACCCTAGTACACCGCGGGCAACACATACCCAACTACACCGCGGGCACCACATACCCTAGTACACCGCGGGCACCACATACTCAACTACACCGCGGGCAACACATACACAACTACACCTCGGGCACCACTTACCCTAGTACACCGCGGGCAACACATACCCAACTACACCGCGGGCACCACATACCCAACTACACCGCGGGCACCACATACCCAACTACACCGCGGGCAACACATACCCAACTACACCTCGGGCACCACATACCCTAGTACACCGCGGGCAACACATACCCAACTACACCGCGGGCACCACATACCCAACTACACCGCGGGCACCACATACCCTAGTACACCGCGGGCACCACATACCCTAGTACACCGCGGGCACCACATACCCTAGTACACCGCGGGCACCACATACCCTAGTACACCGCGGGCAACACATACCCAACTACACCGCGGGCACCACATACCCTAGTACACCGCGGGCAACACATACCTAACTACACCGCGGGCACCACATACCCTAGTACACCTCGGGCACCACATACCCTAGTACACCGCGGGCACCACATACCCTAGTACACCGCGGGCACCACATACCCAACTACACCGCGGGCACCACATACCCTAGTACACCGCGGGCATCACATACCCTAGTACACCGCGGGCAACACATACCCAACTACACCGCGGGCACCACATACCCTAGTACACCGCGGGCACCACATACCCAACTACACCGCGGGCACCACATACCCTAGTACACCGCGGGCACCACATACCGTAGTACACCGCGGGCACCACATACCCAACTACACCGCGGGCAACACATACCCAACTACACCGCGGGCACCACATACCCTAGTACACCTCGGGCACCACATACCCTGGTACACCGCGGGCACCACATACCCAACTACACCGCGGGCACCACATACCCTAGTACACCGCGGGCACCACATACCCAACTACACCGCGGGCACCACATACCCTAGTACACCTCGGGCACCACATACCCTAGTACACCGCGGGCAACACATACCCAACTACACCGCGGGCACCACATACCCTAGTACACCGCGGGCACCACATACCCAACTACACCGCGGGCAACACATACCCTAGTACACCGCGGGCACCACATACCCTAGTACACCGCGGGCACCACATACCCTAGTACACCGCGGGCACCACATACCCAACTACACCGCGGGCAACACATACCCTAGTACACCGCGGGCACCACATACCCTAGTACACCGCGGGCACCACATACCCTAGTACACCGCGGGCACCACATACCCTAGTACACCGCGGGCACCACATACCCTAGTACACCTCGGGCACCACATACCCTAGTACACCGCGGGCACCACATACCCTAGTACACCGCGGGCACCACATACCCAACTACACCGCGGGCACCACATACCCTAGTACACCGCGGGCACCACATACCCTAGTACACCGCGGGCACCACATACTCAACTACACCGCGGGCAACACATACACAACTACACCTCGGGCACCACTTACCCTAGTACACCGCGGGCAACACATACCCTAGTACACCGCGGGCACCACATACCCTAGTACACCGCGGGCACCACATACCCAACTACACCGCGGGCAACACATACCCTAGTACACCGCGGGCACCACATACCCTAGTACACCGCGGGCACCACATACCCTAGTACACCGCGGGCACCACATACCCTAGTACACCGCGGGCACCACATACCCTAGTACACCTCGGGCACCACATACCCTAGTACACCGCGGGCACCACATACCCTAGTACACCGCGGGCACCACATACCCAACTACACCGCGGGCACCACATACCCTAGTACACCGCGGGCACCACATACCCTAGTACACCGCGGGCACCACATACTCAACTACACCGCGGGCAACACATACACAACTACACCTCGGGCACCACTTACCCTAGTACACCGCGGGCAACACATACCCAACTACACCGCGGGCACCACATACCCAACTACACCGCGGGCACCACATACCCAACTACACCGCGGGCAACACATACCCAACTACACCTCGGGCACCACATACCCTAGTACACCGCGGGCAACACATACCCAACTACACCGCGGGCACCACATACCCAACTACACCGCGGGCACCACATACCCTAGTACACCGCGGGCACCACATACCCTAGTACACCGCGGGCACCACATACCCTAGTACACCGCGGGCACCACATACCCTAGTACACCGCGGGCAACACATACCCAACTACACCGCGGGCACCACATACCCTAGTACACCGCGGGCAACACATACCTAACTACACCGCGGGCACCACATACCCTAGTACACCTCGGGCACCACATACCCTAGTACACCGCGGGCACCACATACCCTAGTACACCGCGGGCACCACATACCCAACTACACCGCGGGCACCACATACCCAACTACACCGCGGGCAACACATACCCAACTACACCTCGGGCACCACATACCCTAGTACACCGCGGGCAACACATACCCAACTACACCGCGGGCACCACATACCCAACTACACCGCGGGCACCACATACCCTAGTACACCGCGGGCACCACATACCCTAGTACACCGCGGGCACCACATACCCTAGTACACCGCGGGCACCACATACCCTAGTACACCGCGGGCAACACATACCCAACTACACCGCGGGCACCACATACCCTAGTACACCGCGGGCAACACATACCTAACTACACCGCGGGCACCACATACCCTAGTACACCTCGGGCACCACATACCCTAGTACACCGCGGGCACCACATACCCTAGTACACCGCGGGCACCACATACCCAACTACACCGCGGGCACCACATACCCTAGTACACCGCGGGCATCACATACCCTAGTACACCGCGGGCAACACATACCCAACTACACCGCGGGCACCACATACCCTAGTACACCGCGGGCACCACATACCCAACTACACCGCGGGCACCACATACCCTAGTACACCGCGGGCACCACATACCGTAGTACACCGCGGGCACCACATACCCAACTACACCGCGGGCAACACATACCCAACTACACCGCGGGCACCACATACCCTAGTACACCTCGGGCACCACATACCCTGGTACACCGCGGGCACCACATACCCAACTACACCGCGGGCACCACATACCCTAGTACACCGCGGGCACCACATACCCAACTACACCGCGGGCACCACATACCCTAGTACACCTCGGGCACCACATACCCTAGTACACCGCGGGCACCACATACCCTAGTACACCGCGGGCACCACATAACCAACTACACCGCGGGCACCACATACCCTAGTACACCGCGGGCACCACATACCCTAGTACACCGCGGGCACCACATACCCTAGTACACCGCGGGCAACACATACCCAACTACACCGCGGGCACCACATACCCTAGTACACCGCGGGCAACACATACCTAACTACACCGCGGGCACCACATACCCTAGTACACCTCGGGCACCACATACCCTAGTACACCGCGGGCACCACATACCCTAGTACACCGCGGGCACCACATACCCAACTACACCGCGGGCACCACATACCCTAGTACACCGCGGGCATCACATACCCTAGTACACCGCGGGCAACACATACCCAACTACACCGCGGGCACCACATACCCTAGTACACCGCGGGCAACACATACCCAACTACACCGCGGGCACCACATACCCTAGTACACCTCGGGCACCACATACCCTAGTACACCGCGGGCACCACATACCCAACTACACCGCGGGCACCACATACCCTAGTACACCGCGGGCAACACATACCCAACTACACCGCGGGCACCACATACCCTAGTACACCGCGGGCACCACATACACAACTACACCGCGGGCACCACATACCCTAGTACACCGCGGGCACCACATACCCTAGTACACCGCGGGCACCACATACCCAACTACACCGCGGGCAACACATACCCAACTACACCGCGGGCACCACATACCCTAGTACACCTCGGGCACCACATACCCTAGTACACCGCGGGCACCACATACCCAACTACACCGCGGGCACCACATACCCTAGTACACCGCGGGCACCACATACCCAACTACACCGCGGGCACCACATACCCTAGTACACCTCGGGCACCACATACCCTAGTACACCGCGGGCACCACATACCCTAGTACACCGCGGGCACCACATAACCAACTACACCGCGGGCACCACATACCCTAGTACACCTCGGGCACCACATACCCAACTACACCGCGGGCAACACATACCCAACTACACCTCGGGCACCACATACCCTAGTACACCGCGGGCAACACATACCCAACTACACCGCGGGCACCACATACCCAACTACACCGCGGGCACCACATACCCTAGTACACCGCGGGCACCACATACCCTAGTACACCGCGGGCACCACATACCCTAGTACACCGCGGGCACCACATACCCTAGTACACCGCGGGCAACACATACCCAACTACACCGCGGGCACCACATACCCTAGTACACCGCGGGCAACACATACCCAACTACACCGCGGGCAACACATACCCAACTACACCGCGGGCACCACATACCCAACTACACCGCGGGCATCACATACCCAACTACACCGCGGGCACCACATACCCTAGTACACCTCGGGCACCACATACCCTAGTACACCGCGGGCACCACATACCCAACTACACCGCGGGCAACACATACCCTAGTACACCGCAGGCACCACATACCCTAGTACACCGCGGGCACCACATACCCTAGTACACCGCGGGCACCACATACCCAACTACACCGCGGGCAACACATACCCTAGTACACCGCGGGCAACACATACCCTAGTACACCGCGGGCACCACATACCCTAGTACACCGCGGGCACCACATACCCAACTACACCGCGGGCAACACATACCCAACTACACCTCGGGCACCACATACCCTAGTACACCGCGGGCAACACATACCCAACTACACCGCGGGCACCACATACCCAACTACACCGCGGGCACCACATACCCTAGTACACCGCGGGCACCACATACCCTAGTACACCGCGGGCACCACATACCCTAGTACACCGCGGGCACCACATACCCTAGTACACCGCGGGCAACACATACCCAACTACACCGCGGGCACCACATACCCTAGTACACCGCGGGCAACACATACCTAACTACACCGCGGGCACCACATACCCTAGTACACCTCGGGCACCACATACCCTAGTACACCGCGGGCACCACATACCCTAGTACACCGCGGGCACCACATACCCAACTACACCTCGGGCACCACATACCCTAGTACACCGCGGGCAACACATACCCTAGTACACCGCGGGCACCACATACCCAACTTCACCGCGGGCAACACATACCCTAGTACACCGCGGGCACCACATACCCTAGTACACCGCGGGCACCACATACCCTAGTACACCGCGGGCACCACATACCCTAGTACACCGCGGGCACCACATACCCTAGTACACCTCGGGCACCACATACCCTAGTACACCGCGGGCACCACATACCCTAGTACACCGCGGGCACCACATACCCAACTACACCGCGGGCACCACATACCCTAGTACACCGCGGGCACCACATACCCTAGTACACCGCGGGCACCACATACTCAACTACACCGCGGGCAACACATACACAACTACACCTCGGGCACCACATACCCTAGTACACCGCGGGCAACACATACCCTAGTACACCGCGGGCACCACATACCCAACTACACCGCGGGCAACACATACCCTAGTACACCGCAGGCACCACATACCCTAGTACACCGCGGGCACCACATACCCTAGTACACCGCGGGCACCACATACCCAACTACACCGCGGGCAACACATACCCTAGTACACCGCGGGCACCACATACCCTAGTACACCGCGGGCACCACATACCCTAGTACACCGCGGGCACCACATACCCTAGTACACCGCGGGCAACACATACCCAACTACACCGCGGGCACCACATACCCTAGTACACCTCGGGCACCACATACCCTAGTACACCGCGGGCACCACATACCCAACTACACCGCGGGCACCACATACCCTAGTACACCGCGGGCACCACATACCCAACTACACCGCGGGCACCACATACCCTAGTACACCTCGGGCACCACATACCCTAGTACACCGCGGGCACCACATACCCTAGTACACCGCGGGCACCACATAACCAACTACACCGCGGGCACCACATACCCTAGTACACCTCGGGCACCACATACCCTAGTACACCGCGGGCACCACATACCCTAGTACACCGCGGGCACCACATAACCAACTACACCGCGGGCACCACATACCCTAGTACACCGCGGGCACCACATACCCTAGTACACCGCGGGCACCACATACACTAGTACACCGCGGGCAACACATACCCAACTACACCGCGGGCACCACATACCCTAGTACACCGCGGGCAACACATACCTAACTACACCGCGGGCACCACATACCCTAGTACACCTCGGGCACCACATACCCTAGTACACCGCGGGCACCACATACCCTAGTACACCGCGGGCACCACATACCCAACTACACCGCGGGCACCACATACCCTAGTACACCGCAGGCACCACATACCCTAGTACACCGCGGGCACCACATACCCTAGTACACCGCGGGCACCACATACCCAACTACACCGCGGGCAACACATACCCTAGTACACCGCGGGCACCACATACCCTAGTACACCGCGGGCACCACATACCCTAGTACACCGCGGGCACCACATACCCTAGTACACCGCGGGCAACACATACCCAACTACACCGCGGGCACCACATACCCTAGTACACCTCGGGCACCACATACCCTAGTACACCGCGGGCACCACATACCCAACTACACCGCGGGCACCACATACCCTAGTACACCGCGGGCACCACATACCCAACTACACCGCGGGCACCACATACCCTAGTACACCTCGGGCACCACATACCCTAGTACACCGCGGGCACCACATACCCTAGTACACCGCGGGCACCACATACCCAACTACACCGCGGGCACCACATACCCTAGTACACCGCGGGCACCACATACCCTAGTACACCGCGGGCACCACATACACTAGTACACCGCGGGCAACACATACCCAACTACACCGCGGGCACCACATACCCTAGTACACCGCGGGCAACACATACCTAACTACACCGCGGGCACCACATACCCTAGTACACCTCGGGCACCACATACCCTAGTACACCGCGGGCACCACATACCCTAGTACACCGCGGGCACCACATACCCAACTACACCGCGGGCACCACATACCCTAGTACACCTCGGGCACCACATACCCTAGTACACCGCGGGCACCACATACCCTAGTACACCGCGGGCACCACATACCCAACTACACCGCGGGCAACACATACCCTAGTACACCGCGGGCACCACATACCCTAGTACACCGCGGGCAACACATACCCAACTACACCGCGGGCAACACATACTCAACTACACCGCGGGCACCACATACCCAACTATACCGCGGGCATCACATACCCAACTACACCGCGGGCACCACATACCCTAGTACACCGCGGGCACCACATACCCAACTACACCGCGGGCACCACATACCCTAGTACACCTCGGGCACCACATACCCTAGTACACCGCGGGCACCACATACCCAACTACACCGCGGGCACCACATACCCTAGTACACCTCGGGCACCACATACCCTAGTACACCGCGGGCACCACATACCCTAGTACACCGCGGGCACCACATACCCAACTACACCGCGGGCAACACATACCCTAGTACACCGCGGGCACCACATACCCTAGTACACCGCGGGCAACACATACCCAACTACACCGCGGGCAACACATACCCAACTACACCACACAACAGCACATACACAACAGCACCACATACCCTAGTACACCGCGGGCACCACATACCCAACTACACCGCGGGCAACACATACCCAACTACACCGCGGGCACCACATACCCTAGTACACCTCGGGCACCACATACCCTAGTACACCGCGGGCACCACATACCCAACTACACCGCGGGCACCACATACCCTAGTACACCTCGGGCACCACATACCCTAGTACACCGCGGGCAACACATACCCAACTACACCGCGGGCACCACATACCCTAGTACACCGCGGGCACCACATACCCAACTACACCGCGGGCAACACATACCCTAGTACACCGCGGGCACCACATACCCTAGTACACCGCGGGCACCACATACCCAACTACACCGCGGGCAACACATACCCTAGTACACCGCGGGCACCACATACCCTAGTACACCGCGGGCACCACATACCCAACTACACCGCGGGCACCACATACCCTAGTACACCGCGGGCACCACATACCCAACTACACCGCGGGCAACACATACCCTAGTACACCGCAGGCACCACATACCCTAGTACACCGCGGGCACCACATACCCTAGTACACCGCGGGCACCACATACCCAACTACACCGCCGGCAACACATACCCTAGTACACCGCGGGCACCACATACCCTAGTACACCGCGGGCACCACATACCCTAGTACACCGCGGGCACCACATACCCTAGTACACCGCGGGCAACACATACCCTAGTACACCGCAGGCACCACATACCCTAGTACACCGCGGGCACCACATACCCTAGTACACCGCGGGCACCACATACCCTAGTACACCGCGGGCACCACATACCCTAGTACACCGCGGGCACCACATACCCTAGTACACCGCGGGCACCACATACCCAACTACACCGCAGGCACCACATACCCTAGTACACCTCGGGCACCACATACCCTAGTACACCGCGGGCACCACATACCCTAGTACACCGCGGGCAACACATACCCTAGTACACCGCAGGCACCACATACCCAACTACACCGCGGGCAACACATACCCTAGTACACCGCGGGCACCACATACCCTAGTACACCGCGGGCACCACATACCCTAGTACACCGCGGGCACCACATACCCTAGTACACCGCGGGCACCACATACCCAACTACACCGCGGGCAACACATACCCTAGTACACCGCGGGCAACACATACCCTAGTACACCGCGGGCACCACATACCCTAGTACACCGCGGGCACCACATACCCAACTACACCGCGGGCAACACATACCCAACTACACCTCGGGCACCACATACCCTAGTACACCGCGGGCAACACATACCCAACTACACCGCGGGCACCACATACCCTAGTACACCGCGGGCATCACATACCCTAGTACACCGCGGGCAACACATACCCAACTACACCGCGGGCACCACATACCCTAGTACACCGCGGGCACCACATACCCAACTACACCGCGGGCACCACATACCCTAGTACACCGCGGGCACCACATACCGTAGTACACCGCGGGCACCACATACCCAACTACACCGCGGGCAACACATACCCAACTACACCGCGGGCACCACATACCCTAGTACACCTCGGGCACCACATACCCTAGTACACCGCGGGCACCACATACCCAACTACACCGCGGGCACCACATACCCTAGTACACCGCGGGCACCACATACCCAACTACACCGCGGGCACCACATACCCTAGTACACCTCGGGCACCACATACCCTAGTACACCGCGGGCACCACATACCCAACTACACCGCGGGCAACACATACCCTAGTACACCGCAGGCACCACATACCCTAGTACACCGCGGGCACCACATACCCTAGTACACCGCGGGCACCACATACCCAACTACACCGCGGGCAACACATACCCTAGTACACCGCGGGCAACACATACCCTAGTACACCGCGGGCACCACATACCCTAGTACACCGCGGGCACCACATACCCAACTACACCGCGGGCAACACATACCCAACTACACCTCGGGCACCACATACCCTAGTACACCGCGGGCAACACATACCCAACTACACCGCGGGCACCACATACCCAACTACACCGCGGGCACCACATACCCTAGTACACCGCGGGCACCACATACCCTAGTACACCGCGGGCACCACATACCCTAGTACACCGCGGGCACCACATACCCTAGTACACCGCGGGCAACACATACCCAACTACACCGCGGGCACCACATACCCTAGTACACCGCGGGCAACACATACCTAACTACACCGCGGGCACCACATACCCTAGTACACCTCGGGCACCACATACCCTAGTACACCGCGGGCACCACATACCCTAGTACACCGCGGGCACCACATACCCAACTACACCGCGGGCACCACATACCCTAGTACACCGCGGGCATCACATACCCTAGTACACCGCGGGCAACACATACCCAACTACACCGCGGGCACCACATACCCTAGTACACCGCGGGCACCACATACCCTAGTACACCGCGGGCACCACATACCGTAGTACACCGCGGGCACCACATACCCAACTACACAGCGGGCAACACATACCCAACTACACCGCGGGCACCACATACCCTAGTACACCTCGGGCACCACATACCCTAGTACACCGCGGGCACCACATACCCAACTACACCGCGGGCACCACATACCCTAGTACACCGCGGGCACCACATACCCAACTACACCGCGGGCACCACATACCCTAGTACACCTCGGGCACCACATACCCTAGTACACCGCGGGCACCACATACCCTAGTACACCGCGGGCACCACATAACCAACTACACCGCGGGCACCACATACCCTAGTACACCGCGGGCACCACATACCCTAGTACACCGCGGGCACCACATACACTAGTACACCGCGGGCAACACATACCCAACTACACCGCGGGCACCACATACCCTAGTACACCGCGGGCAACACATACCTAACTACACCGCGGGCACCACATACCCTAGTACACCTCGGGCACCACATACCCTAGTACACCGCGGGCACCACATACCCTAGTACACCGCGGGCACCACATACCCAACTACACCGCGGGCACCACATACCCTAGTACACCTCGGGCACCACATACCCTAGTACACCGCGGGCACCACATACCCTAGTACACCGCGGGCACCACATACCCAACTACACCGCGGGCAACACATACCCTAGTACACCGCGGGCACCACATACCCTAGTACACCGCGGGCAACACATACCCAACTACACCGCGGGCAACACATACTCAACTACACCGCGGGCACCACATACCCAACTATACCGCGGGCATCACATACCCAACTACACCGCGGGCACCACATACCCTAGTACACCGCGGGCACCACATACCCAACTACACCGCGGGCACCACATACCCTAGTACACCTCGGGCACCACATACCCTAGTACACCGCGGGCACCACATACCCAACTACACCGCGGGCACCACATACCCTAGTACACCTCGGGCACCACATACCCTAGTACACCGCGGGCACCACATACCCTAGTACACCGCGGGCACCACATACCCAACTACACCGCGGGCAACACATACCCTAGTACACCGCGGGCACCACATACCCTAGTACACCGCGGGCAACACATACCCAACTACACCGCGGGCACCACATACCCTAGTACACCGCGGGCACCACATACCCAACTACACCGCGGGCAACACATACCCTAGTACACCGCGGGCACCACATACCCTAGTACACCGCGGGCACCACATACCCTAGTACACCGCGGGCACCACATACCCAACTACACCGCGGGCAACACATACCCTAGTACACCGCGGGCACCACATACCCTAGTACACCGCGGGCACCACATACCCTAGTACACCGCGGGCACCACATACCCTAGTACACCGCGGGCAACACATACCTAACTACACCGCGGGCAACACATACTCAACTACACCGCGGGCACCACATACCCAACTACACCGCGGGCATCACATACCCAACTACACCGCGGGCACCACATACCCTAGTACACCGCGGGCACCACATACCCAACTACACCGCGGGCACCACATACCCTAGTACACCTCGGGCACCACATACCCTAGTACACCGCGGGCACCACATACCCAACTACACCGCGGGCACCACATACCCTAGTACACCTCGGGCACCACATACCCTAGTACACCGCGGGCACCACATACCCTAGTACACCACGGGCACCACATACCCAACTACACCGCGGGCAACACATACCCTAGTACACCGCGGGCACCACATACCCTAGTACACCGCGGGCAACACATACCCAACTACACCGCGGGCAACACATACCCAACTACACCGCGGGCACCACATACCCAACTACACCGCGGGCATCACATACCCAACTACACCGCGGGCACCACATACCCTAGTACACCGCGGGCACCACATACCCAACTACACCGCGGGCACCACATACCCTAGTACACCTCGGGCACCACATACCCTAGTACACCGCGGGCACCACATACCCAACTACACCGCGGGCACCACATACCCTAGTACACCTCGGGCACCACATACCCTAGTACACCGCGGGCACCACATACCCTAGTACACCGCGGGCACCACATACCCAACTACACCGCGGGCAACACATACCCTAGTACACCGCGGGCACCACATACCCTAGTACACCGCGGGCAACACATACCCAACTACACCGCGGGCAACACATACCCAACTACACCACACAACAGCACATACACAACAGCACCACATACCCTAGTACACCGCGGGCACCACATACCCAACTACACCGCGGGCAACACATACCCAACTACACCGCGGGCACCACATACCCTAGTACACCTCGGGCACCACATACCCTAGTACACCGCGGGCACCACATACCCAACTACACCGCGGGCACCACATACCCTAGTACACCTCGGGCACCACATACCCTAGTACACCGCGGGCAACACATACCCAACTACACCGCGGGCACCACATACCCTAGTACACCGCGGGCACCACATACCCAACTACACCGCGGGCAACACATACCCTAGTACACCGCGGGCACCACATACCCTAGTACACCGCGGGCACCACATACCCTAGTACACCGCGGGCACCACATACCCAACTACACCGCGGGCAACACATACCCTAGTACACCGCGGGCACCACATACCCTAGTACACCGCGGGCACCACATACCCTAGTACACCGCGGGCACCACATACCCTAGTACACCGCGGGCACCACATACCCTAGTACACCTCGGGCACCACATACCCTAGTACACCGCGGGCACCACATACCCTAGTACACCGCGGGCACCACATACCCAACTACACCGCGGGCACCACATACCCTAGTACACCGCGGGCACCACATACCCTAGTACACCGCGGGCACCACATACTCAACTACACCGCGGGCAACACATACACAACTACACCTCGGGCACCACTTACCCTAGTACACCGCGGGCAACACATACCCTAGTACACCGCGGGCACCACATACCCTAGTACACCGCGGGCACCACATACCCAACTACACCGCGGGCAACACATACCCTAGTACACCGCGGGCACCACATACCCTAGTACACCGCGGGCACCACATACCCTAGTACACCGCGGGCACCACATACCCTAGTACACCGCGGGCACCACATACCCTAGTACACCTCGGGCACCACATACCCTAGTACACCGCGGGCACCACATACCCTAGTACACCGCGGGCACCACATACCCAACTACACCGCGGGCACCACATACCCTAGTACACCGCGGGCACCACATACCCTAGTACACCGCGGGCACCACATACTCAACTACACCGCGGGCAACACATACACAACTACACCTCGGGCACCACTTACCCTAGTACACCGCGGGCAACACATACCCAACTACACCGCGGGCACCACATACCCAACTACACCGCGGGCACCACATACCCAACTACACCGCGGGCAACACATACCCAACTACACCTCGGGCACCACATACCCTAGTACACCGCGGGCAACACATACCCAACTACACCGCGGGCACCACATACCCAACTACACCGCGGGCACCACATACCCTAGTACACCGCGGGCACCACATACCCTAGTACACCGCGGGCACCACATACCCTAGTACACCGCGGGCACCACATACCCTAGTACACCGCGGGCAACACATACCCAACTACACCGCGGGCACCACATACCCTAGTACACCGCGGGCAACACATACCTAACTACACCGCGGGCACCACATACCCTAGTACACCTCGGGCACCACATACCCTAGTACACCGCGGGCACCACATACCCTAGTACACCGCGGGCACCACATACCCAACTACACCGCGGGCACCACATACCCTAGTACACCGCGGGCATCACATACCCTAGTACACCGCGGGCAACACATACCCAACTACACCGCGGGCACCACATACCCTAGTACACCGCGGGCACCACATACCCAACTACACCGCGGGCACCACATACCCTAGTACACCGCGGGCACCACATACCGTAGTACACCGCGGGCACCACATACCCAACTACACCGCGGGCAACACATACCCAACTACACCGCGGGCACCACATACCCTAGTACACCTCGGGCACCACATACCCTGGTACACCGCGGGCACCACATACCCAACTACACCGCGGGCACCACATACCCTAGTACACCGCGGGCACCACATACCCAACTACACCGCGGGCACCACATACCCTAGTACACCTCGGGCACCACATACCCTAGTACACCGCGGGCACCACATACCCTAGTACACCGCGGGCACCACATAACCAACTACACCGCGGGCACCACATACCCTAGTACACCGCGGGCACCACATACCCTAGTACACCGCGGGCACCACATACCCTAGTACACCGCGGGCAACACATACCCAACTACACCGCGGGCACCACATACCCTAGTACACCGCGGGCAACACATACCTAACTACACCGCGGGCACCACATACCCTAGTACACCTCGGGCACCACATACCCTAGTACACCGCGGGCACCACATACCCTAGTACACCGCGGGCACCACATACCCAACTACACCGCGGGCACCACATACCCTAGTACACCGCGGGCATCACATACCCTAGTACACCGCGGGCAACACATACCCAACTACACCGCGGGCACCACATACCCTAGTACACCGCGGGCAACACATACCCAACTACACCGCGGGCACCACATACCCTAGTACACCTCGGGCACCACATACCCTAGTACACCGCGGGCACCACATACCCAACTACACCGCGGGCACCACATACCCTAGTACACCGCGGGCAACACATACCCAACTACACCGCGGGCACCACATACCCTAGTACACCGCGGGCACCACATACACAACTACACCGCGGGCACCACATACCCTAGTACACCGCGGGCACCACATACCCTAGTACACCGCGGGCACCACATACCCAACTACACCGCGGGCAACACATACCCAACTACACCGCGGGCACCACATACCCTAGTACACCTCGGGCACCACATACCCTAGTACACCGCGGGCACCACATACCCAACTACACCGCGGGCACCACATACCCTAGTACACCGCGGGCACCACATACCCAACTACACCGCGGGCACCACATACCCTAGTACACCTCGGGCACCACATACCCTAGTACACCGCGGGCACCACATACCCTAGTACACCGCGGGCACCACATAACCAACTACACCGCGGGCACCACATACCCTAGTACACCTCGGGCACCACATACCCAACTACACCGCGGGCACCACATACCCAACTACACCTCGGGCACCACATACCCTAGTACACCGCGGGCAACACATACCCAACTACACCGCGGGCACCACATACCCAACTACACCGCGGGCACCACATACCCTAGTACACCGCGGGCACCACATACCCTAGTACACCGCGGGCACCACATACCCTAGTACACCGCGGGCACCACATACCCTAGTACACCGCGGGCAACACATACCCAACTACACCGCGGGCACCACATACCCTAGTACACCGCGGGCAACACATACCTAACTACACCGCGGGCAACACATACCCAACTACACCGCGGGCACCACATACCCAACTACACCGCGGGCATCACATACCCAACTACACCGCGGGCACCACATACCCTAGTACACCTCGGGCACCACATACCCTAGTACACCGCGGGCACCACATACCCAACTACACCGCGGGCAACACATACCCTAGTACACCGCAGGCACCACATACCCTAGTACACCGCGGGCACCACATACCCTAGTACACCGCGGGCACCACATACCCAACTACACCGCGGGCAACACATACCCTAGTACACCGCGGGCAACACATACCCTAGTACACCGCGGGCACCACATACCCTAGTACACCGCGGGCACCACATACCCAACTACACCGCGGGCAACACATACCCAACTACACCTCGGGCACCACATACCCTAGTACACCGCGGGCAACACATACCCAACTACACCGCGGGCACCACATACCCAACTACACCGCGGGCACCACATACCCTAGTACACCGCGGGCACCACATACCCTAGTACACCGCGGGCACCACATACCCTAGTACACCGCGGGCACCACATACCCTAGTACACCGCGGGCAACACATACCCAACTACACCGCGGGCACCACATACCCTAGTACACCGCGGGCAACACATACCTAACTACACCGCGGGCACCACATACCCTAGTACACCTCGGGCACCACATACCCTAGTACACCGCGGGCACCACATACCCTAGTACACCGCGGGCACCACATACCCAACTACACCTCGGGCACCACATACCCTAGTACACCGCGGGCAACACATACCCTAGTACACCGCGGGCACCACATACCCAACTTCACCGCGGGCAACACATACCCTAGTACACCGCGGGCACCACATACCCTAGTACACCGCGGGCACCACATACCCTAGTACACCGCGGGCACCACATACCCTAGTACACCGCGGGCACCACATACCCTAGTACACCTCGGGCACCACATACCCTAGTACACCGCGGGCACCACATACCCTAGTACACCGCGGGCACCACATACCCAACTACACCGCGGGCACCACATACCCTAGTACACCGCGGGCACCACATACCCTAGTACACCGCGGGCACCACATACTCAACTACACCGCGGGCAACACATACACAACTACACCTCGGGCACCACTTACCCTAGTACACCGCGGGCAACACATACCCTAGTACACCGCGGGCACCACATACCCAACTACACCGCGGGCAACACATACCCTAGTACACCGCAGGCACCACATACCCTAGTACACCGCGGGCACCACATACCCTAGTACACCGCGGGCACCACATACCCAACTACACCGCGGGCAACACATACCCTAGTACACCGCGGGCACCACATACCCTAGTACACCGCGGGCACCACATACCCTAGTACACCGCGGGCACCACATACCCTAGTACACCGCGGGCAACACATACCCAACTACACCGCGGGCACCACATACCCTAGTACACCTCGGGCACCACATACCCTAGTACACCGCGGGCACCACATACCCAACTACACCGCGGGCACCACATACCCTAGTACACCGCGGGCACCACATACCCAACTACACCGCGGGCACCACATACCCTAGTACACCTCGGGCACCACATACCCTAGTACACCGCGGGCACCACATACCCTAGTACACCGCGGGCACCACATAACCAACTACACCGCGGGCACCACATACCCTAGTACACCTCGGGCACCACATACCCTAGTACACCGCGGGCACCACATACCCTAGTACACCGCGGGCACCACATAACCAACTACACCGCGGGCACCACATACCCTAGTACACCGCGGGCACCACATACCCTAGTACACCGCGGGCACCACATACACTAGTACACCGCGGGCAACACATACCCAACTACACCGCGGGCACCACATACCCTAGTACACCGCGGGCAACACATACCCAACTACACCGCGGGCACCACATACCCTAGTACACCGCGGGCACCACATACCCTAGTACACCGCGGGCACCACATACCCTAGTACACCGCGGGCACCACATAACCAACTACACCGCGGGCACCACATACCCTAGTACACCGCAGGCACCACATACCCTAGTACACCGCGGGCACCACATACCCTAGTACACCGCGGGCACCACATACCCAACTACACCGCGGGCAACACATACCCTAGTACACCGCGGGCACCACATACCCTAGTACACCGCGGGCACCACATACCCTAGTACACCGCGGGCACCACATACCCTAGTACACCGCGGGCAACACATACCCAACTACACCGCGGGCACCACATACCCTAGTACACCTCGGGCACCACATACCCTAGTACACCGCGGGCACCACATACCCAACTACACCGCGGGCACCACATACCCTAGTACACCGCGGGCACCACATACCCAACTACACCGCGGGCACCACATACCCTAGTACACCTCGGGCACCACATACCCTAGTACACCGCGGGCACCACATACCCTAGTACACCGCGGGCACCACATAACCAACTACACCGCGGGCACCACATACCCTAGTACACCGCGGGCACCACATACCCTAGTACACCGCGGGCACCACATACACTAGTACACCGCGGGCAACACATACCCAACTACACCGCGGGCACCACATACCCTAGTACACCGCGGGCAACACATACCTAACTACACCGCGGGCACCACATACCCTAGTACACCTCGGGCACCACATACCCTAGTACACCGCGGGCACCACATACCCTAGTACACCGCGGGCACCACATACCCAACTACACCGCGGGCACCACATACCCTAGTACACCTCGGGCACCACATACCCTAGTACACCGCGGGCACCACATACCCTAGTACACCGCGGGCACCACATACCCAACTACACCGCGGGCAACACATACCCTAGTACACCGCGGGCACCACATACCCTAGTACACCGCGGGCAACACATACCCAACTACACCGCGGGCAACACATACCCAACTACACCGCGGGCACCACATACCCAACTATACCGCGGGCATCACATACCCAACTACACCGCGGGCACCACATACCCTAGTACACCGCGGGCACCACATACCCAACTACACCGCGGGCACCACATACCCTAGTACACCTCGGGCACCACATACCCTAGTACACCGCGGGCACCACATACCCAACTACACCGCGGGCACCACATACCCTAGTACACCTCGGGCACCACATACCCTAGTACACCGCGGGCACCACATACCCTAGTACACCGCGGGCACCACATACCCAACTACACCGCGGGCAACACATACCCTAGTACACCGCGGGCACCACATACCCTAGTACACCGCGGGCAACACATACCCAACTACACCGCGGGCAACACATACCCAACTACACCACACAACAGCACATACACAACAGCACCACATACCCTAGTACACCGCGGGCACCACATACCCAACTACACCGCGGGCAACACATACCCAACTACACCGCGGGCACCACATACCCTAGTACACCTCGGGCACCACATACCCTAGTACACCGCGGGCACCACATACCCAACTACACCGCGGGCACCACATACCCTAGTACACCTCGGGCACCACATACCCTAGTACACCGCGGGCAACACATACCCAACTACACCGCGGGCACCACATACCCTAGTACACCGCGGGCACCACATACCCAACTACACCGCGGGCAACACATACCCTAGTACACCGCGGGCACCACATACCCTAGTACACCGCGGGCACCACATACCCAACTACACCGCGGGCAACACATACCCTAGTACACCGCGGGCACCACATACCCTAGTACACCGCGGGCACCACATACCCAACTACACCGCGGGCACCACATACCCTAGTACACCGCGGGCACCACATACCCAACTACACCGCGGGCAACACATACCCTAGTACACCGCAGGCACCACATACCCTAGTACACCGCGGGCACCACATACCCTAGTACACCGCGGGCACCACATACCCAACTACACCGCCGGCAACACATACCCTAGTACACCGCGGGCACCACATACCCTAGTACACCGCGGGCACCACATACCCTAGTACACCGCGGGCACCACATACCCTAGTACACCGCGGGCAACACATACCCTAGTACACCGCAGGCACCACATACCCTAGTACACCGCGGGCACCACATACCCTAGTACACCGCGGGCACCACATACCCTAGTACACCGCGGGCACCACATACCCTAGTACACCGCGGGCACCACATACCCTAGTACACCGCGGGCACCACATACCCAACTACACCGCAGGCACCACATACCCTAGTACACCTCGGGCACCACATACCCTAGTACACCGCGGGCACCACATACCCTAGTACACCGCGGGCAACACATACCCTAGTACACCGCAGGCACCACATACCCAACTACACCGCGGGCAACACATACCCTAGTACACCGCGGGCACCACATACCCTAGTACACCGCGGGCACCACATACCCTAGTACACCGCGGGCACCACATACCCTAGTACACCGCGGGCACCACATACCCAACTACACCGCGGGCAACACATACCCTAGTACACCGCGGGCAACACATACCCTAGTACACCGCGGGCACCACATACCCAACTACACCGCGGGCAACACATACCCAACTACACCACACAACAGCACATACACAACAGCACCACATACCCTAGTACACCGCGGGCACCACATACCCAACTACACCGCGGGCAACACATACCCAACTACACCGCGGGCACCACATACCCTAGTACACCTCGGGCACCACATACCCTAGTACACCGCGGGCACCACATACCCAACTACACCGCGGGCACCACATACCCTAGTACACCTCGGGCACCACATACCCTAGTACACCGCGGGCAACACATACCCAACTACACCGCGGGCACCACATACCCTAGTACACCGCGGGCACCACATACCCAACTACACCGCGGGCAACACATACCCTAGTACACCGCGGGCACCACATACCCTAGTACACCGCGGGCACCACATACCCTAGTACACCGCGGGCACCACATACCCAACTACACCGCGGGCAACACATACCCTAGTACACCGCGGGCACCACATACCCTAGTACACCGCGGGCACCACATACCCTAGTACACCGCGGGCACCACATACCCTAGTACACCGCGGGCACCACATACCCTAGTACACCTCGGGCACCACATACCCTAGTACACCGCGGGCACCACATACCCTAGTACACCGCGGGCACCACATACCCAACTACACCGCGGGCACCACATACCCTAGTACACCGCGGGCACCACATACCCTAGTACACCGCGGGCACCACATACTCAACTACACCGCGGGCAACACATACACAACTACACCTCGGGCACCACTTACCCTAGTACACCGCGGGCAACACATACCCTAGTACACCGCGGGCACCACATACCCTAGTACACCGCGGGCACCACATACCCAACTACACCGCGGGCAACACATACCCTAGTACACCGCGGGCACCACATACCCTAGTACACCGCGGGCACCACATACCCTAGTACACCGCGGGCACCACATACCCTAGTACACCGCGGGCACCACATACCCTAGTACACCTCGGGCACCACATACCCTAGTACACCGCGGGCACCACATACCCTAGTACACCGCGGGCACCACATACCCAACTACACCGCGGGCACCACATACCCTAGTACACCGCGGGCACCACATACCCTAGTACACCGCGGGCACCACATACTCAACTACACCGCGGGCAACACATACACAACTACACCTCGGGCACCACTTACCCTAGTACACCGCGGGCAACACATACCCAACTACACCGCGGGCACCACATACCCAACTACACCGCGGGCACCACATACCCAACTACACCGCGGGCAACACATACCCAACTACACCTCGGGCACCACATACCCTAGTACACCGCGGGCAACACATACCCAACTACACCGCGGGCACCACATACCCAACTACACCGCGGGCACCACATACCCTAGTACACCGCGGGCACCACATACCCTAGTACACCGCGGGCACCACATACCCTAGTACACCGCGGGCACCACATACCCTAGTACACCGCGGGCAACACATACCCAACTACACCGCGGGCACCACATACCCTAGTACACCGCGGGCAACACATACCTAACTACACCGCGGGCACCACATACCCTAGTACACCTCGGGCACCACATACCCTAGTACACCGCGGGCACCACATACCCTAGTACACCGCGGGCACCACATACCCAACTACACCGCGGGCACCACATACCCTAGTACACCGCGGGCATCACATACCCTAGTACACCGCGGGCAACACATACCCAACTACACCGCGGGCACCACATACCCTAGTACACCGCGGGCACCACATACCCAACTACACCGCGGGCACCACATACCCTAGTACACCGCGGGCACCACATACCGTAGTACACCGCGGGCACCACATACCCAACTACACCGCGGGCAACACATACCCAACTACACCGCGGGCACCACATACCCTAGTACACCGCGGGCACCACATACCCTGGTACACCGCGGGCACCACATACCCAACTACACCGCGGGCACCACATACCCTAGTACACCGCGGGCACCACATACCCAACTACACCGCGGGCACCACATACCCTAGTACACCGCGGGCACCACATACCCTAGTACACCGCGGGCACCACATACCCTAGTACACCGCGGGCACCACATAACCAACTACACCGCGGGCACCACATACCCTAGTACACCGCGGGCACCACATACCCTAGTACACCGCGGGCACCACATACCCTAGTACACCGCGGGCAACACATACCCAACTACACCGCGGGCACCACATACCCTAGTACACCGCGGGCAACACATACCTAACTACACCGCGGGCACCACATACCCTAGTACACCTCGGGCACCACATACCCTAGTACACCGCGGGCACCACATACCCTAGTACACCGCGGGCACCACATACCCAACTACACCGCGGGCACCACATACCCTAGTACACCGCGGGCATCACATACCCTAGTACACCGCGGGCAACACATACCCAACTACACCGCGGGCACCACATACCCTAGTACACCGCGGGCAACACATACCCAACTACACCGCGGGCACCACATACCCTAGTACACCTCGGGCACCACATACCCTAGTACACCGCGGGCACCACATACCCAACTACACCGCGGGCACCACATACCCTAGTACACCGCGGGCAACACATACCCAACTACACCGCGGGCACCACATACCCTAGTACACCGCGGGCACCACATACACAACTACACCGCGGGCACCACATACCCTAGTACACCGCGGGCACCACATACCGTAGTACACCGCGGGCACCACATACCCAACTACACCGCGAGCAACACATACCCAACTACACCGCGGGCACCACATACCCTAGTACACCTCGGGCACCACATACCCTAGTACACCGCGGGCACCACATACCCAACTACACCGCGGGCACCACATACCCTAGTACACCGCGGGCACCACATACCCAACTACACCGCGGGCACCACATACCCTAGTACACCTCGGGCACCACATACCCTAGTACACCGCGGGCACCACATACCCTAGTACACCGCGGGCACCACATAACCAACTACACCGCGGGCACCACATACCCTAGTACACCTCGGGCACCACATACCCAACTACACCGCGGGCAACACATACCCAACTACACCTCGGGCACCACATACCCTAGTACACCGCGGGCAACACATACCCAACTACACCGCGGGCACCACATACCCAACTACACCGCGGGCACCACATACCCTAGTACACCGCGGGCACCACATACCCTAGTACACCGCGGGCACCACATACCCTAGTACACCGCGGGCACCACATACCCTAGTACACCGCGGGCAACACATACCCAACTACACCGCGGGCACCACATACCCTAGTACACCGCGGGCAACACATACCCAACTACACCGCGGGCAACACATACCCAACTACACCGCGGGCACCACATACCCAACTACACCGCGGGCATCACATACCCAACTACACCGCGGGCACCACATACCCTAGTACACCTCGGGCACCACATACCCTAGTACACCGCGGGCACCACATACCCAACTACACCGCGGGCAACACATACCCTAGTACACCGCAGGCACCACATACCCTAGTACACCGCGGGCACCACATACCCTAGTACACCGCGGGCACCACATACCCAACTACACCGCGGGCAACACATACCCTAGTACACCGCGGGCAACACATACCCTAGTACACCGCGGGCACCACATACCCTAGTACACCGCGGGCACCACATACCCAACTACACCGCGGGCAACACATACCCAACTACACCTCGGGCACCACATACCCTAGTACACCGCGGGCAACACATACCCAACTACACCGCGGGCACCACATACCCAACTACACCGCGGGCACCACATACCCTAGTACACCGCGGGCACCACATACCCTAGTACACCGCGGGCACCACATACCCTAGTACACCGCGGGCACCACATACCCTAGTACACCGCGGGCAACACATACCCAACTACACCGCGGGCACCACATACCCTAGTACACCGCGGGCAACACATACCTAACTACACCGCGGGCACCACATACCCTAGTACACCTCGGGCACCACATACCCTAGTACACCGCGGGCACCACATACCCTAGTACACCGCGGGCACCACATACCCAACTACACCTCGGGCACCACATACCCTAGTACACCGCGGGCAACACATACCCTAGTACACCGCGGGCACCACATACCCAACTTCACCGCGGGCAACACATACCCTAGTACACCGCGGGCACCACATACCCTAGTACACCGCGGGCACCACATACCCTAGTACACCGCGGGCACCACATACCCTAGTACACCGCGGGCACCACATACCCTAGTACACCTCGGGCACCACATACCCTAGTACACCGCGGGCACCACATACCCTAGTACACCGCGGGCACCACATACCCAACTACACCGCGGGCACCACATACCCTAGTACACCGCGGGCACCACATACCCTAGTACACCGCGGGCACCACATACCCTTGTACACCGCGGGCAACACATACACAACTACACCTCGGGCACCACTTACCCTAGTACACCGCGGGCAACACATACCCTAGTACACCGCGGGCACCACATACCCAACTACACCGCGGGCAACACATACCCTAGTACACCGCAGGCACCACATACCCTAGTACACCGCGGGCACCACATACCCTAGTACACCGCGGGCACCACATACCCAACTACACCGCGGGCAACACATACCCTAGTACACCGCGGGCACCACATACCCTAGTACACCGCGGGCACCACATACCCTAGTACACCGCGGGCACCACATACCCTAGTACACCGCGGGCAACACATACCCAACTACACCGCGGGCACCACATACCCTAGTACACCTCGGGCACCACATACCCTAGTACACCGCGGGCACCACATACCCAACTACACCGCGGGCACCACATACCCTAGTACACCGCGGGCACCACATACCCAACTACACCGCGGGCACCACATACCCTAGTACACCTCGGGCACCACATACCCTAGTACACCGCGGGCACCACATACCCTAGTACACCGCGGGCACCACATAACCAACTACACCGCGGGCACCACATACCCTAGTACACCTCGGGCACCACATACCCTAGTACACCGCGGGCACCACATACCCTAGTACACCGCGGGCACCACATACCCAACTACACCGCGGGCACCACATACCCTAGTACACCGCGGGCACCACATACCCTAGTACACCGCGGGCACCACATACACTAGTACACCGCGGGCAACACATACCCAACTACACCGCGGGCACCACATACCCTAGTACACCGCGGGCAACACATACCCAACTACACCGCGGGCACCACATACCCTAGTACACCTCGGGCACCACATACCCTAGTACACCGCGGGCACCACATACCCTAGTACACCGCGGGCACCACATAACCAACTACACCGCGGGCACCACATACCCTAGTACACCGCAGGCACCACATACCCTAGTACACCGCGGGCACCACATACCCTAGTACACCGCGGGCACCACATACCCAACTACACCGCGGGCAACACATACCCTAGTACACCGCGGGCACCACATACCCTAGTACACCGCGGGCACCACATACCCTAGTACACCGCGGGCACCACATACCCTAGTACACCGCGGGCAACACATACCCAACTACACCGCGGGCACCACATACCCTAGTACACCTCGGGCACCACATACCCTAGTACACCGCGGGCACCACATACCCAACTACACCGCGGGCACCACATACCCTAGTACACCGCGGGCACCACATACCCAACTACACCGCGGGCACCACATACCCTAGTACACCTCGGGCACCACATACCCTAGTACACCGCGGGCACCACATACCCTAGTACACCGCGGGCACCACATAACCAACTACACCGCGGGCACCACATACCCTAGTACACCGCGGGCACCACATACCCTAGTACACCGCGGGCACCACATACACTAGTACACCGCGGGCAACACATACCCAACTACACCGCGGGCACCACATACCCTAGTACACCGCGGGCAACACATACCTAACTACACCGCGGGCACCACATACCCTAGTACACCTCGGGCACCACATACCCTAGTACACCGCGGGCACCACATACCCTAGTACACCGCGGGCACCACATACCCAACTACACCGCGGGCACCACATACCCTAGTACACCTCGGGCACCACATACCCTAGTACACCGCGGGCACCACATACCCTAGTACACCGCGGGCACCACATACCCAACTACACCGCGGGCAACACATACCCTAGTACACCGCGGGCACCACATACCCTAGTACACCGCGGGCAACACATACCCAACTACACCGCGGGCAACACATACTCAACTACACCGCGGGCACCACATACCCAACTATACCGCGGGCATCACATACCCAACTACACCGCGGGCACCACATACCCTAGTACACCGCGGGCACCACATACCCAACTACACCGCGGGCACCACATACCCTAGTACACCTCGGGCACCACATACCCTAGTACACCGCGGGCACCACATACCCAACTACACCGCGGGCACCACATACCCTAGTACACCTCGGGCACCACATACCCTAGTACACCGCGGGCACCACATACCCTAGTACACCGCGGGCACCACATACCCAACTACACCGCGGGCAACACATACCCTAGTACACCGCGGGCACCACATACCCTAGTACACCGCGGGCAACACATACCCAACTACACCGCGGGCAACACATACCCAACTACACCACACAACAGCACATACACAATAGCACCACATACCCTAGTACACCGCGGGCACCACATACCCAACTACACCGCGGGCAACACATACCCAACTACACCGCGGGCACCACATACCCTAGTACACCTCGGGCACCACATACCCTAGTACACCGCGGGCACCACATACCCAACTACACCGCGGGCACCACATACCCTAGTACACCTCGGGCACCACATACCCTAGTACACCGCGGGCAACACATACCCAACTACACCGCGGGCACCACATACCCTAGTACACCGCGGGCACCACATACCCAACTACACCGCGGGCAACACATACCCTAGTACACCGCGGGCACCACATACTCAACTACACCGCGGGCAACACATACACAACTACACCTCGGGCACCACTTACCCAACTACACCGCGGGCACCACATACCCTAGTACACCGCGGGCACCACATACCCAACTACACCGCGGGCAACACATACCCTAGTACACCGCAGGCACCACATACCCTAGTACACCGCGGGCACCACATACCCTAGTACACCGCGGGCACCACATACCCAACTACACCGCCGGCAACACATACCCTAGTACACCGCGGGCACCACATACCCTAGTACACCGCGGGCACCACATACCCTAGTACACCGCGGGCACCACATACCCTAGTACACCGCGGGCAACACATACCCTAGTACACCGCAGGCACCACATACCCTAGTACACCGCGGGCACCACATACCCTAGTACACCGCGGGCACCACATACCCTAGTACACCGCGGGCACCACATACCCTAGTACACCGCGGGCACCACATACCCTAGTACACCGCGGGCACCACATACCCAACTACACCGCAGGCACCACATACCCTAGTACACCTCGGGCACCACATACCCTAGTACACCGCGGGCACCACATACCCTAGTACACCGCGGGCAACACATACCCTAGTACACCGCAGGCACCACATACCCAACTACACCGCGGGCAACACATACCCTAGTACACCGCGGGCACCACATACCCTAGTACACCGCGGGCACCACATACCCTAGTACACCGCGGGCACCACATACCCTAGTACACCGCGGGCACCACATACCCAACTACACCGCGGGCAACACATACCCTAGTACACCGCGGGCAACACATACCCTAGTACACCGCGGGCACCACATACCCTAGTACACCGCGGGCACCACATACCCAACTACACCGCGGGCAACACATACCCAACTACACCTCGGGCACCACATACCCTAGTACACCGCGGGCAACACATACCCAACTACACCGCGGGCACCACATACCCTAGTACACCGCGGGCATCACATACCCTAGTACACCGCGGGCAACACATACCCAACTACACCGCGGGCACCACATACCCTAGTACACCGCGGGCACCACATACCCAACTACACCGCGGGCACCACATACCCTAGTACACCGCGGGCACCACATACCGTAGTACACCGCGGGCACCACATACCCAACTACACCGCGGGCAACACATACCCAACTACACCGCGGGCACCACATACCCTAGTACACCTCGGGCACCACATACCCTAGTACACCGCGGGCACCACATACCCAACTACACCGCGGGCACCACATACCCTAGTACACCGCGGGCACCACATACCCAACTACACCGCGGGCACCACATACCCTAGTACACCTCGGGCACCACATACCCTAGTACACCGCGGGCACCACATACCCAACTACACCGCGGGCAACACATACCCTAGTACACCGCAGGCACCACATACCCTAGTACACCGCGGGCACCACATACCCTAGTACACCGCGGGCACCACATACCCAACTACACCGCGGGCAACACATACCCTAGTACACCGCGGGCAACACATACCCTAGTACACCGCGGGCACCACATACCCTAGTACACCGCGGGCACCACATACCCAACTACACCGCGGGCAACACATACCCAACTACACCTCGGGCACCACATACCCTAGTACACCGCGGGCAACACATACCCAACTACACCGCGGGCACCACATACCCAACTACACCGCGGGCACCACATACCCTAGTACACCGCGGGCACCACATACCCTAGTACACCGCGGGCACCACATACCCTAGTACACCGCGGGCACCACATACCCTAGTACACCGCGGGCAACACATACCCAACTACACCGCGGGCACCACATACCCTAGTACACCGCGGGCAACACATACCTAACTACACCGCGGGCACCACATACCCTAGTACACCTCGGGCACCACATACCCTAGTACACCGCGGGCACCACATACCCTAGTACACCGCGGGCACCACATACCCAACTACACCGCGGGCACCACATACCCTAGTACACCGCGGGCATCACATACCCTAGTACACCGCGGGCAACACATACCCAACTACACCGCGGGCACCACATACCCTAGTACACCGCGGGCACCACATACCCTAGTACACCGCGGGCACCACATACCCTAGTACACCGCGGGCACCACATACCCAACTACACAGCGGGCAACACATACCCAACTACACCGCGGGCACCACATACCCTAGTACACCTCGGGCACCACATACCCTAGTACACCGCGGGCACCACATACCCAACTACACCGCGGGCACCACATACCCTAGTACACCGCGGGCACCACATACCCAACTACACCGCGGGCACCACATACCCTAGTACACCTCGGGCACCACATACCCTAGTACACCGCGGGCACCACATACCCTAGTACACCGCGGGCACCACATAACCAACTACACCGCGGGCACCACATACCCTAGTACACCGCGGGCACCACATACACTAGTACACCGCGGGCAACACATACCCAACTACACCGCGGGCACCACATACCCTAGTACACCGCGGGCAACACATACCTAACTACACCGCGGGCACCACATACCCTAGTACACCTCGGGCACCACATACCCTAGTACACCGCGGGCACCACATACCCTAGTACACCGCGGGCACCACATACCCAACTACACCGCGGGCACCACATACCCTAGTACACCTCGGGCACCACATACCCTAGTACACCGCGGGCACCACATACCCTAGTACACCGCGGGCACCACATACCCAACTACACCGCGGGCAACACATACCCTAGTACACCGCGGGCACCACATACCCTAGTACACCGCGGGCAACACATACCCAACTACACCGCGGGCAACACATACTCAACTACACCGCGGGCACCACATACCCAACTATACCGCGGGCATCACATACCCAACTACACCGCGGGCACCACATACCCTAGTACACCGCGGGCACCACATACCCAACTACACCGCGGGCACCACATACCCTAGTACACCTCGGGCACCACATACCCTAGTACACCGCGGGCACCACATACCCAACTACACCGCGGGCACCACATACCCTAGTACACCTCGGGCACCACATACCCTAGTACACCGCGGGCACCACATACCCTAGTACACCGCGGGCACCACATACCCAACTACACCGCGGGCAACACATACCCTAGTACACCGCGGGCACCACATACCCTAGTACACCGCGGGCAACACATACCCAACTACACCGCGGGCAACACATACCCTAGTACACCGCGGGCACCACATACACAACAGCACCACATACCCTAGTACACCGCGGGCACCACATACCCAACTACACCGCGGGCAACACATACCCAACTACACCGCGGGCACCACATACCCTAGTACACCTCGGGCACCACATACCCTAGTACACCGCGGGCACCACATACCCAACTACACCGCGGGCACCACATACCCTAGTACACCTCGGGCACCACATACCCTAGTACACCGCGGGCAACACATACCCAACTACACCGCGGGCACCACATACCCTAGTACACCGCGGGCACCACATACCCAACTACACCGCGGGCAACACATACCCTAGTACACCGCGGGCACCACATACCCTAGTACACCGCGGGCACCACATACCCTAGTACACCGCGGGCACCACATACCCAACTACACCGCGGGCAACACATACCCTAGTACACCGCGGGCACCACATACCCTAGTACACCGCGGGCACCACATACCCTAGTACACCGCGGGCACCACATACCCTAGTACACCGCGGGCACCACATACCCTAGTACACCTCGGGCACCACATACCCTAGTACACCGCGGGCACCACATACCCTAGTACACCGCGGGCACCACATACCCAACTACACCGCGGGCACCACATACCCTAGTACACCGCGGGCACCACATACCCTAGTACACCGCGGGCACCACATACTCAACTACACCGCGGGCAACACATACACAACTACACCTCGGGCACCACTTACCCTAGTACACCGCGGGCAACACATACCCTAGTACACCGCGGGCACCACATACCCAACTACACCGCGGGCAACACATACCCTAGTACACCGCGGGCACCACATACCCTAGTACACCGCGGGCACCACATACCCTAGTACACCGCGGGCACCACATACCCTAGTACACCGCGGGCACCACATACCCTAGTACACCTCGGGCACCACATACCCTAGTACACCGCGGGCACCACATACCCTAGTACACCGCGGGCACCACATACCCAACTACACCGCGGGCACCACATACCCTAGTACACCGCGGGCACCACATACCCTAGTACACCGCGGGCACCACATACTCAACTACACCGCGGGCAACACATACACAACTACACCTCGGGCACCACTTACCCTAGTACACCGCGGGCAACACATACCCAACTACACCGCGGGCACCACATACCCAACTACACCGCGGGCACCACATACCCTAGTACACCTCGGGCACCACATACCCTAGTACACCGCGGGCACCACATACCCTAGTCCACCGCGGGCACCACATACCCAACTACACCGCGGGCACCACATACCCTAGTACACCTCGGGCACCACATACCCAACTACACCGCGGGCAACACATACCCAACTACACCTCGGGCACCACATACCCTAGTACACCGCGGGCAACACATACCCAACTACACCGCGGGCACCACATACCCAACTACACCGCGGGCACCACATACCCTAGTACACCGCGGGCACCACATACCCTAGTACACCGCGGGCACCACATACCCTAGTACACCGCGGGCACCACATACCCTAGTACACCGCGGGCAACACATACCCAACTACACCGCGGGCACCACATACCCTAGTACACCGCGGGCAACACATACCTAACTACACCGCGGGCACCACATACCCTAGTACACCTCGGGCACCACATACCCTAGTACACCGCGGGCACCACATACCCTAGTACACCGCGGGCACCACATACCCAACTACACCGCGGGCACCACATACCCTAGTACACCGCGGGCATCACATACCCTAGTACACCGCGGGCAACACATACCCAACTACACCGCGGGCACCACATACCCTAGTACACCGCGGGCACCACATACCCAACTACACCGCGGGCACCACATACCCTAGTACACCGCGGGCACCACATACCGTAGTACACCGCGGGCACCACATACCCAACTACACCGCGGGCAACACATACCCAACTACACCGCGGGCACCACATACCCTAGTACACCGCGGGCAACACATACCCTAGTACACCGCAGGCACCACATACCCTAGTACACCGCGGGCACCACATACCCTAGTACACCGCGGGCACCACATACCCAACTACACCGCGGGCAACACATACCCTAGTACACCGCGGGCACCACATACCCTAGTACACCGCGGGCACCACATACCCTAGTACACCGCGGGCACCACATACCCTAGTACACCGCGGGTACCACATACCCAACTACACCGCAGGCACCACATACCCTAGTACACCTCGGGCACCACATACCCTAGTACACCGCGGGCACCACATACCCTAGTACACCGCGGGCACCACATACCCAACTACACCGCGGGCACCACATACCCTAGTACACCTCGGGCACCACATACCCTAGTACACCGCGGGCACCACATACCCAACTACACCGCGGGCACCACATACCCTAGTACACCTCGGGCACCACATACCCTAGTACACCGCGGGCACCACATACCCTAGTACACCGCGGGCACCACATACCCAACTACACCGCGGGCACCACATACCCAACTACACCGCGGGCACCACATACCCTAGTACACCGCGGGCACCACATACCCTAGTACACCTCGGGCACCACATACCCTAGTACACCGCGGGCAACACATACCCAACTACACCTCGGGCACCACATACCCTAGTACACCGCGGGCACCACATACCCTAGTACACCGCGGGCACCACATACCCAACTACACCGCGGGCAACACATACCCAACTACACCGCGGGCACCACATACCCTAGTACACCTCGGGCACCACATACCCTAGTACACCGCGGGCACCACATACCCAACTACACCGCGGGCACCACATACCCAACTACACCGCGGGCACCACATACCCAACTACACCGCGGGCACCACATACCCAACTACACCGCGGGCACCACATACCCTAGTACACCGCGGGCAACACATACCCTAGTACACCGCGGGCACCACATACCCAACTACACCGCGGGCACCACATACCCTAGTACACCGCGGGCACCACATACCCTAGTACACCGCGGGCACCACATACCCTAGTACACCGCGGGCAACACATACCCAACTACACCGCGGGCACCACATACCCAACTACACCGCGGGCACCACATACCCTAGTACACCGCGGGCACCACATACCCTAGTACACCGCGGGCACCACATACCCTAGTACACCGCGGGCACCACATACCCAACTACACCGCGGGCACCACATACCCTAGTACACCGCGGGCACCACATACCCTAGTACACCTCGGGCACCACATACCCTAGTACACCGCGGGCACCACATACCCAACTACACCGCGGGCACCACATACCCTAGTACACCTCGGGCACCACATACCCTAGTACACCGCGGGCACCACATACCCTAGTACACCGCGGGCACCACATACCCAACTACACCGCGGGCAACACATACCCAACTACACCGCGGGCAACACATACCCAACTACACCTCGGGCTCCACATACCCTAGTACACCGCGGGCAACACATACCCAACTACACCGCGGGCACCACATACCCAACTACACCGCGGGCACCACATACCCAACTACACCGCGGGCACCACATACCCAACTACACCGCGGGCACCACATACCCTAGTACACCGCGGGCACCACATACCCAACTACACCGCGGGCAACACATACCCTAGTACACCGCGGGCACCACATACCCTAGTACACAGCGGGCACCACATACCCTAGTACACCGCGGGCACCACATACCCAACTACACCGCGGGCACCACATACCCTAGTACACCGCGGGCACCACATACCCAACTACACCGCGGGCAACACATACCCTAGTACACCGCAGGCACCACATACCCTAGTACACCGCGGGCACCACATACCCTAGTACACCGCGGGCACCACATACCCAACTACACCGCGGGCAACACATACCCTAGTACACCGCGGGCACCACATACCCTAGTACACCGCGGGCACCACATACCCTAGTACACCGCGGGCACCACATACCCTAGTACACCGCGGGCAACACATACCCTAGTACACCGCAGGCACCACATACCCTAGTACACCGCGGGCACCACATACCCTAGTACACCGCGGGCACCACATACCCTAGTACACCGCGGGCACCACATACCCTAGTACACCGCGGGCACCACATACCCTAGTACACCGCGGGCACCACATACCCAACTACACCGCAGGCACCACATACCCTAGTACACCTCGGGCACCACATACCCTAGTACACCGCGGGCACCACATACCCTAGTACACCGCGGGCAACACATACCCTAGTACACCGCAGGCACCACATACCCAACTACACCGCGGGCAACACATACCCTAGTACACCGCGGGCACCACATACCCTAGTACACCGCGGGCACCACATACCCTAGTACACCGCGGGCACCACATACCCTAGTACACCGCGGGCACCACATACCCAACTACACCGCAGGCACCACATACCCTAGTACACTTCGGGCACCACATACCCTAGTACACCGCGGGCACCACATACCCTAGTACACCGCGGGCACCACATACCCAACTACACCGCGGGCACCACATACCCTAGTACACCTCGGGCACCACATACCCAACTACACCACGGGCAACACATACCCAACTACACCTCGGGCACCACATACCCTAGTACACCGCGGGCAACACATACCCAACTACACCGCGGGCACCACATACCCAACTACACCGCGGGCACCACATACCCTAGTACACCGCGGGCACCACATACCCTAGTACACCGCGGGCACCACATACCCTAGTACACCGCGGGCACCACATACCCTAGTACACCGCGGGCACCACATACCCAACTACACCGCGGGCACCACATACCCTAGTACACCGCGGGCACCACATACCCTAGTACACCGCGGGCACCACATACCCTAGTACACCGCGGGCAACACATACCCAACTACACCGCGGGCACCACATACCCAACTACACCGCGGGCACCACATACCCTAGTACACCGCGGGCACCACATACCCTAGTACACCGCGGGCACCACATACCCTAGTACACCGCGGGCACCACATACCCAACTACACCGCGGGCACCACATACCCTAGTACACCGCGGGCACCACATACCCTAGTACACCTCGGGCACCACATACCCTAGTACACCGCGGGCACCACATACCCAACTACACCGCGGGCACCACATACCCTAGTACACCTCGGGCACCACATACCCTAGTACACCGCGGGCACCACATACCCTAGTACACCGCGGGCACCACATACCCTAGTACACCTCGGGCACCACATACCCTAGTACACCGCGGGCACCACATACCCTAGTACACCGCGGGCACCACATACCCAACTACACCGCGGGCAACACATACCCAACTACACCGCGGGCAACACATACCCAACTACACCTCGGGCTCCACATACCCTAGTACACCGCGGGCAACACATACCCAACTACACCGCGGGCACCACATACCCAACTACACCGCGGGCACCACATACCCAACTACACCGCGGGCACCACATACCCAACTACACCGCGGGCACCACATACCCTAGTACACCGCGGGCAACACATACCCAACTACTCCGCGGGCACCACATACCCAACTACACCGCGGGCACCACATACCCTAGTACACCTCGGGCACCACATACCCTAGTACAACGCGGGCACCACATACCCTAGTACACCTCGGGCACCACATACCCTAGTACACCGCAGGCACCACATACCCAACTACACCGCGGGCACCACATACCCTAGTACACCGCGGGCACCACATACCCTAGTACACCGCGGGCACCACATACCCAACTACACCGCGGGCACCACATACCCAACTACACCGCGGGCACCACATACCCTAGTACACCGCGGGCACCACATACCCAACTACACCGCGGGCACCACATACCCTAGTACACCTCGGGCACCACATACCCTAGTACACCGCGGGCACCACATACCCTAGTACACCGCGGGCACCACATACCCAACTACACCGCGGGCACCACATACCCTAGTACACCTCGGGCACCACATACCCTAGTACACCGCGGGCACCACATACCCTAGTACACCACATACCTAACTACACCGCGGGCAACACATACTCAACTACACCGCGGGCACCACATACCCAACTACACCGCGGGCACCACATACCCTAGTACACCGCGGGCAACACATACCCTAGTACACCGCGGGCACCACATACCCAACTACACCGCGGGCACCACATACCCAACTACACCGCGGGCACCACATACCCTAGTACACCGCGGGCACCACATACCCTAGTACACCGCGGGCACCACATACCCTAGTACACCGCGGGCACCACATACCCAACTACACCGCGGGCACGACATACCCAACTACACCGCGGGCACCACATACCTAACTACACCGCGGGCAACACATACTCAACTACACCGCGGGCACCACATACCCAACTACACCGCGGGCACCACATACCCTAGTACACCGCGGGCACCACATACCCTAGTACACCGCGGGCAACACATACCCAACTACACCGCGGGCACCACATACCCAACTACACCGCGGGCACCACATACCCTAGTACACCGCGGGCACCACATACCCTAGTACACCGCGGGCACCACATACCCTAGTACACCGCGGGCACCACATACCCAACTACACCGCGGGCACCACATACCCTAGTACACCGCGGGCACCACATACCCAACTACACCGCGGGCACCACATACCCTAGTACACCGCGGGCACCACATACCCTAGTACACCGCGGGCACCACATACCCTAGTACACCGCGGGCACCACATACCCAACTACACCGCGGGCACCACATACCCTAGTACACCGCGGGCACCACATACCCTAGTACACCGCGGGCACCACATACCCTAGTACACCGCGGGCACCACATACCCTAGTACACCGCGGGCAACACATACCCTAGTACACCGCGGGCACCACATACCCAACTACACCGCGGGCACCACATACCCTAGTACACCGCGGGCACCACATACCCTAGTACACCGCGGGCACCACATACCCTAGTACACCGCGGGCACCACATACCCTAGTACACCGCGGGCACCACATACCCTAGTACACCGCGGGCAACACATACCCTAGTACACCGCGGGCACCACATACCCAACTACACCGCGGGCACCACATACCCTAGTACACCGCGGGCACCACATACCCAACTACACCGCGGGCACCACATACCCTAGTACACCGCGGGCAACACATACCCAACTACACCGCGGGCACCACATACCCAACTACACCGCGGGCACCACATACCCTAGTACACCGCGGGCACCACATACCCTAGTACACCGCGGGCACCACATACCCTAGTACACCGCGGGCACCACATACTCTAGTACACCGCGGGCACCACATACCCAACTACACCGCGGGCAACACATACCCAACTACACCGCGGGCACCACATACCCTAGTACACCGCGGGCACCACATACTCTAGTACACCGCGGGCACCACATACCCTAGTACACCGCGGGCACCACATACCCTAGTACACCGCGGGCACCACATACCCTAGTACACCGCGGGCACCACATACCCTAGTACACCGCGGGCACCACATACCCTAGTACACCGCGGGCACCACATACCCTAGTACACCGCGGGCACCACATACTCTAGTACACCGCGGGCACCACATACCCTAGTACACCGCGGGCACCACATACCCTAGTACACCGCGGGCACCACATACCCTAGTACACCGCGGGCACCACATACCCTAGTACACCGCGGGCACCACATACCCTAGTACACCGCGGGCACCACATACCCTAGTACACCGCGGGCACCACATACCCTAGTACACCGCGGGCACCACATACCCTAGTACACCGCGGGCACCACATACCCTAGTACACCGCGGGCACCACATACCCTAGTACACCGCGGGCACCACATACCCTAGTACACCGCGGGCACCACATACCCTAGTACACCTCGGGCACCACATACCCTAGTACACCGCGGGCACCACATACCCTAGTACACCGCGGGCACCACATACCCAACTACACCGCGGGCACCACATACCCAACTACACCGCGGGCATCACATACCCGACTCGGACGAGGGATACGTGTTTACGTCAGCTTACTACGTCACTAACTTAGATATGACATCAGAGGGACATACCTGGGGAATGAGTTCTTCCACTCGGTCTCGAGGTTGAACCGCATCGCCTTGAACGCGTCTGCCTGTTGCTCCACGGAGGCGCGCACCATGCGCCAGAAGCACTCCGACACGGCCAGCGACAGGTTGCGGGTCGTCACTTGCGATGACGTCACTAGACCGTCTCTGAAGAATTAAAAAAAGTTGATGATGTTGCATGAGATAGAAGTATTATAGTTAAATCAACACCATTTTGCCGCTGTAGCAGTACGTAACATAACATGCCTTTGCTGTGGGTTGTGGGTAGGTAACTTAAAAACAAATTTTAATATTTCATAATCTATAATAATAACCGATTTTAAAAATTAAAAAACCGATACCTAAATGAAATGGCTTTTACGTGGTAGTCCGTTTTGCAAAGTGAATCGGAGAAAAAACGGTCGAATTATGCACAACGAAGTGGGCACGGGTCAGCTTGTTACTAATAAGGATAAGGGCAGGGGAATAATGGCGAACTAATTCATTTGTCGCTCTCGCTACATGGTTAATCCGGCACTGGTTAAATAAAATGTAAAAAAACTAGTTCTATTCTATAATGCGAAATAGTTACTTGAATAGTTTGGAGGATCTGAAGAACCGTTCCTCGTACTCTCTGATGGCGGCGATGGAGTCGTCGCGGCGACTGCGGCCCGTCACCACGGCGTAGTACCCCAGCGCACGCATCGGGAACAACTTGCCTTCCAGGATGCGACGGATCTGGATACCATAACACAACATTACCACATCTATTATTTATTATACACTATACAAAATGGTTTATATAGCTCCTTCGAGATGGAGCGACTATCTGCGGAGTGTAGCTGGCAAACTCAATATGAGAAGAGCTGAAGACCGGCTCGTTTGCAGAGAGAAATCTATATAAAGTGTTTTCGTTGACAATTGACTTAATGAAGCTACTCTAAAACATGCTTATAGGTTGTTATGAATTATTTGTATCAGCAAAAATGCTCCAAAACAAAATGCTGATCAAAACAAAGACTTACTGAGTATTTACAAAATATCATTGTATTATTGACACATAAATGTTAATCATTAAAATAAATATGTATCTTACCCTATTAGGATCAGCCAAATTTTCCTCAGCCATGTCAACTTTAGTGAGGACGAATATAGTCCTCTTGCCTTGAGGATCGCACGACGACACCAGATCTGTGACGTTACTCCTCTCAGCGTCTACTGATCCATCCTGGGACAAAAATATACATAAAAATCACCTTTTTCTAGCCTCAATGGTTTGCTGGAAGAAAACTCTTTTAGGGTTAAGCTCGTTGTACATGTCCTGTTTTCTGTTTTTATTTTATAAGTTTATTGTGTACAATAAAGAATATAAATATTTTACAAAGAAAAGTATATTTGACATTGTAAGGTTGTACAGTCTCTTAAGGCGACGGGTAGGGTGAAATTTTTCATAATAAATAAAAATGTCAATAACTTCCAAGTTTATTATTTATTTATTATATCTATACACACGTTAAACTTGTAACACGGCATAGTTTTTGCCGTGGTGGTTAAACTCTAGACAGTCAGCGTGGCAACGTCACAATTTCAATTTCAACAAAAATGCTGACAACGGCGCAAAACACATAATGAGCCGCGCACAGTTCGGATAGTCAAACTCTAAAGCAGTGCCTTATGTATATTTGCGAGCACACAGCAATCAAACACTTATAATTCCTAAGGCGCTACTCTTCTTCTTCTTTAAACACCTTAATGTAGAAATGTTTTCTTTAGAGTCACAAGATACGAACCATAAGAATAGCTGTGCTGAGTTTGGTACCAAACAAATCTGCCAAACCCATAAAAAATGGGATCTTAAACCACACTTTTGCAAAAGGTGTTGGTACTAAACTTACATTTAAAAGTAAACTATATCCAAGAGCACAAATTTTGAGTAACAATACACTAGTTCAATATATGTGTTATAGGAAATAATAAGTTTCACAACTCCACATGCTATCACTTTTTCTGAAAACAGTTTTCGGTTTCCCCAAAAACACGCATTTGGCTATACCCGTCACCTTAAGACTACACAATAAATATAGTTTTAAGAGACCGGTATCAATCAGGAAAACTCACCCTTACATACTATCATCACCACATGCTACCACCATCATATACCATCCCCATCACACTAAAGTCAAAGTCAAAATTACTTTATTCAGTAAAATCACGCGGATCATTTAGAATCGTCTTACATACTAGGTGATTCTAGGTGCCAGTTCCACGCGACCAGAGCCTAGAGGAACGGGCAACAAACTTACACTATTACAGATATTACACCCAAAAAGAAGTATCATCGATCTGCTAATTAATCATCATAATTAATTAGTACTAACTTGTATGCACAGGATGATGGCGTTAGGATTCTCCATGTATTGCTTCGACATCTGTTTGATGGCGTCTCGAGTGTCACCGGCCATGTCCACTGTTTGAGTCTGTAACAACATTATTTCTGTATTATTTATTCATCAATAGAAAAATATACAATACTAGCAAACATATTGTAATGTAAATTATGTTGTACGTGATTGCAGATACGGGGTATCGATATAGTAGAGAATATAGTAGATACAGTGTACGTACCGATGTGTAGTGTACATGTATATATCGATTTGTATTAATGTGCATACGTAGCGTACGTACGTACCGATACGTAGTGTAGTGTACATACCAATATGTAGTGTATGTACCGTTATGTAGTGTAGTGTACATACCGTTATTTAGTGTAGTATACATACCATTACGTAGTGTAGTGTATGTACCGTTATGTAGTGTAGTTTACATACCGTTATGTAGTGTAATGTACGTACCGTTATGTAGTGTAGTGTATGTACCGTTATGTAGTAATGTGTACGTACCGTTATGTAGTGTACGTACCGATATGACGCCCGGTAGATCGACGAGCACCATGCGCTGTATGCCGGGCCCCTTCACGGACATGGAGATGACGTCAGTGGACACGGTGCGCCCGCCGCGCACGCTGTTGCGCATGCGCAGCTCCACCTCTCTGCAATTATTTATTTATTTACTTATTTATTTATTTTATTTTGTGGTAGAACTAGGCAAAATGTAGTTGTAGACTGCAAAGTGAAATCCATTTAGTATTTAGTAGGTAAACTCACTTCCTAAGATCAGCTAGATCAGATTCCTTGTTCAAGTCGAACTCGCGCGCCGAGTCTCTGAACTGCGCGACGTGGTACGGACCCTCGGATAGGGTCACCTTCACTGGAGCCCTGGAACACACATCATATATTAGTATTTGTAGTGTTAGTCATTAAGATCTGTGTGATAAAACGAATAAATTAAGTTAAATTCCTAACATTTACAAGATATCAAAAAAAGACATTAAAGCTCAGTTGGTAGAAGCTCTGCTTACCATGCTCTGAGTTGTTGCTTCGATTCCCACTCAAAGCAGATGTTTGTGTATTGAACATAAATATTTGTAATGTCTGGGTGTTTACTATGTAAATTAGGCAAGTAAATAAATAAATATTCACAAAAAAAAATGTAATTAAGTAATCTAACAATCTATTACCTATACAAGCTTTGAGCTTAGTTTGAGACGTGTGCATGTGTGAATTGTCTGTGAATATTTATTGATATATAATGAAGTGTAGTGTAGGTACCTGGTGCACATTTCCCCCGCCCCCCGTGGGAAGATCCTGGCCTGCGCGATCATCTCGAGCACGGATGTCTTCCCGGCGGACTGGTCGCCCACCACCACGACGCGCGGCAGACGGTCCGCGTCGCCCGCCTGCCAGCCCGCCAGCTCGTCCAGCACAGACGAGTACATGTCGATCAGCGAACGCTGGAACAACCAGCAATCCCATCATCAACCTATATCACTCCACTGGACGTAGGTCTCTCCCAAGACGCGCCCTCCAATTATATAAGTCAAAGTCAAAATTACTTTATTCAATAAAATGACAAGGATCATTTAGAATCGTCTTACATACTAGGTGATTCTAGGTGCCAGTTCCACGCGACCAGAGCCTAGAAGAACTGGCAAGAAACTTACGGCCTGGTTCCTACCGTTTTTCATATGATACTTAATTTCTTACAAAGAACGGATGCTCGGCGTAGAAGATCTTCCCTTTTCGTAGGAGATACTACACCTATCTCCTCAGACTTTTACTGTAAAACTATCATCGTACAAATCTTCCACTTTCTGTACCTTCATCTTCCTGGTGTGCACGGGCTGGCGGCCCTGCCGCAGCAGCAGGTTCTGTTGCCGCAGCTGTCGGTTCTCGTGCTCGAGGCGCTGCAGCTCGCGTTGGTAGCGCGCCTGGAGGGCCAACACCTCCTCTTGCAATGCATGCACTCGCTTCTCTGGAAACCATACCATTTACTGAACCCATCGAGTAGAAATAGAATAGAAAATAGTACACCAGAAAGAAACAGAACAGAGAGACAATACAAACAAAACGTACAATGTGCGGTCTTATCGCTATAAGCGATCTCTTTCAGACTACCTAGATATCCAGAGAGTAGAGATCCAGTAGCGACGAAATGTTTGTGTAGACAAGAACTCCGCCAAATCCCGGCAGCAACGCTGCGCTCTGATTGGCCGACTAAACGTCAAGCGAAAGCGACAGTTCACAGATATATGACACAAAAGACAGATCGTTTTCGTAATTTGGAAGACCTTTTACGCGTCTACTGGATTTGTACTCGATGATGGAGCCACTAGTCAATAAGAATCATTCAGATGTAACACTTTTCATAGTGATAAATAACCTAAACTAACTTGACGGAAAATTAGCTAATCGATAAGATATATTAGGCGTCATAATTATGTGGTAATATGTAGTTGGCAGTAGGCTTATGGAGTTACACAGGGATGCATTCTAGTACCCATATCACTTACCATAGTTAGTAGAACTATTAGAGTCGTCGCTGGAAGACTGATGCTGTGGCTGTGGTCTACTCTTTAGGTTGTTCACAAGTTTTGGCGCTGATTCTGCTGAAAAAGTATGGCTTATGAAGTGATACAAATTATCAATAAAAAATTATATATGTATTTGTAAAGAATGTTCGAAAAAGGCAATAAAAATGCCCATTGTACATTTTGTTATTTTAATAAGTTTGTAAGGTGAGCAATAAACAATTTCCATTCAACAATTTCGCAAGGTTACCTTTGGCTCATTGATTTAGACAGGTCTAACTGTATGTTGAACCTGTATTTACATGACATCAAAGAGTAACGGCCGGTTTCTCGAACGATGATCAACGAAAAAATCTAATAACAATGTGTCAAAACTAGGATCAATCGTGATTTTGGTTGTTCATTGCTTGTCATCTGCGAAATACCTATTTAACAACAGTTCAGATGACAAGCAATGAACAACCCAAATCACGATTGATCCCGGCCTAGAAACCGGCCCTAAGATTTCCTTTAAATAAATAAATACGAGTAGAACTTAGCATACTCACCTAACTGTGCGTTGTTAGCGGCGGCCGCGGCGACTGCGTCCTCGTAGCGCTGTGCGAGCCATTCGCGCAGTTCCAACGCGCGCGCCACGCCCGCCTCGCGCAGCCGCGGATCTGAGCCATGGTGGAGCGGGACAACCACACCTAGCGTTAGACCTCTATTCACATACACAAGCTACTGTTACATACCTCTCTTTTAAATGAACAAGAGAGGGACGATAGACAATAAACTTACTACTGTTATATGTATAGCTCTGTTTTGAATGGGCAAGAAAGGGACAAAAGACAATACACACGCTACTGTTATGTAGTTCTCTTTACATGGGTAAGAGAGGGAGAAAAGATAATACACAAGCTACTGTTACATAGCTCTCTTTTGAATGGGCAAGAGAGGGACGAAGACAACTTGCTACTGTTATTATACATTATATGGGTAAGAGAGGGACGCAAGATAATACACAAGCTACTGTTACATAGCTCTCTTTTAAATGAACAAGAGAGGGACGAAAAACACTCGCTACCGTTGTACTTTTTATGGGTAAGAGAGGGACGCTTAAACACACACGAAGATAATACACTTGCTACTGTTACATAGCTCTCTTTTAAATGAACAGGACAAGAGAGGGACGATAGACAACTCGCTACTGTTATTATACATTATATGGGTAAGAGAGGGACGCAAGATAATACACTTGCTACTGTTACATAGCTCTGTTTTGAATGGGCAAGAGAGGGACGAAAGACACATATAGCTTTCTTTTATATGGGCAAAAGAGAGACGAAAGACAACTCGCTACTGTTATGTAGCTGTCTTTAAATGGACAAGAGAGGGACAAAACTGGATATTGCTTTGATATGCGTTGAGATTTTGAACAGGTTTTAGAAGCAAATAGATTTGTATCATTACAAATTAATGAGAAAAATATGGTTTTGATCTAAATTATGCTTTTGTATGCTCAATTATATTAGCATTTTAATAAGTACACAAATATTCAATACTAATAACATTGAAGCTAAACATTAAATTTTACTAGATTTTAATTACTTAAATAAGGATCAATATGAAAACTAAATAACAGATCTAGCAAATAAGTTGTTGACTATAATGTCAGTTATCAACTTACAGTGCAAGCATTATGCTCAAGTGTTTTTGAAATGTAGACAACTTACCCATTTCAAACTTATCAGTGATCTTGTCTTTGGCATCAATCAGAGTGGTGGTGAACCGACTCCATTGGTCCTCGGTCGGGAGGAGTTCATTCACCCAGCCCATGTCGGGAAGGCCATCTTTCCATTCTGCATATTTCTGGATTTCAAAATGTAGGTTTATATGGTTAACAAAACAACATTTTTGTGTGTTGTTACTGTATGACTTTTTTTTTTGTTTTTGTGTGCCTTTAGGTAGGTATGTTATAGTTGTTGGCTAACATTATTTTTTTGATAAGTACTTAATTACATATTAATAAGATATTGTCTTCATTTTAATTATTTATTTTATTATGACATAAAAAATGTTTTTTTCTTGTTTACAACAGCATCTACTGCAACTATAATTTTTAATGATATGCAATTAATATATAAATATTTACCCTAGGATGTTATATTTTTGTAACAAACAATTTATTTATTTATTTTAATTGAATATACTAAGCAGTTATTTGCTTAGTATCTGAAAATTGCAAATTCTTTGTACAGTTTTTTTACTTAGTAGTAAAATAACCCCAAGGTGTCTGTAGTCTTGCAAATACTAGCTCAAGTTACTGATTATAAAAGACAATTCTTATTGATATTATTTCCAGGTATTTAGCAATGGTAATAGGATAGGTTGGTAAGGATCAGATTCTATATGGTTTCTTGAAGGGTTTTTTCTTTAGTGACTGATTGTTTAATTTTTCAATTTTTTTGTAGACATTTTCAATTTGGGTTTTGATGTTTTAAGTGTTTTTGAATAATTGAGAAAGGACTTCTAAGCAATTACATTCAAAACATCAATTCAAGCAACTTTTTAAGTAGTTTTCATTATTATTTATTACTCAATAGCATCATTTTAATACTATGCTACAACAACATATCAGAACAACAGTTGTAGCATCGACACAATAAGAAGTACTCAGTTGGTTAAAAAGTATACTGCATAATTTGCTTGTCTTTTTTCATGATATTATTGTCTCACCTTATTTAATGTCATTCCACCACCAACTGCTCCGCCCAAGACCAGATATCTGATCTTCAGTATTCCTCTCACCGCCCGCGCGACAAGCATCCCGTACTGCCTCCGAGGCATGTGCACGGGGGCTGGGCGATGGAGGAGCATGCTTCGACCCGTCCATACAGAGAAGGCTACAGCTCTTGTGTCTATGACTTTCCATGATGATCTTTTGAATTGTGATCTGTGGAAAACCATATTATTTAAATAATATATTTAGAATCTTTATAAACCATTGGTTGTCTGCGGTGCAGTTTATTTTGTAGATAAATACTGAATTTTATTGCTAACTGTAACATTATCTTAGATTGTTAACAGCTGAAGCTAAAAGTTCAAGGTCATGAAACATGTCATCTAAATAAACTGCAATACCATTACAAAATGTAGATTATGGTAACAGATAGGTACGTAGTGGTTGAGGGGGCTACTTTATGACCCAAAGTTCTAGTTGTAATAAACTGGTGATCCCTGTTTGGGATAGGAATTCGGCTAGCTAAATATATGGCCTGCAACATACCTCATACGATTATGCAGTATCCTCGACATTTTTTACGTAATTTCTTCAGCTTAGCATGTATTTCATAACGATTCCGCCAACTTCAAAGAAAAATAATACCGAGAAAAAAATATTTCATAACCTCTACCGGTTGTTGTAAATAATCAAGATACCCGAGATCGTATATAATTTAACCGTTTCTAATATATGCGTACACAATCAACTTGTAAATAAATAAAAATCATTTCATTATTTCAAATTCTTTGGAAAATTCATGGGAACCTGAAATCCTCTCAAGAAATTTCAGATTTGTCATTTCATTTTTGACATTGATTTATAGAAAAATAAGTTGATAGCTTTCGCTTAGCACAGATAGCCACAAAAGTTGATACAAGATATTTATTTTGATATTATCTATTTGACTAGATTTTAGGCTCCTTTATGTAAATAATGTCAAAAACGGTAGATAAATGAAATCAATCAAAATATATCTTAGTAAGCATTATTTTTTTGAAATGATTAAGTTGTTCCACAGTTTTAATCAAGTACTCTATTTATTCGGAGCTGGCATCACTTTTAGCTGGTCTGTCAGCCAGCCTGTCAGTCAAATAAACGTCAAAAATGGACAATTTTTCATGAAGTTCTTGAAAATTCACATCGTAAATTCGTATAGAGATTCCTCTGGGAATCTCAATGATATCGCTGTAAATAAACGATAAGTGTTTATTGTGCTGTGTTAATTATTTACTGACTGTTGCAATGACCTAAGAACTATCAGTGGAACTGTGTCTTCGAAAAATCACTAAAGACAGTGAGTCGAGTGAGTGTAGGGTGACCAGATGCAAATTTTAAAAGTCCTGACAAAATTCCTGATTTTCTCCCAAAATTCCTGACATCATGTTTAAGTTTTATAACAAAACTAATTTTATTCTATTTTTCCGCAATAATTCAAAAGTTATTTCAAAATAAAAATTAATTATTGAATCCAGTACGTTTAATATTATATATCAATGTTGATTGTTTGATGTCAAAATCGTAAAAAAGTTAATTACGATTAATGACAATTTCCTTTTTGTTATTGTGACTACAGATAATAGTTTAAAGTGTAAAAAAAATATTGTTTCATTTATTTGCCGAGAAATTCCTGACATTTCCCTTTTCCGGCCGCATTCCTGACATATGTCTAAAATTCCTGACATGTCAGGAAAATTCCTGACATCTGGTCACCCTAAGTGAGTGTTGGTTTTTTCTAAAATTCCGATTTTGCCCTCGATTTAATTAATTATTCGACGAGGAAGTGATAATAACACTGTTATTTGTTAAAGAGTGATGTAATGTTGAGTTCCGTTTGGTTCCGTACATGGGCTATCCTCTCTGTGATCTCTGTCTAAGTTATTTGGTGTAACTTGTGTTATTTTTAGAAGGTGCTTGTCAGATTTGCGTCTGTTTATATGTCTGCTTACGGTATGTACTATTATAATTAGTTCGTAGCGGTTCAAGGTGGGTTAAAGAGTCAGAGACATGTTTAATGTAATTATTACTCTGCCCAGCTTTATGTAAAAGTATTTTTACTATTAGATCAAATTTTTAAGTCTCAGAATGATGACCGCGTTGCAATGCGTCACAGAGCACGTCCTCATTGGACATCAATGCATATTTTTACAAAATTACCTCTTTTCATCAGGTGGGCTGTTTGTAAATGTAGAACTGCATAAAAAACTCAGGTTTTCAACTCAAGTTAATATTTTAGATTTACTGAATATATAACTGTTTATACAGATTTAATAGCCTCCAAAACTAATTTATTCTACTCTATGAAGACTGGCCTAAACAATCTATACACTATTGTACCTAGAACCTATATTAAAAAAATATCTAAAATAGTATTAAGTATTCTATCAGCAATGTAGTGCTTATATTATAGTCCAAGCTTTGCTTATAGACTAAGTGGCATTATCTCAAATGTTCACATAACACTACATTATCAAAAAAAACATTTCTTTATATCACATCATCACTAATAAAAACCTTGTATTCATTGTGAATTAATAAAATCCAATAAGGGCTTCAATTCCTTACCCAGAATCTAAATGGTTACTCATAAAATTCTCAAAACTCAATTAATATGTTCAATGTTAATCACTTATCTTAAAACTCCCACTAGGAGCAAGTTTAAGAGATGATACAGAAATACGTAGGTGGGTCAATGACCCTGATATAGTGTTAAGTCATGCTCTTGGGAGTGGTAGGTATTTTAATATACATTTGTTATAAAATGGGGAAAAAGGACATTTGTATCGGGATCTCAAATGTCTACCCTTAACAATCAACCCACCTGCCCATAGTAGGTATAGGCGACAAAGAAATTGGTTTACCACTTTTGATGACATCTCCCAGTAACATTCGCTAAGGATTACAGATTGACAGATTCTGACGTAGCAGTTATTAATCTGTCAAGCGAAAATAACCCTTGATGTTTTGTACGTGCAAATGATATTCAGTCTTAGAGTGGTAAACCAATTTAATTGTCGCCTATAGGTACATCAACTGATTGGAAAATCAAAGATGAACTCAATTGAACAAAAAAATATTCAAAGCTAAACTCAATTAATATATTTTCTGTAAACTCACAAAACAAAAATAATAAAACAAAAGAGCAAAGGGAGGCCTATACCCAGCAGTGGGCCAAGTCAGGTTGTGGATGATGATGATGATGAAACTCACAAAGATTAATACAATCATCAACAACAAGACTCATATCAAGAATCATATATTGATTATTCACTTACGGCCGGTTTCTCGAACGATGATCAACGAAAAAATCAAATAATTACTACGTGTCAAACTCGGATCAATCGTGATTTGGGTTTCCAGAAACCGGCCGTTAATCTCAAGATCATTGAGAGACAGATAGAGACAGTTCTTCGTGTAAAGAGCCAAAAAATCGGGTTAGATACCCACAGCTGCTTTCCAACAGTTTTCTGTGTTATGATAACAAAAATCCAGTCGTCAGGGATATACCACATCATATATTAAGTTTCTTGCCTGTTCTTCTAGGCTCTGGTCGAATGGAACTGGCACCTAGAATCACCTAGCTAGTATGTAAGACGATTCTAAATGATCCTTGTGATTTTATTGAATAAAGAAATATTTGACTTTGACTTTGACTTGATATACCTAAGTCCAAAAGTCTAAAAGTCTAAAACCACATAGTATGCTACATCCTACATCCCATTATATTAATAAAAACTAATTAGGTACATTACTATCAAAGCAGGAAACAGACATTGAAATGTTGAGTAAGTTATTATAAAATACTGCTTTTAAACACCATTATTTAAATTATATTGGAACTAGCTGGTGCCTGCGACTTTGTCTTGATTTTGTTATATTTTTAACAATATCTTTATAAATTTATGTGTTCATTTGTTTTTCTGATGTATAAACTACATTATTATAAAGTTTAATGAAATAAATTTAGAAGTTTTTGCCTTAAAGAGTAACAAATAGAGTAATCAGAATAATCAATTTATTGGTAAAGTCACACAAATCTCTAGTACATACAAATCAAAGTTAAAAAAGTTATTAAATTCACAAAAGTCATTAAGTTAAAAGAAATTATTGAGGTAGTCTCTATCTATAATGCATTACCTCATAGTCAATTAAGGATTTTACCTATGAGTCAACACACTGCATACATTCTTAAGACAAGAATGTCTTAAGTCTCACGCACCGGTAATCATACCAGCACCCATAACCCTTCAAACCAGAAAAGAATGCATTTAATATTTCGAGGCAGTTATAGATAGCAGTCGCATTTATAGCTATTTTTGGAAAGGGGGGACTAAGTTTAAAGTGCCTCCTATAAGACCTAGTTTGTAACACTACACAATTAACATTTATTTATCTACCAAACAGTAACTCTCTCGCGAGAAAGAGCCCTACTACGCAATAAAGATGAGTTTTATACTGTACCTAGTACAAGTAACTATAACATGCTAGGTACTTGTTCATAACTACCAATAATAGATTGTTTTTCCTAACTAGCTTTGTTAATATTTTTCCGCAATAATTTATTTGATAAGAAATTACTATATTAGCTACTTAACATAAACTATTAAGTTGCCTGGCACTTACCTTTTTAGCAATAAGACCACTCATTACTAAAATATGGATGTTCAATTATCAAAAATCATTTCCGATAATTTTATGTTAAAATTTTACTTGATTTCTAATATAGCCAGAATCTACTTGTATAGTCACATAATCTGTTCTTACGCACAAACAAGACTATTGAATGCATCTACTGTGGTCATTTTACTTTTAGACATTATTTTCTTTATTCTACAGATTTGAGCATTGTATGCATTTAGAATTCATCTTATCCATTGAGTATTAACAAAAACAATTAAAATGCACTCTTTCAATCCAAAAATAAACATAAAACACTTCAGATAATAAATATCAATTTAGTTCATATACCTTTATAGTTAAAGTTCAAATTACTCATATGTTCACTGCAATATGATAGGTTGAACCTTATTTATATGAAGTCAGGGTTCAAAGTTCAACAAAACAATTTAAGATAGTGATGTAGTTGTAATGAACTGTAAATATGTAGAAGTAAGGTTAAAAGTTCATTGAAATTATGTGATGAGCTCATCATTGATGTGCAGATTATACAGAATATACCTACAGATTTAAGTGTTATACCTACACTTATTTGCCAAAAAAAACTGCATAATGAGCTATTTATAAGTATGCTTCAGAGCCCCAAGTCGCTAGAGTACAAAGAATCCAGTGCTAGGTATGTGAAATATGACTGGACATATTTAAAAAAACAATCTGCAACTTTGTTATAATAGTGTACCTACTGTTTAATAGCTCTACCCATCTTGATTAAAATAAAACTAAATCAATAGTACAAGCATTGTTTAGTTCGGACCACATAGTATTGTATCAAATTTCTAGTAATACTTTTCATCAATAAGATAGCTACTAACCCACAGCTGCGTAAAAAGCTTCCTCATATGCCTTCCTCATATGGTAGATGTTAGCCGCCGATAAACTGCAAATTCATTTTAAATACATCGAAATTATCAATGCTCACTTAATACTGTGTGCATTTACCACACCTACTGATAAACATATTATTATGCGCTTGCCTACTTCAGGGGGATGATCACGAATAAATGTGACAATCGTAAACGTATCGAAACAGTGACGTATTTGAGATACATTGCGCGTCAACATCAGCTGTACTGTCAAACGTTGCAGCGGTAGCGCGCAGTGTGAAGTTACGTTTAAGATTGTCACATTTGTTCGTACTCAGCCCTCTGTATGTGACTATACCCAGTAGTGGCTACTGCGAGATAAGAAATGTGACAATCTGAAACGTATCAAGTAATGAAATACATTGCGCGTCAACATCAGCTTTACTGTCAAACGTTGCAGCGGTAGCGCGCAGTGTGTCTTAATAAGTTACGTTTACGAATGTCACGTATTGATTCGTGCTCGGCCCTCTGTATGTAAGTATACCCAGTAGCGACTACTGCGAGATAAGCCGGGCCCGGCCTCGGTTAACGCTGATAATTAATGATTAAATGAACTTACCTGTAAGTGAAATTCTATCATAATTATGCGAGGGCTTTGTCCGAAGATATTAGCTTTAGGTTACATGTAGTAGACACTAGGTGTCGCCACTCTGCACTTTCTTGAGATATATTTTTTTTTTTGTTATGTCTGTGGACTGCGTCCCGGCACCCTTCATTAAGTTTAGAGTACCTAGAAAGTACCTATGTACCTGTAAATGTTGATATTGGAATGTACCTATATTACTGAATAATTACCATCAGATACATTATATGTAGGTACCTACTTAACTTAATCTGGGAATATTAAAAAAAGGGTGGGTGGGAAGCTAATATCTTCGGACAAAGCCCTCGCATAATTATGATAGAATTTCACTTACAGGTAAGTTCATTTAATCATTAATTATGCTCATGCTTTGTCCTCGATATTAGCTTTAGGTTACATGTAGATGTTGAGAGTGAAAATATCACATTTACAGAAAAAAATCAACTTTATTTACTATTAGTAAAGAACATAATACTTATTTAAATCATGATAAGTATAGATTACTTCTCAAACTATTACATAATTTAAACTTTACATTATATTTAATCAGTCAATATAATCATTAAATATATTTCTTGCAAAAGAAATATTCTAAGAAGAATTTTGATTAATAATTCTACTAAAAAACTTTCAAAAAGTTATAGAGGTATTACTGCAACCTGCAGTCTTTCATATCAGATCAAGTACAAAGGGTTGATTTAATCTAATTAATAACAGATGTTACAGATTTGTGTGTTTTTTTTTTTTTTTTTTTAAAGTTATAAATAAGTTCATCAAGTGAATTTTTTGTTTTGTTTATATAACAACTTAGGGAAAATTACTTGACATTATTATGAATGTCTTGAAAGGTTGGAAGAATCAACTGGTTGCATAGTTCCAGGACGGGAAGCTTTAATCAAGTCTGGTATCTTAATAACAATCTTATTTGTCAGAAATTCAATATGTATGATATATATTTTAGAAGTATTTTAAACTCTAAGAGCTGTTGTTAGTGCAAATAGTGTAACTAACATTTTAGATCAATTTTCTAAAATCAAAGTTTAATTAGGATACCAGCTTGCTAAGGTATTGAGGACAATAGATGTGTCCCAAGTGGTACACAATTATATTTGGTCAATGGTGGACAAAGTCCAAAGATTTCCTTTTAGAAATCGCTTGATATGATTTTTATGTTAATAACAGAATTGGTTACAATTCTTGTCCGAGAATAAGGGCTAAAGCTGACCTTCAGCTGTTTTAGGTTATATATTTTTCACCTGAATAATATAATTGCGTTAGAATCATTATAATATCTTGTAAAGAACATAACAATATTATGTATTAGATTTGCAAAAAAAAAAAAAAATGAACCATTTTTTCAAGTATGTGTCACACAAAACGATGCTAACATAATTGGTATAAAAGTTCAACAATTTTACTAAAGCAAAATCTGGCAACTCCCATTCGATGTCTCTAAGTAGGTATACGTAGTGATTCTGCATCTGCGACATTATTATCAGCTGAGCTGAGCTAATGGTAACATTTGTAAGGTGTGGAAACTGCATTCCACCCATTTAGCGATTTTGATATGAAATGGCCGGTATTGTCTACCTGTAAGAGAATTTTGCAGTCGTAGTACAATTTACCAAAACTTTTTGTCCAAAATATGCAGCTCATATTTATAAGAAGTTAATATTAAGTATTATTATAATTATTTACTGTCCGTCCACATTCCACTAGCGCGGTCCCCACTATATGGAACTCCCCACCCCGTAGTTGAGGAGTCGCTGTATCGCTAAACGAAGTTGTTTACGTTGATATTATTCATGGGGCGGACGATTGCATGAGACCACTCGAAATGGCAAAATCGACGACGGTAGGTATAACCTATTTTTTATAATAATCGTCATCTTTCGAGTTTAAATATTTACAACGCAACGGAACTGGATCCTTAGTGTAAAAAACCAACCGTATAAATAACGTAACGTAACCGTAGCTGTACAAGCTGACGAATGCAAACCCACCAAATGAACAAACATCATAATCTTACATTTTTCAAGCTTTGTATATAATAAAAAAAATGTTGAGAATCTATAATAAAGCCTAAAAATTTGCATTTCATATCAGGTGAAATATAACTTTTTTAGCATTTATAGTAATGCCTAGGGCTTCTAAAAGACTAAGTAATTGTGTATTTAATGTTTACTAAATATGATTTTGTTGAATTTGATATCAACAAAATATCATATAAATAGATTGTCGATAAATAATCAAGGAATCTTAGTAGGCTAATCACCGGCTTCATAATCTTTGTAAATACAAAGGGTGCTGTATTTTAACCGAAAAAAGGCAGAACATTAAATTCATACAGTTTTTTGTTGAAATAGTAAGTAGTTTTCCGTATCTATCTTGTTTTTTCAATTCCAGTAAATATTTTTGTGACAGGTAAGTACCTACACAAGTCTGTTTTACAGGACAAGAGAAAAAAAAGGTATTTGAAATCCTTTTTTCTAACATAGTATTTTACTATCGGCTGTTATAAGTGACAGTTGAATAAAATGGTATGACAGCCTACCAGCATATTTTCTTTAACGCCAATTGTGGCTGCTACTTGGTGGTGGTCGCGAAAGGCAAAACTCCTTCCTCCTCGGAATCCCCGTCGGCCTGTGCTTTTGGGGAGGAGCATGCCAGTTCATTTTCACGCCGGATCTTGATATGGCTTTTGGCAACTTTTAATGTCTCCACTAAATCCTACTAAATAGAAGCCTATCAATTTTGTTGCCAATAAATTGATCCTTAAGATCTTTTTTCAGGGTGTTAAAGATAAAATTTATTCTAATTGTTGACTCAATAATTTGGTTATCACACATTAGTTTGATAAAATCCATAAGTTTTTTAATAAGAGTAGCATCTTAGTTTTCAGCTGTCATGAATGATGAAAAAGTATCAGCAACACATGATATAGCACACATGTGTCGTTTTTGACGTTGTTTGATGCCTTTATATTAGCACTGCTTTTGGGCACCACTACTTCCAGGTTGAGGGTGGATGCCTCAATCAAAATGCAGTTGATCGGTGGGAAGTAATTCCGTTACTTACTTGCGGATGTACTATGTTAATCCAGTTCTAGTTATATATTCTAGACGAATGGTGAGATCTGATTGAATAGGTTCACCATATGATTTATCCTGGGATGGGTCATCTCCAAGTATAAATACCTAAGAGTTCATTATCAAGGGCTGGTGTAGAAGCCTGTTGTAGAACTTCAGTGCCGGTGGCACTCGGTGACGGCAGCATTACTCATCGGAGGCGACAGCGGCGGTGATGGCGGCGGCGACAGCGGCGGTGATGACCGCGGCGACAGCGGCGGTCACGGCCGCGGCGGCAGCAGCGGTGATGACCGCGGCGACAGCGGCGGTGATGACCGCGGCGACAGCGGCGGTGATGACCGCGGCGACAGCGGCGGTGATGACCGCGGCGACAGCGGCGGTCACGGCCGCGGCGGCAGCAGCGGTGATGACCGCGGCGACAGCGGCGGTGATGACCGCGGCGACAGCGGCGGTGATGACCGCGGCGACAGCGGCGGTGATGACCGCGGCGACAGCGGCGGTCACGGCCGCGGCGGCAGCAGCGGTGATGACCGCGGCGACAGCGGCGGTGATGACCGCGGCGACTGCGGCGGTGATGACCGCGGCGACAGCGGCGGTCACGGCCGCGTCGGCAGCAGCGGTGATGACCGCGGCGACAGCGGCGGTCACGGCCGCGGCGGCAGCAGCAGTGATGACCGCGGCGACAGCGGCGGTGATGACCGCGGCGACAGCGGCGGTCACGGCTGCGGCGGCAGCAGCGATGATGACCGCGGCGATAGCGGCGGTGACGACCGCGGCGATAGCGGCGGTGACGACCGCGGCGATAGCGGCGGTGACGGCCGCGGCGGCAGCAGCGGTGATGACCGCGGCGATAGCGGCGGTGATGACCGCGGTGACTGCGGCGGTGATGACCGCGGCGACAGCGGCGGTCACGGCCGCGGCGGCAGCAGCGGTGATGACCGCGGCGACAGCGGCGGTGATGACCGCGGCGACTGCGGCGGTGATGACCGCGGCGACAGCGGCGGTCACGGCCGCGGCGGCAGCAGCGGTGATGACCGCGGCGACAGCGGCGGTGATGACCGCGGCGACTGCGGCGGTGATGACCGCGGCGACAGCGGCGGTCACGGCCGCGGCGGCAGCAGCGGTGATGACCGCGGCGACAGCGGCGGTGACGGCCGCGGCGGCAGCAGCGGTGATGACCGCGGCGACAGCGGCGGGTGACGGCCGCGGTGACTGCGGCGGTGATGACCGCGGCGACAGCGGCGGTCACGGCCGCGGCGGCAGCAGCGGTGATGACCGCGGCGACAGCGGCGGTGACGGCCGCGGCGGCAGCAGCGGTGATGACCGCGGCGACAGCGGCGGTGATGACCGCGGCGACTGCGGCGGTGATGACCGCGGCGGCAGCTTCGCTGCTCGATGGTATTGGCATATCTGGGACAATAGAAGTTCCAGTGAGTTTTGTATAATGGATAAGTGACAGCCCCTGAGACTGCCCGCATTCCAAAATAACCATATATTATTTGCAATAATAATCAAAGTGACAGCCCTAGTAGCTGACCGCATTGATAATATGTTTTGCAGTAAATCTATGCCATTAATACCTCATCACATCATAGTAATAAAGTGACATTCCTACTAAATGCCCGCATTATCACTTTCTTTTACGTATTTTATAGTAAAGTGATAGCCCCTCAAGCTACCCGCAACACTATAAGTAAGCGTAAAAATGATGAATTCGTTTTACAATAAAGTGTTAACCCATATGGTAAAACCGCAATATTGATTTTAAAACGAATAATATTATGCAGGTTGGTCGATTCGTTCGTTACCACTGTAAATTATCATTAAGATATTCACCTTCAATGCATAATGTGGCATGCGGCATCTGTTCTGTAGATGGCGGCCGCGATCCTGAGCGCGGGTCAGAGCCCGAGCGAGAAAATTCCTTTGAAGATTCCGATGATGAAGTCTCGATGTTCTCGATCTATCTCTGCGTCGTGTGCGCATTAATTTTTGTTCTATCATTTTTCAAGAGCACAGAAACTTATATTGCACAACACAATTTGACGCATGCAGACTGGCGAAGCACTAAAAGTGTAATGAAGGGTGCCGGGACGCAGTCCACAGACATAACAAAAAAAAAAATATATCTCAAGAAAGTGCAGAGTGGCGACACCTAGTGTCTACTACATGTAACCTAAAGCTAATATCGAGGACAAAGCATGAGCATAATGATGACTCTTTGACGTGATTTATTTATAGCACTCACGATGATGTAGTCAAAACAAATAAATGCGATCAAGGGAACATGTTGAACACCAAACTGAAGGGGTTACAAGATATATAGTGTAGATAGTAGTCAAAAATGTTACAACTAACGTCTTATTAAAAAAAAGGCACTTTAAATATGAATTACTCGTTTACTATGGTTTGCATTTGTATGCAAATTGTATTGTATTGTCTATTGTTCAAATCAGTGATGTTCTTTGTAAAAAGGATCATAGAAACAACGGAAGAAACCAGGCCGTAAGATTCTTGCCCGTTCTTCAAGACTCTGGTCGCGTGGAACTGGCACCTAGAATCACCTAGTATGCATGACGATTCTAAAGATCTGCTTGATTTATTAATTTTGTTGATTATATTTATATGATTTATTGTGTGTTAGTTTTAAGTTAGTAACTCGTGTGTTGTTATAACAACATCTGTTCATTTCCAGTCTGAGCCATGGCGTCGGTGTGGAAGCGGCTGCAGCGCGTAAACAAACGCGCGGCGAAGTTCCAGTACACTGCGTCGTACCATCGCGTCGACTTGGAGACTTCGCCCAAATGGTATGCCATACAACGACAGATTTACTGCTTATATCATCTGATTGTCTTATCCACTAGAATAACAGCGTGTAACATTATTTTTGCTCTCAAAATAACCGAAACAGAGTCATAATACATCTTCTTCTTCTTTAAAAGCTATACTCTTGTCAGTATAATGAGTGCAAGTCTCGCCAGTTTTTTCTTTTTCAGGGTCTTCTTGACTTAGTATAACTTGAGCCAAGTAATGTTGAAGCTTGTGTCATATTAGCTGCAACTTTACATGGCTTATGTAATTTATCCGCGGCCCTCCTATTCCTTTCTTCCCTTTCGTTCAATAATGTCACTGATAAATAAAATATAGTCTAGTGTGAATGAGCGTTATAGGAAATGACATTGCTTTGCAGGAAACCAAATAAACTCAGCGTGGTGTGGACGAGACGGTCAAGACGAGTGATCACGGAGCCATACGAATGGGAACCCTCGCTGAAGGACCCACTGAAGTAAGTTATTCATTTACCAAGAATTCTTTTTATTTTTTTGGCAGTGTTAGTTCAATATTCCCGACTTTAGTTTTAAAGGTTGTCGGTGTAAGACTTCATCATCATCGGCAGCCCATACTAACCCACTGCTGGGTATAAGCCTCCTCCCTCAAACGCCACTCTTTCCTTAATTGGGCCTCTTGCATCCAGGTCCTACCCTGTACGGCAACGATATCGTCCATCCATCTGGCTGTTGGTCTGCCAAGGCCTCTTGTGTAAGACTTAAGCCATAACAATTTAAACCTTCGCGATAGGGCGGAGCACGAATGAGATACACTGCGCGCATTTGCTAAACAAAAAGTTTTTGAAGTGAAAACTTCTTTAGCGGCGCTGGGTGGGTAAAAACTTTCAAACTCGCGTCAGGGTCACGTGATGTTGATCGAAAAAGCGTAAGATCGAGGGGAAGGGAGAGGAACTAGTATCTCCCACTCTTTCTACCGTGCCTGAGTGTGCTGCTCTGTTTAGGCGGCACAGGGCGAAAAATAATAAAAAATAAAAACATAAACATTGTATTCTACCTCATAAATGATAGTACTTTTATACTTATAATTAAACACAACGTTAATATTGAAGTTTTCACTTCTGCCGGCACTCCCGGAGTGCTACCTTTTTTTTAGTAAATTAATTGTGTAAATTAATTTTAAGAACTAATTGTATTATAACCTAAAACACTCATGGAACTTACATATGAAACCAAAACGTTACAAATATTAATAATTTTCAGGGGTTCAGTAATATACCCGGTTCCAGAGAACCAGACCGTGACAGTGACTCTGTTTAAGGACTCCAGAACGAACGAGCTTGAGGATAAAGACTGGACCTTCGTTTTGGAAGATGTGAGTTAAACAAAGCTATTTCAGCTAAATCATGTTACTGAATTCTGTATTAAATCTTCCCTATATATGTGATTTTGCTGTTTTTAATACATTGATGATTCGTAGGACCACAAACTTTGTTCCTATTTCCCCCAAGACTATACCCCAATCTTTCGTTCCAGGTGTCAATAATTTCCCCCAAGACTATAATCAATCTTTCGTTCTTTCGTTCCAGGTGTCAATAATTTCCCCCAAAACTATAACCAATCTTTCGTTCTTTCGTTCCAGGTGTCAATAACAGGCAAGCGGCGTCGCCTCGCCGTCTCGTCTATAAACATGCGCAAATACGCGAGTCTCGAGCCCTCGCAGCGATCTATAGTGGTACCGTTAGACGCGACCACGCACAAAATAGTTGGCGCTTCTATACATTTGACCTTACATTGTGTTCTACTCAGAGAAGGACAGGCTACGTAAGTATAATAAATATTCAGGCTAGATGATGTTGTGTGGATTGTCCAGCATTATTTATTTATTTTATTCATGGACATTTCACACACCACACTCGAGTCCCAAACTAAGCAGAGCTTGTACTGTGGGAATTAGATTGCTGTTTTTAAATATATACATAGAAAATACATAATAACACCCAGATACAAAAAATATTTATGTTCATCACCCAAACATTTGCTATGGGTGGGTATCGAACCCATGACCCACAGAATGGAAGGCAGAACTACTATCAACTGAGCTGTGACGCTGTTAAATTTTTTATAAAAAAATTGTTTAGGATGTCGATTTATGAGAAAAAAGCTCGTTCTTTCCTTGTTTTCAGGACGAGATTTAAGTAAAATTTTTACATGGCGCAGCCGGTATTTTTTTATAATTGGTCTTATTTTTGGACAAAAGTATTGTATTATAATAATTGATATATTATTGCAGAGATGAAGACATGCAGTCCTTAGCGTCACTTCTCTCCGTCAACAATAACTCGGATATAGCAGTTCTTGAAGATTTGGACGAAGACTGGCTATCGGATAATTCTACTAGACAGGTACATTCTTGCGGATGTCTAAATAGGGGTTGTCCGAGGCATGTCCAAATATTGTTTGGGTCAAGTCTGGAAACAAGGCTTTAATTTTGCAGTATTATATGTATCTAAAATCAATGAAATTGCCTGTAAGGGCTACGGTCGCTCGGACTGTTTAAATACATCCCTAGAAGTTTTTCTTCTTCGGTTCTTGTCCGCGTAATGAGTGCAAGTCACGCCATTTATTTATTTCTCGGGCAGCCTCTTTGACCTCCCTATACGACACGAGGGCAACCTTCATCTTTACTTGGCTCATGTAGTTTATCTTCGGCCTTCCTCTTCCTCTCCTACCTTCTACCTTTCCTTCTATGATGTTATTGATGAGGTTGTCGTGTCGTATAAGATGGCCAATCATATTCCCCCTTCTGTTCTCAACCATTTTCATGTTACTTTACTTTAAATATATTTTTGACGTGACAACGTCTTGTAATTCGATAGAACCGGCTGCACGCACGAAAAAACACGACTCATGAGGTGTTCTGAGGCGTTCTGAGGCGTTCCATGAAGTGCAAGCGAGAGCGCGGGTTATTTTGCAGAACCGTTTACAATCCCGTTTGTTGACGTTGTCACGTTCAATTATCGTCAGTAAACCGACTTTACAGACAACC